>OZ023248.1:5593823-6034137 GCA_964006365.1 Trididemnum miniatum | reverse complement strand
GGTACAAAGCTGCTCCATTTGGAATATAATCCAGTGTTGGTCGGTTTGCGAAATGTACTGGTTGTAACTGTCGTTGAACTGTTATCTACTAAAACATCCAAAAAATTAATACATTTGTTATTTTGAATTTCAGTGGTAAACTTTATGTTAGGATGTACTTCATTCAAACTGTCACAAAATGTTTTAATGGAATCAAGGCTATCAAAAACAGCAAAGCAACCAGTACATTTCGCAAACCGACCAACACTGGATTATATTCCAAATGGAGCAGCTTTGTACCACGCCGCTATAAATATAATTTGATCAATTGTTTGCTTGATCGTGCTTACAAGATCTGTAGTTCTTATGAAAGCATTTGTTCAGAGGTGGATAATATCAAGGTTATGTTTGGTCGCAATGGCTATCCTGCTTATTTTTTAGATAGTTGTGTCAGGAGATTTTTTAATCGTAAATATGACAAGATGTTGAGTCACCTTGAAAAACGTAAAAATTGTAGAACAGTTATTGCTCGGTTGCCCTTTTTAGGTGACATGTCAATGCAACTCAAGAAAGAGCTGTCCGCTTTAGTGGAAAAGCATACATGGAACCGAGTTATTCTACGGATTATCGACACCACCTGGAACATCGGACACAACTTTCGTCCGAAAGATAAGCAAAAGACCTTGATGAAATACGAGGTTGTATATAAATTAACGTGTTCTTGTGGTTCTAGCTATACAGGACAGACTAGACGTAATCATATTAACAGACTTAAGGAGCATTCCAGTTCGGATAAATCCGAGGTGTGCCAACATTTAATGGACAATCCTGACCATAAAGTGGACTTTGCCAAACCAAACATTCTTAGTAGCTCAAGTGATTCTGCACGCTTATTAATTCTTGAGTCACTTTTTATTCAAAAATATGAGGCATTGCTTAACGTTGACTCCAAATCCGCTCCTCTTTACTTATTTAATTGTTAATTTAACTCCGTCAGTCTTTTTATTAGCTTTTGGTTTATGACGTTATAATTATACTACTTATTTTGACCCGTTGCCTGGGTTATGCTATTACTTGCAGTTAGAATTGTAAATTCTAGTTCTAACAGTTTTGTACTGCCTTGCATACACTGCTGATGATGACAGCTGAATATACGTTGTCGAAACGTTCAGTTTTGAGATTTACAGCGGCTTTATTTTTCCTCCTTAAGCTATTTTCGTCCCATATTCATTGTATTCCGAAAAAAATATCTAATATTGCGCACACTTGTCGTTGAGTGCTAAATACCGTTTGCTTGATGCTTGGTTTATTAGAAATAGATTAAAAATGGTCTGCTGCAGCTAAATAATACAATTTTTCAAGGAATACTCCGAAATACCAACAGCTAGTTCTCCACCGGTTTCTATATCGTCAGTATATGCAAGCGATTCCCGTGGTGAAGTGGCGCCTCTGTCTATTGTCCCGATTGATTCATCAAAAGCGCTTGGAGACGATCGAAAAGATGAAAACCAAAATGAAAGGTTGTCAGTTCCTGACTTAGAAGAAGTCGTTCAACTGACAAGTGATAATACTGGGTCTCAGAAAGATCTGGATTTTGAAGGAGTTACTGATAAGTGTAAGTAAATTTGAAATAAACTATCAGTGAACGTAATTTGCAAAAATGTTTTTGGGTAAAAGTTTTAAAGTATATTTTGTAGGTGCTGTACGATAAATATAAGATCATTAATTGAAGGACTAAACAACCAAATTGAGATAGCATGCATGACTGCAAGAGGTTGGCTGCGAACACTGGCGTTGGGAGGAGACTCAAAGTGGACAAACGCCCCCGGGACCACGTTGGGGATGCGTGACCAATTTTTTTAGAGGATGCCTTTTCACTTTTATTATTTTAAAAAATTATTGCGCCCGGAGCTTTTTTTGCCTTGTGGCCCAGAAAGTTTCTCACTGGCCCTGGCCACGAAGGGACGAAGCAGACGAAAGGTAGACCTATCAAGCTGCCAAGTAAAAACTTGAAGACTTGGGCGCATCAATTTATTTGTGGCATCTAAAGGTATTATTGCTCTCCAAATCATCAAATGAAAATATATTTTTGCAAACATCAAATAAGTCACTGATGCTTCCAAAGAATAAAACTTAGCCTACTGAGTGCTTTAAAAGACGATGTCCTGTAAATGTAATGATCTAATGATGATAAAAGTATGAAAGAGAAAACAGTATTATCTCTTTTTACAAGCCGTAACAAAATAAAATGAGATGCTAATGCAAGCGCAGGTGACGCAAACTATGTTTAAAAAAAGTCACGAGTTTATTTGGGTTGTTCATTACAATCGCCAGGTGCGCATATGTGTTATGCCTGGGAAGTGAAAATTTTCAAGAAACTCTGTCACTATTCGCGTAAATAGTTTAAACTATAGGCAAAGTTTGAGAGTCTTCAGTTGAAGAGAGTGCTCCACGACGTTGTCCGAGCGAAGTATGTGATGTAATCACAGATTATTGAAAAACATACGTAATCCATTGGAAATATGCAAAACTTTATCGCGATCTCTTACAACATCAAATTGTGTTTTTCTCTGATAATGTCATAATCTGCAACTGAAGACTATCAAGCACTTCTAAGCTCCGGGCTCTAGCTAGTTGAGAATTTTTGATACGAGGTTGAAAAAAACAAATCAGCAAAAGTCATTTGAATAAACAATTTTTTGTAAGATCTGAAATAGACCGTTAAGACTTCAAATTTTTAGAACAGTTTGTAATATTCGTATTTTTGGTTCAGCTGCTTCACAAAATCAGTCTTCAAGCGATGAAGAAGTAAATAATATTCAAAAAAGAAAGGCAATAAGAAAGGAACAGAGGTTCGATAGTTAATTGGTGCAATGAGTTGGCAGATCAAATGTGTTTTGAGAGGCTGGGGGTAGATGGGACTAAAAATCGAAAAATGCTTATTTCGAATTTTGTACTCCTGAAAATATGTAGGCCTAGGTACCAGCATGTAAATATGCATAGTTAAAAATGCAGTGGTTGAACCTTTTTAACCTCCGTACCCGCTAATAACAGTGTTTACAAATTATCTTGTCTGGCATAACAATACAGTAATTTCCAGTTTAAACAATGGCTATAATAGTTAAAAGATAATAACCAGAGCGGCTTACGTGAAGCATTTCACACTGTGCTTGTTAACCTTCTTTACTTCAACAACCTTTTAGCCTGACCTAAGCAGGCCAGACTCTTTACTCTTTACTAAAATTTCGTTATGTTTTTTACTCCAATTGCCACTAATATTATCTTCCCCATCATAGAAACATCAAATCTGAATTATACTCGCACTATTACGCCGGACCCTGTGAGGAGTGGCAAGGTTCATCTCCACGGCCTAACACTTGCCGGGAAATACCAATCTGAAGAAACGTCGCAGTTATGATTAAAAGATAATAACCAGAGCTAGACATGTTTCTTAAAGATAAAGATAATAACTAGACATGTTTCTTAACCATTAGCGACACTGTGTCAATTTGACGGGCCAGAGAATCGAACTGAAAACGTCCAGCACGGAAAGGGATCTCGTTATCACTACTGGTACGCCAACTAACCCGTCTATATCTTCCCTACTACCTAAATTTCAGCACCCTAGGTTAAGAAACATTGATTTAATCGAAGTTATCCTGATAATTCCAAGAATCTCAGATTAATTGGTTAATGAAAAGTTTAGCTGGTAATCAACGCTTAAAAATAAATACAATTAAAAAATAGCCTATCTTGGACAATAGGCAGGCCTACTGGTTTTGAACCATGTTTTTCTTTAGCATTTATTCAACCGTGCGTGAGCCAGTCAATGCGTGGCAAAAGTTTTATTTGGAAAACAAAACAGGCGTTTGCTGGGTTACCAAAACTTTGACGTTTGTCGGTAAGTTCGTTGGTCATAAATCTTGTTATAACACTTTGTAAAACGTATAGGTTAATTTTATCAAGTAAAACTGAAGCCAGGGTTATCATAAAGTTCTGGGAACATATTTCGAAAAGATGCTTTGCAAATTATGAAGGCAAAGGGATGGAGATTCTGCAGGCACAAAAACATTTGTGTTGAAACAACAGCATGTGTCCTAGCATCTATTCCGCATTACGTGCAAACAACTCTTGAGGCCAATAAAGAGTCTATCCATTCACCATCTCTGATTGTCGCACTGTCCGCATCGAAAGCTAGAAGAGATGCTAAACAAGCTTTTGGTATTGTCATCCCACAGACTTAAATCGCGTATTCCTCTTGGCACATGATGTGTTGGGCAAATGGAAATAACGTGATCGGTTGTTATCGTATCTCCAACATAATTAAAAATTATTGCCTACGTGTAGTCTGTGGTCAAACGACTTATCATTTCCTCCATAGACATGACTTGGCAGATTGCCTTGATTTAAATTAAGCTTTGAAACGGCCTGTTTTACTTAGACTTGAAGTGAAAGACTCTCCTCTTACTCGAGCACTTCATTAAAAACTAATAACACTTAAATCTCACTGCATGAACACTGTTTCGACTTTTCGGGTCTCATCAGTGCAGTTGGTGTGACCGACATTTACTCAAGACCATAAGTGCCTGAGAAGGATACTTTGCTTGTGGTTGGTAATTATACTAGTTACAAGAACCTGCAAAAACCCGTTCTCCCGTGAAAAAGCGGGGGACATGGAAGGCGCTTTGAAAGTCATTGCAGTTGTGTATACACACTTGCGCTTTTGTATCTGATAACAACTCGTTTATATACCGGTAATCCATGACGACAATTTTCTTCGTTGTAGGAATAACAATTTTCATGATCGTCGCTTTGTGTCGAAATTTTGATCGCGCTTCTCCATTGCTCACGATCTGGAGTTTATTCGTGGCTTACCGTATATACGCCGAAATTCGAGATAACTATGAAGAAAACGTTGTAGTATTGCTTGAACCTTGCGCAGCCATGGTCAAATCTCGTCTTAAACTGTTCAGCTTGTAAGTTGCTTAGCTCGTCATAGCCTATTATGTAAAAAGAATTTATTATGACACCATATTTTGTTTATTGCGTCATAAGGATTGATACGTATTATCCAACTTAAGGTTGGTTTACAATATTATTACCCTGTCCAGTGTCCACATGTGTATGTCCAAAATTGCTATTGCTTTTATTCAAGATATCAAAACTTGCCGGAAAACGTCATAATTCTTTGTTTGTTACATCGATGAGATCATAATACTCCACTAAAATAATGGCATAAGTTCGTGGAATTTTAGAAACATCTATTTTCAAATTAGCCCGAAAATGGCCGAAAAGCGAAAAATTAGCCCGCAAAATGATGACGCAGCAAGAACCGCGGGTCTAAAACCTTTCAAAATTGGACATGTGATAAGGGTAACTATCTTGGGGTTGGTTGCTTCACGATCAATGCCAATTGTCTCGTCTTAGCACCCGCTGACAATCGAGAGGGAATTGTAACGGAATCGGAAAGACAAGCGACGGCAATCAAGATGAATCGGTAAAAGATTAAATAAGATCTCCCGATTGCAACCGTTTGTCTTTTCATTCCCTCCCAATTGTCAGCGGGTGCGGTGAGACAATTGGCCACTGTAGTGTAAACGAATAGGCAATAGCATCAATAATTATTTCACTTCTTGTTCTCTACGCAACATGTAACCCACTTGCTACTTAAAGCCATGACGCAAAATAAAACAATGAAACTAGTAGGCCTATGCTTTTACACTTGCTTTGTTGTAGGATCCTTTTATCGGTGTTTGTAATAACCCAAATCATTGTCATAGCTCTTGGCGGCAATTTTGATCCTAAAAGGTTTGTTTCAGTTGGAGGATATAGCGGCCTGTTACTCTTAGCTTATTTCACATCCGTTCATCGCAAGAAAGTAAGTTTTTTTTCAAGAATCTGTCATCAATGCCTGAACTAAGAGCATTACCGGCATGGAGCGCTTTCAAAGACTCATGTTCAACTTTAAACCGCCGCTTCAGTTCGATTTTTGCTTCACTTTTTTCGATTTAGGGCTGGCCGGTGATCAACTGTTTTCAAGATGTTTCAGCTGGTAAAAAATTTAGCAAAAACAAATGATAAGTGTATAAATTGTGCTCTGTACAAAACCATTGTTAAAAGTTTTATTAATATAATTTAACGGCTCAGATGGCCGAGTGGTAAGAGCGTCCGCCTCGGAAGCTGTAAACTTGGATTTGATTTCGAGTTGGGTCAAACCAATGACTTTAAAATTGGTATTTTGCAGCTTTCCTGCTTCACGCTCAGCATTAAAGGGACAGTGTGGAGAACAAGCCGGCAAGTCTCCTTGTTGAGCCGCTGGGAAAGGCACTTAGCGTGATTCCCCCACCTTGGTGTGGTATATAGGACAGATGGCTGGCAACTTCTAAGCGAGCTCGTATGGCGCTATGATCGCTTTCTCGTGATAGGAGGATAGATATGCAACAAAATACAACAATAGCTTATAATATGCATATTCTCAATTTTTATAGATTAACTGGAGGCCTGTAGTATGGGGCTTGTGTCTCCAGTACTTGTTTGCAGTCCTTGTTTTACAAACAACAGCAGGATATTCAGCGTTTCTCACGTTTGGAGAATACACCAACAGTTTTCTTGGTTCTCTTCGCAGAGGAACAACGTTTGTTTTCGGACCTTCTTACTTGGAACACCGATTCGCTTTTTGGGTAACCACATAAAAATCAAATGCTCGCGGTAATACGCCGAAGCGTGTAAGTAACGAGTGACGTAGCCAATCTTCGCGACTTAGTTCGTAGGTCAGTGAATTTCAGCCGGGGTTCCGCAAGTTTTCCAATTTAGAACTGGGTTCAAGAAAATTAGTAAGTTAAATTAATGCACAGGGTTCCTCCAACTTCCTCGAGTCTCTGGTATGTTTCATTGGGGTTCCGCTCCACCAGAAAGGATGAAAACCACTAGCATAGGAAATACAGCTTCTACAACTTCAAAGAAACGTCTTAGCAATGGCGAGACATGGTGACATGTAATTATCGATATTGCCCAGGCTACCCAGAGTTTATCGCTGCGCACATTGAAATTGATTAACATTTTGTTTTTCAGGCTCTACCTATAATTATTTACGTCAGCGCTATCGTTTCAGTGCTACTTTATGTCGGAGCTATTCACTGGTGTATTTTGAAACTGAGCTGGCTGATGCAATTCACACTTGCCACATCTGCTCCTGAGTCATTGGTTGCTGTCGGTAACACTTTGCAGTATTTTTTAAGCTTTTTCGTTTAGAGTTGTTATATCTATTAGTTCAGACTTCTTTTTCATCCTCCCAACCCCCGAAGTACATTTTTACAGAAAGTACCTCTAATCTGTTAAGACTCGTATTAGTTTGGACTCTTATTGTTTTCTATTAGCCCTAAAAACTTAAACAAAATAATTTTTAAAAAAGTATTCATTATTACGCTATAGCTGAGTGGCGGGGCTCATTTTCGTGGCTTAGCACCCAAAACAAGGAATAAGTGGCGGGGCTGAAGGGCAATACAGCTCCGGAGAAACGTCGCAGCGGTGGCGAAATGATTAGCTTTTTAAATTTCAGTGATATAACCTCCCCAAATTTCACTTTTTCTTTTTTTTTTAGGCAACATCGTAGTTGGGATGATTGAAGCCCCCCTGATGATACTACCCTATATCGATGAATTAACTGTATCCGAATTATTTGCGATTATGACGTCAGGTTTCGGGTCCATAGCAGGAAACGTGTATGGGGTTTTGGTTGGATTGGGGGTAAGCAAATTCGGATACAGCAATTTGAATTTGCTTTCCTACTACAGTAGTACGGAACACGTAAAACTGCGTGTTGTATTTCACTTTAGATTTTGAAAGGTAGAATACTGCTACAAATCAATGAATGCGACTTGCATTTTCAGTAAAAACAAGTAATGTCAATACGTATACATGAACACTGGAAATAAAGCTTGCATGTAAAACAATCGTTAACAATCCTTTGGTTATAACATCAGCATGCTTATTGTACATAAACATTGACATCTGGATGTCTTACAACAATGAGCTCTCTTATATAATCAGCTAGTAGCCTACCGGGCGCCGTTTGGAAAAAAATATTTAAGTTGCAACACATGTTTTTCAGCTTATTTGCAGTAGTCCAAAATATGTCCGATTTGAATAAAAAAACACCAACAAAATAAATCGGAATCAGTGACGGAGTGAGAAGTTCCAAATTATTTTGTAGATGTTTTTTGTTCCGATTTCGAGCACAATTTGTCAGATATACTAAGTCGAAAATTTCCGATTTACTATATATACCCTGATATATATATCGGAAATTTCCGACATATTTTGCAGGTGTTTTTTTGGTCCTAATCGGACATATTTTGGACTACTGTAAATTAGTTGAAAAAACATGTATTGCAAATTGAATAATTTTTTTCCAAACGGCGCCCCGTAAGCAAACCTTTGTCGTCATAGCAATAGCTTTGCCTAATGCTTACGCAATATTTTTGAATTTTGTTTCAGGTTAATCCAGTTTATCTCATATCTGCTAGTGTTATGTCTGCTCCTTGTTCATTGGCGGTGGCAAAACTGATTTATCCAGAAACAGAACCATCGCAGTTCGTTGATCTTAAGAATCTAAAACTTCATCAATCGTGAGTATACAAGCTAACACACCCTTGCTACAACCTGCTTTGATCATGGTCTATTTTAGAATATTTTAAGATGAAATAAAACGTTGGGCACAGTGCGAGGTCGGATTACTTTTTTTTTTTTTTCCAACAACTTTCTCACTCCGTCACTGACTTTGAATGCTTAATTAAACTTGATGGTAAAGAATAGGTGGATATTCTGTATTTATGCCCTGGCGTGTGCCATTGAGCTCTCTGTTTGGTGTAACGGTCAAACCACATTTATTGATACAGTTATAAATTATTACGTTTATGAAAGTCCAAACGGGACTGTGCTGTTTCGGGCTATCGGGCCTCATGAGCCGTACTTTGAAAATTTATCCCACAAATTATTGAAGGTTTATGATGTTCTACAAAACAAAACGAAATAAATATTGAAGTATCCGGTTCACCACCACGGAATAAACAATTGATACAAGTATACAAGGATAAAAAAGAGAGTAAACAGTTTAGTATTTTATAAAAACTAAGGGAGCTCTGACGTAATTAATTTGTTATGAGATAACTTTTTCTGTCTTACAAAAAATACAATTTCGTACTGTACAGAGTTTGACCAATTACAGTAAAATGGATCAGTTACTATCACAATTTCAGTTACACACTGTGTTTCACCGCCGTATACACGTGCTGAACTATCGCTGGAATAGAAGGCACAAAAAAAAAAACAAAATCAAGATATACAGGGTGTTCATAAAGTGCAATTCAACACTTTATGAACAGCCTGTATTATAATACTTTGATGCTAATGTCAAAGACAAAAGGGTTCAGTTAAAAGCGAAAAGAAAATCAGTTCAGACAAACTTAATGAAAGCAAAGATATGGGCCTAATTGCAATCTGAACCTTAATTTTTTTAACTACAATTTCATAAAAACGAAAAAGCTCAAATCGAACTGCAATCAAATCAAATTACAGAATACTCACTGTATTACGCCGTAGCGTGTATAACAAGTGGCGGATCCATCTCCGTAACTGCGCGCCTACGCAATAAACTACAGCTTCGTGGAAACCTTACAGCTGTGGCGACACCGTGTTCAATTTGACCGGCAATAGAATTGAACCCCAAACCTTCCGCACCAATACCGATGTGCTTAACAACTGGACCAACAACCCGTTGCGAAAAGTCTCGTTTGCTCGTATATTTATGATTAGTCTACATGAAAAAGTGTAATCAATTGCATTTCAATGATAATTGCTCCCACTCTGGTGCTGTCCTATCATATCTCATCCCGTCGCCTGACGTACGTTTCCTCAATTTATGTTCAAAGCTGAAAAATAGCAGCTTTGCGATAGTACACTTCTGGGCGTCTTTTTTTACTGAAATTAATCAGCTAAACGCTAGGCTACACGTAGGTTTAACACCCAACTAGAAACCTCTCTTTTTCTGGTGACGTTACTGCGGTGGTAACCAAGAAATTCATTGACGTTTGCTCAAATTAATTGCTGATTGCTGAATTTTTGAGGCTTTTGATATTTTATAAAAATTTCAAATTGATTTAACGTTTTATGTTTTTGCTTTTCAGAACGGACGATAGTCTCATCGGCGCAATTTTGTCCGGCACACTTCGAGCAGTTCCTCTTGTGTTTAACATTGCGGCCACTGTTTTGGTATTTATCTCCGCATTGTCGGCTATAGACGGACTTATGACTTGGCTTGGCAGTTTGGTTGATATTCCTAATCTGCGATTTGTGGTAACAATATTTATTACGATGTAGAAGTAGGCCTAACGCTTGGGTTTTTTGGAGTGAAATGCCTGATTCTAATTCCCTTGTCGATTTTTGAGATAGGCCTACTGCTCAATAGAGATGGCGCGGGTGAACTTTTTTGGAACCCGGACCGCCCATGGCCCGGAACCTCTAGCCGAGTAACCGTAACCGACCCGGTATAAGTCATCCCAAAAATGAAGCCCAGCTCTCCAAAGCTCATTGTTTTTATCAGCCTTTAACCATATTCACCCCAAGTTAAAAAAGAAATTATTTGTTAGCGGCCCAGTGAGAACCAAAACGTAGAACTGGGCCGTTAGCGGACCAGTAAAAAGACCGGTTAGCGGCTCGTTTACGGGTCTCTTAGCGGCCCATACCATCTCTATTGCTCACGGTTGTCAGAACTCCCGTTCACTTAAAACGATTGCAATTCGGTCGTCGGTGCTGCAAGCTAAGACCACAAGGCCGGAATTCAAACACCACACAGGTTTGGTTTTATTTTTTGTGGCTAGACTTTTCAAGATGTCTGCTTGACAGATTTCAACTGTGGTGCAAACTGACAAAATAAATGGCAGCACTTCAACCGAAATTTTTATAATTATATATATAAACCAAGTCGGTAATTGCGGTGTCATGATTTGTTATCTAGGCAAACACGAGTGGAGTTTTCTGTAATCACGGTCAAAAAATAAGACTTAGGCTACAAACATAACAAACTGAAATTCGAACATCAACTCACAAACCCATTTTTTTGCATTTCAGACCATTTTTTCGTACATATTCCTCCCAATTTCGTTACTGATGGGAATAGAGAAAAAGTTTGCATTGGAGGTAAGAAACCGAGTTTTTGATTAGTTTGCTGTCTTACAACTGTGCCAGCTAATTGTAACAAGCAAACTAAGCTTTAAAAAGCGCATTTTTCGTTAAAAAAATGATCGTTCTATCGTTATGAATGAAGAGGAGCCGATGTAAGTCTATATATATGAAATATAACAGGGTAAATGGTAGGCCTTGAAGACTTACTAAATAAACGCTGTAAAAACCAATTCTACGACTAGTTTCGCGGTTTGACCGCTCATCAGGTAGACTCAGGTTTTGAACCCAGGACCTTGTGCTTACAGCGTTTTAAAACGCTGTAAGCTCGGTGGCCGAGTGGTTGGAGAGGTAACGCTCTCAATCACAAGGTCCTGGGTTCAATACCTGAGTCTACCTGATGAGCGGTCAAACCGCGAAACTAGTCGTTGAATTGGTTTTTACAGCGTTTATTTAGTAAGTCTTCAAGGCCTACCATTTACCCCGTTCTATCGTTGTAATAAGATATGGTGCGATCTGCCATTTATGTTCTTTCATCAAAATTTTTTGCACGAGTATTTACGGTGCTTGTAAGAGTCTTAGCATTGAATTTATGATGAGTTTCGAAGTTCTTTCAACCCCTAGCAAATAAGCTGATGCAGCGCTGTGCGACCAAGTCAGACACAACTCCTCTGGAGCGGAAAACATTTTTTTGTTTCTTTCGACGAAAGTTTTGAATATATTCAGTGGCGTAGCGAGAAATTGTAAAAGGGGGGGCATAATTTCCACATTTTTTCAAGCGTATTTTTTCGGCAGAATAAACTTGAAGCTGATTGAGAAACAAGAAAAGCTCTAGGGGGGTCCGGGACTCCGGGGGCATACTCTTCCGGAAAAATTTTGAAAATTTACATGCTGTAATGGCTATTTTAGTGCTTTTTGAATAATTTTCACGCAAATTTTGCTTAAAATTTTTGACCCTAATTCTGGGTGCTTCGCGAAATATGTTGCAATTTGCTCGCGCATTATCGATTATGCGTCTTGAAGCGTAGGGCCTATTGCTATCAAAGAGATTCGAAAGTATGGTAAAATTGTAGGTCTATTGTTGGTCAAAAGCATTTTTGAAAATGGTTGGTCGGAGTATGCATACTCCTCATCCTATCCTCCTGCATCCGCCCCTGGCCATAAACTACAGAAACCATCAAAAGAGTCTGGCATATTTCAGTCACTTGGCATCTTTTTTACTTTTCCCTAAAAGGCAGAGTCAAAAGGGGGGGGAGGGGCATGGCCCAATGACTTCCCTCCTAAATACGCTCCTGAATATAGGCTTCCGTACTTTACAGGCTGCTGAACTCTTAACCATAAAGCTTTTTCTCAACGAGTTTGTTGCCTATCAAAGGCTGGCAACTTTGAAAGATATGCGAATTAACGGTACAATACCAATGACAGACCCAGTTACAGGAGAATTAAACTGGTTTGATGAACGAACTGAAACAATTCTGACGTACGCTTTGTGTGGATTTTCCAATTTTGGTTCAATTGGAATTATGCTGGGCGGACTGAGTAAGTGCTTAATAATCCAATTTCATTTTTCTCAAATTGTTTTTTCATTGTTTTGACCCATACTCGGTATCGAACGTACAACGACAAGACTCGTAAGGGTGGAAGTGGACTTGAAGACCGTTTTCGGTCACTTCGCTTCCTCCCTATTGCTAGTAGGCAATATGTTTATTATGTTAAACTCTTTATTATTTTTAAAATTGTAATTTTAAACGACGCTGGCTTTGAAATAAATAAAATTACTACTAAAACTTTAAGTATTACACAATCGAATGCTAGATAATGCCAAAAGAGAAACATTCAGAATCTTAGGGCGGTGTGATTAATACAGGAACAACATACGCATCGATTTTTTGGAAGAGGTCTTGTAAAGGATTTTTTTTCAAGGGGCGTGCCGCTATTCAAGTAGAATCAGCGACGTGTTAGGCTATTGGAGATGCCCTGGAAGGGCGCGCACATAGGAATATTGGAATACCCCTGCTTACGTCACTAGGTAAATAAGTTTGAATTGAATTGTCTTCATTGTCCAATTTTCTTCGCGCTCTTGCTTTACCAGTAAATAAACTTGACGTTTCTAGGTGCTGTAGCTCCTCAGCGGAAAAACGAGCTGACAAATTTAGCTCTTAAGACGATGATTACTGGAGCGCTTGTGAACATTTTAAATGCATGTATTGCTGGTAAGTTGATGTTCTATGGACTATGGTTAGTAGTATTTGTTCGCTCTGGCTTAAGTCGAGAGTCAAGTACGAGTCCATTTTTCTACAATAGTTTGTCCAGAGTGAGCAGAGTCACGCGAGTCAATCCACCAAACAGTGGCAGTGTCATTGTTTTGCAGCTTCTCGTGTACCATGGTCAGTCACCGCGTTCAACTCTGGTCTTGCCCACAGTCCTGATGTTGAAATTGTATGCTCTATTCAATTAATCTTGGCTGAGAAGCATACACCAATCACCCTAGTAGGCCTACTGGATTTTTTCAAAGTGTTGTAGTCGGGTCAAATCAAATTATTTGCAAAATGTAATTGTAGCCTACACTGAAAAGAACTGGCCAAAGACACTGGCAATGAGCCTAGCTTATTCTTGACTTTGTTTTTACAGCGTTTTTATACACATCAGAACCTGTTGACTGTGAGAATTTGATAGCGAAGACAAACTATACTAATGGAGAAGTTTGGAAATTGTTTGATTGTTGTTCTTCATACATCGAAGGCAAAGAGGACATGTGAGTTGATCGCTTTCGATAGATGTTTTCAAACTATCTAGGCTACCTGATGAGCCACAAAAGGCGAAACCGGTCGTGGGTTTAAGAATTTCATCCAAAATTCATTATTACACTAGCGATAGTTTTTCGTATAGTCTACTTTCGAGGAGATTCTACCTAAACCTCTCGTCTCATAAATATAATCCTGTCTTTGCTGATCAGTTCGAGACTATAGGCTTGGGATGTCCAACCTTTCAATTAAATGGGCCGCATTGCAAACTAAAATATTTAACTGGGCCACAAAATCACCACAATATCTTAATACATTGGAAAAATGTCATTGATCGCAATTCGCAGCGTTTTTAGCTTGAAGAACATTTCGCTCGTTTTGCAGGAAACGAAAGATTGCTCTTTAATCAGAGACGCACCCCAGGGCCGGCGACAAGAGTGGCCTGCCCCCCCCAATCAAGATGCTTAGCCCCCCCCAAATAACAAATTTACTTTTTTAAAGACAGCGGATTTTGTGCTTAATTTCAAACTTTACCACCCCCCCCCCCCCCTGATAAACACTTGCCCCCCCCTCCTAGGTCAACTGGTCAGGCGCACCCAGTGATGGGCAAAATAAACCTTTCTGTTCTAAAGCGATGACGATAATTTTAAAAAAGCCATTGGCGATACCGCTAACCGATAAATCTCAATTTCTCAAAGCGATATCGGTAATCGATAAATTACCGCCGATAATTTTTCCGATAAAAGTTTTGTAAAAATTTCAATGCGCTTAACGAAGTTTTTTTTGTTAGCCAAATTGCAAAAATGTTTTTCCATAATTTTTAGAAAGAGAGCAGTTCACGAATTTTGTTACATTAATAGAAAAAAGAGACAATTTTTGAATCGCAAACAGACTTTATGGCACCATGTATTATGCCAGAGCGCCAACTCACTAATTTTGAACGCTGTGTGCACAAAGAATCGTTTATCGCGATCATCTATCGGCGATAACAAAATATATTACAAAAGTGATATTGTTCCAGCACCGGCATATTAACTTTAAATATCTCGAAGCGCTGTAGATTCTAATGCGCTCTAACGCCGCTGATTTTGATCGATATTAATTTGGCTGGTTGGGGTTCGATCCTACATTGCGCATTTTACTTGTTACTTCGTAATTCAATATCACGTCACATGCTGCTGTATTACGCAACTTAAACCGTTGTCAGCGACTTTAATTGTGCGACTTGTGTACTTCTTAGTAATTATTGCCTTTTTTTTTTGACACCTCACTTCACGCTAGGATTTGAACGACACTCAAGAATGTAACTGAGTTTTCTATTGGTTTTGCAAGTTACGCAGCATTTATATTTTGCAAGATTTTAAGGGTTTTATTGAAAAGATTTTATGTCAACGTGGACTTCCTCGGTGAAATTTTGCTACAGATTGAATTGCTGCAGTTTATACTGATGTTGATGCTACTAATACCGTAATACTCAAGATCAAGACAGCCTAATTAAGTTATCTTCAGTGCAAGGCTGAGTGTTGCATTCTGTAGTGAAGGCTTTGGCGTTCCGCCCGAGCGGTTAGTTTTTACCGAGGACCAAACTTTAAAATTATATGTTACAACGGTTTCGTAACAGATATCGGTAATCGATAAATCAAGACTATTTTAAGCGATAACGATAATCGGTAACATATTATCGCCGATAAATTCCCATTTCTGGGCACACCCAGGTTTTGATAAAGATGTGGGGGCGTTAGCCCCCAGCCGCCTAAAGAGTTTTTACGATTCCTAAGTTACACCAAAAACACTCATTTCAGCACACTTTTTTATCGAAGGACATAGCCTACCGATAGGCCTACCTGCAAGTGAGTGCAGTCACTACAGACAACACGAAATACAAAAATAAATCAGGAGCCGATGCTCGATGTCTTGAGAGCAGAAGTATGACTAAAATAAATGAAAGGTTGCAGCCATTATTAATTTAAGTAATTGTAAAAGTCAGATTTAGCTTATTACAAATTTCTTGAACGCCAGAGCCAAGGGGTAGGGAGCATGGCGCGGGGGCCCTCCTGAGTGAGTCTATGATTGTAATCCAAAAATTGACGCTTGACGCTGAAACAGCTAAAACTTTATGGCCTACCCTACGCCCAGCGTCGACTTTTTGAAAACGGACGGCGCATCGGCTAACATCAACGAAAAGTTGAAGTCGTCAATTGACACCGTCAAGTTAGCGGCGTCAAAGCATAGCCTACCACTGCTAATAATTATATGTCAAAAATGCAACTTTAGTTTTAACGAGATGCCTTCATTTAAAGTGGCGACTGCAATAGCCACGTCTAAAAACTTCAAATAATTTTTATGAGCAAACGGTGCGCTTTATGGTAAATCAAAAAAATTTTCTAGATGAGAACATGTGTTATAGGCCTAACTAAGATTTCTACAACTTTGTTCTCTATAAAAGATACTAAGCTACGCGACACACCATACAGTTACAACAGCTATCAAAAGATTTTTCAAAGTAGTTCAGGCCCAAACAGTGCTTCAAATTAAAAAAAATGCAGGGTTTCAAGTTGTAGCAAATTTGATCACCGTCATAGAAAGCGTTTCCAAATTTAAGTTGGCTATTGTTGTGAAAAAGTTATTATCCAAATAGATTTTCAAAAATGCATGGGTCACAATGACTCAAAATCGTTTTTGTTAATTATTTTATTCATTAAATATCAAGTATTTTGATCAAACTACGTGAAGACTCTTGCGCTTACTACTTAAAACATTTGCCAAAATTTTTTTAATGCGTCGATAGTAGGCCGCAGGTTGGACATTCATGCTATAGGCCAAGGGTGGGAACCTGCGGCCCGCTTAAGTTTTGAATGTGGCCCGCGTTAGAACTTTAATTGTTAAGTGTACAACAAAATGGTGGAATATCAATCATCAAGATTTCTCTAACACTGCGTCACATTCAACTACATGCTTTATTTGTAGCATACGAAACGCGCAAAAGTCTCTGATTTTACGGTAAAAAACAGCTCAGCATGAATGTTGTTAAATTTGCGAGGAAATATTGTGCCATTCAAAATCGAAATTTAACAATTAAAAGTAAATGCGGCCCGCTGTGCTCTACCGATTCCCCACCCCTGCTATAGGCAATCCCTAAACTCTTTCTTAGACATAGGCTACCCGGTACTGTAGGCTAAAAATACATAATACAAAGTCTAAGCTTTCAGACGGGCCTACTGCAAAATAAGAATATGTTTTTGTGTTCCGGTATGATTTCTAGCCCACCCTAAAAATGTTTCTGCGTTCACTCTGCAAGAAGCGAAATTTGAGATAGAACGCTTGAAATAGCGTTGACTTAGAAGTTGATTAAACTACTTTACATCTTGTTTTAAACAGACAATTAAACGCTACCTTGGCCTGCAATTGCTGCGAATATTCTTGGAACAAAACCAGATACGCTTTGAACTGCACTTTCAGCAACAATACTGTTGGATGCGTTTGATAACATGTAGCAACAATTCCCTGAAGAATGTCTGCGAATCAAAGAATATTCAGCACTCGAGTTCGTTACACCAACGAACCGTTCTCTCGTTTGTAGTTAGTAGTCTATGCAATAAAGCTGTCCTAACGCTTCTTCGGTTAATAAAGCATCTCGTAATATACCACCAACTACCTAACCTAATTCGGCTTCCGGCGTTGCAAAATGAGTAACCAAACGCAGCTCAACTTCGCCGGACCTTTGAAAATTGAGCACAGCGCTGACCTTTTGCAACTTTGTTCTTTTGTAGTCCGACATAAACTAAGAATCGCGATTCGGTACGGCTCTATTAAAAATAAGAATGGAATAGCGCATTGCCGCTGCGAACTGCAACCTTTTCGCTGCCCTGAGCTCACCTATGTGGCTGACGCGCAAAACATAAAGCATCAGAAAAAAAACACGTCATAATATACTGCGAACTACTCTTATGAGAAGAAAAGCTCGACAAGTGAAACTGATAGCGAAACTTGAAGTGAAAATTGAGAAAGGTTGGAATTGAGCGTCATTTGGCTCATTGTCGTTAAATGGAAGATATTTCAATCACAAGAATAATATTTGAAAAGTGAACACATACCTTAGTTAGCTTACAAACGTATGCAGATAATCAACCCATACAAAACTCAGGAGAGTACGCAGAATCTTTCCGAGAAGTGAACAAGTTTCCAAAAAAATCAAATCTTCACGATCCTAGCGCTATTACGCCGAAGCGTGTAACGTGTGGCAGGCCCCATCTCTGCGGTTTAGCGCCTCGACAACACAGCTCCAAAGAAACGTCGCTGCGTTGGCGACACTGTCTGATTTGACTGACCCGGGATTCGATTCCCAGACCATTAAAAACTGAGCTAACAGACCGGTTGCACAGAGGCTTTTTTACATAATAACACAGAGCGGGAAAACGGCTTCTAACGAGTAGAGATCTAAAACTGGGTCAGACAAATGCACGCCCTCTTTGTGTACGCCACTGACAGTACAACACAAATTGCCTACACAAGCAACGAAGTGTAAGAGCGAAAATAAAGTCTGGAGGAATTGGCAGCCACGTAGATAAAAAATGAAACATTCCAGTAGTAGCAGTTCGCTACCTTTTAGATGATTGTTTTAAACGCAAATCTCGTTCTCTTTCAAACTGTCGCATCTCCGTTCTTTCCAAAAATGACACTTTTTCAAGATATCTGAAAAGCAATTGCAGCACTTTAAAACCTTAACCAAGTGTTTCTTAACCTTTACTTGGCTTTGCGGACACCCTGAAGAACATTTGCGAAACCCTTAAGGGGACTTGGACCGCAGTAAGAATCTATGTCTCAACCCAACGAGACAGCTGGTTAGTTTTGAGTCTCATGTGTGCTATGAACAAAACTAACTGCAAATTAATCCTGTTTGGCGATGACAACTTTTACCAATACGAGTATTGAAATATAACGCGTATTCATTGCTAATTTGCAATTTTGTCTACGAGTACGATGTCCAATAGTAACCAGCCGACTTTAGACGCCTATTTCATTACAGCAAGAAGACATCAAACAAAATTAAGTAGAATCGAGCAAACCAATTCGTGCAATCACAGCTTTTAAAAGTGATTGTTACACTCAGTTCCTCACCCTTCTTTCCCTTTATTGTAAGCTTGTAACTCGTCTTCTATACCTTCATCTTCTTTATATCGTTTCCAGTCGAGTTTGGATTTTTCCTACGATCAGATCAAAGAATATTAAACATCACCGCACAGTCAGTTGAACGATGAACTTAAAAACTAACAATCAAAAAACGACTGCAGTTGTGCCATTCGGGTTTAACAAAAATTTAGTAAAGCACCAATAAAAAAATTTAATCGATTTTTAACGAGATTGACTGGACTCTCTGACGCAAAGTCTGTATACTATCTAATACAAGAAACGCTTGACAAAGCTGCACTTTCTGTGAGTTGAGCTATAGCATGTTTAATGCAACTCTCAATTTAATTAAATCGAATGGGTGACAGGATACAGTTTCACGCTGGCCCGATTTACAACTGGACCAACAGCAAAAACACACGATATACTCTACCAAATAAAGCTACTTTGGAAGGGTGCAACTCCTTTAAATTTTCATTAACTAACGCTGGAACATAACCCAGACAATCTTCTGCTATTCAAAAAAACCTAATTACGAGCAGAAATCAAACAAACCAAGTCAGAAACTTACCAATGTACTTAATTTGGGTTTCTTTCCCAATCTGCCCAAGACACCGCTAATTCCACCAGCAGCTTTTTTCTTCAAAACACCAGGTCGACCCAAAATTGCCCTGCAATAAAAAAAAAAAAAGCAATTGGAAACCTTTTCATTACAAGAAATTTATCATAACTTAAACATGAACGCTAAATCCAGAAACATTTTAGCACTGGTAAGTTTATTGACGAACCCTTAGTGTTGAATGCTGAAATAATTCGCTAGTTGGACAGCTGGTCTCGCTCCACTTCAAAATCAGAGCTTAGCAGTCCCAGTATCTCGTTAAACTTAATTTCAAAAACATGCAAAATTAATTACTTTGCAGGAGCAGTGGAAGATTGTTCTTGAAAATGTTTAATTGCTTCTGCTGAATTTTTCTTCACTTCTTTTGTCACCCTAAAAAACATACGATTAAAAACAAGTTAATTTGTAAGATATTTTCGTTGGCTTGTAAGCGTAGATTTCTTGATCAAATAAAGTACTAACTCTGTGGTATTGAAGAAAAAAAAATGTCCACACTTCAACTAATTATGACGAATGAGTCAAGACCTACGTTATGTTTGACAACACCAGCATACAGAATAAACACAAGATTTCTGCGTGAGTTATGGTCTATTAAAATACATTATTTCCGTCGCTTTCACGAGCATAACCAATCATATTTTGATAGCCAGACTCATAATATTTTTTATTTAATCTCGGTAATGATCAAGTAAGAGTTCATCCAATTAAGCAAGAGCTTTTTTCAAAACCTAGGTCTAGTTACGACACTCGAGGTGGTAGGACAGTTTGTGGCTATTCTGTATTCTATTTCGCTATTCTTGTGTAAAACCTTCTGATATGGTTCTTGTGTGGAGTTTCGAGCCCGTTGTCTCTGCAAGCGCTCGGGTTGGCGAGATGTGATACGCGCGGCACGTTTAGCTTGCCTCGAGGCTTGAGTGATTGCGACCTCTATCTCTGTTTGAAATCGTTAATCAGTTTTAAACGTTTTTCTTTTGTAAGTTTAAAAATTGTCCGTTTTCAAGTTAAATACAGTTCAGTTGCTTCTTTCGGAATTGATGTCAACATCAAATTAGAAAAAGGTAAAGCGTATGACTAAAAGTTTAATCAGTTCTTGCAAAAGCCTTTGATCTGCACACTTAAAACTGACCGAATCGTTTCAAAAAACATTGACAACCTTTATTTCCACAAATCGCAAAGTTTAATCCAACTTACTTAACTTCTTCACCAGCAAAGTCATAAACTTTAGTAATTGTTACTGTGTCACTGTGTTTTTGATCCGACTCGACATCGTCGTGAGGTTGGTTGTTCGCTTTATTTTCTCGAGTTTCAATTTCTTTCTGAAAAGAAATTAGGTCTTCAAATTATGTCAGGACATTCATTTGACGAATCCCGAAGGTGCTGATAAAAGCTAAGGAACATAAACAGCACTAAGGAACACTACTAACCCCCAATGGTGATGGAAACTGTTCAAATTGTTCTCAAACAATACCAAGTGTAGCTAATAACTGTAATAAATTATTGAAAAGCGAATTGATTAAGAATGTCGATATCATACTTACGGTCTTTAGTGAAAAACCATTGATCTCCTTTTGTGTTTTAGTCTTTTCTTTTTGCGTAACATCATTTTTAAAATTTTTCCACAACTCATCGATTTGATCTTTGCCATTTTTCCTAATAATTTTTCATAATCTTTTTATAATCACGTTTCACTTTCATAGCCATATTCTTTTCATAATCACGTTCACACAAAAATTTTACAATAAATTTGGAAAAGCAGAATGCTTTTTAAAGATCATGACCCAAGTTCTGACAGAGACTGCTTAAAGATTTAGTATATACTTCAATAACATCAGCCCTTTGCTCAATTCTTTTAATAAAAAATAAAAATCTTAGGAGAAAAACCAACCAAAGCTAACAGCATATAGATAATTCAGAAAATAATTAAGACAAAGCTACTAAAATATGCTACTAGCATTTGCAATTCCATAAAATGCAGAGGCTAAAAATGCAATTCATAACCAGTGTTGAATTAAAGCAAGCAATATACCACTAGAGTGCTTTCTTAAAACATACTGGTTTGTTAGCGTAAAAAACATCTGATATATACTGCAGTTTTCAGCTGACCATTGACATCTTATGATCTTATATATAATAGGCCAGGGGTGGGCAAACTTTTCACATGAAGGGCTGCATTGGAAAAAACTTTGAAGCCGAGGGCTGCATGAATTGGAAGAGCAAAAAAGTCCTATACTCCACTCAATATCAGCTAGGAGCAAAAATTAAGGTCTTTGGCTTGTTTCACGGAAACAGGAAAGAGTTAATATTTCTGTAAGTGCCCATAAGTCGCATGCGGCCCATAGTTTGCCCAGCCCGGGTCTCATTTAGACTTCTTTCATTGCCCGTCCAAATAAAATATAAATAACTGAGGTTATTTTCAAACTATAAATAAATAAATAAATGAGGTTATTTTCAAATTATACTGAACAGAAAATTCAACGGTAATTGAGGGAGACTGCGAAGTGAGCTTGCGCTCTTCGAGTCAGCAGCCACCAGTTAAATATGTCAATTGCAATCCGCTCCAGCCTCGAATCGAACCAGTCACATAGGATCTGTCACCTGCGCGCGGTACCGCTAGGCCATGTTGCTAACTTCTTTCATTGCCTCACAAGGATGGGTTATTCTAGATGCGGACTGTTTACTCTGAACAAGACCCACCCAGCCCTGTAGCAGGCAAAAGTCAATACAGCTGGGAGCTGGCAAACTGTACACATTGCCCAAATACTCTTACAAGCAAACACTTCAAGTATAGCTCTTACAGTTGTTGATCGTCTGCTTCATTTGATGTCGTCTGTGCCATTAAATCATCTTGGTCATCAGCATCGTCATCATCACTTTTAAAAGTCTCTAAATATTATTAAAGACTTTTTTCTACAGAGTTTCAAAGAATCTGCCTCTGATCATCAACCAACGTGATGGGGAAAAAATCTAACTGTTGTTATAGATCATGTACCAAGTGCCAGTAAGCTACAGTAAAAAGGTAACTCTAAGGATTGCATGGACCAATGAAGTATGATATTGCATTCCGGAACAGTATCACAAAAAAATTTATTATTAAGCAACAATAGTTTTTAGAGGTCTCAGATCATTTGTTGAGCTGTAGCATGCAGCTTCATACCGAGAACATGCTTTCACTACTCCTTCGTTGCTTACCTTCTGGAACGTAATCCTCATCATCTTCCGAAAAACTATCTTCACTGGATGACATTACCCAAAATTTACACTCAACACTAGTTAATTACACTGTACACACCAGAGTCCTGACATATAGGTGTACAGTGTTCCCTCTAGAATTTTGACTACTGCGAATTTGCCCAAATGATAAATTTATTGAAATTTTTGCCCTAAGATTTTACTACTTTGAGGACCCCTGTTACAAATTCTTTGCATTAAATTTGCTTTTCCAAGATACGTACAAGCTACAGTCTTGCATTAAAATATTCAAGTTTTTTAGTTTTGCATTTTATATTAATTTCTGATTCAAAATCAGAAAAATTTGCCCAAAAATTTTGCATTTTTCTCAAATTTCCCACTCTAGAGGGAACACTGTAGGTGTAGTATTACTTCAAATGTTTAGTCAACCCTGATTCAGCAGGACCAACTCTTTAAAAATGATAGACTACTCATGAAATTGTTAAACGTAACATGTTCAAGCATGGCTCCCAACAAATTACACTAGTCTGCTAGTATCATACCGATGCTGGGTAGAAGCAAAAACGACCAGCAAATGAAAAGACAAAAAAGTTTATGAACAAAGAACATGAGGTATGGTAGGCTATAGTCTAGTAAGCTGGTAAGAGTAAAGACTACTCTGCACAGGTACTAATCAGTGAATAACACAGTGCCAGTCATTGTAAGATCTTAAATTACACAAGCGCCCTTCTTGGTTTTCACGAGTCCAAAATCTCACCTAGCCAAACTTTGATTATGGTTATGGGTACTCAGCTGTTGCGACCATGCCTACTAATCCCCTCATCTTCAAGTTTCACTCTCGCTAGCATGTTACAACGTTGATCGTTTTGTCACTTCTTCCCTTTTCTGCGTCCGTTTGTATTTGAAATCCTATATTGCTGTGTTAATTTATTTTGACCCTGTTGACAGTGCAGAAATAAAAGACACTAATACTACCGTACTTAATTTGTAACTGTGTAATCCCCTCATAAACTCATATTCTGTAACAGTTAGCGTGAGCAGTACCAGTTAAAAACTCAAGTACCGGTACTGGTAGGTTAGAATAATACCTTAATTCAGAATTACAACACCAGGATACTGAATATACCTGTACACATGTCTAATTTTAGAGGACGCTATGCCCAAGGTAGTTTCTACAGCATATACCGGCGGTATTGCTAGTCTAAAACCCACAGGAGCAGCGGAGCACAAAGACTGCCCTGGAACAGTGGAAAGTTAGTTTGGACTTTGGGGCACAAGCAGGGTTGGAAATCGACAATGAAAAAGTAAATAATTCGATACTGGTACTTCAAAAAAAAGGAGAGAATTCCTACATTCGATAACAAAATAAAAAGTACCGGTTATAGAGAATATTGACCAATCAATAACGGCAAATCAAATTTTTTGCTGACTCGGTTATTAACGACAGTGTCAAGAAATTTTGATGCTAATGGGGGGGCTTCTGGTTAGGCAAAGTGGAGAATTTCGGTGTCGAAGGCACAGCATATTATGATGGGCAGTTTAAAACAGGAATACCAGAAGGCCTGATTAAGCATTATTGCTTTTTGAAGCCTTTTTCAGTGACCAGCACTCTACTTTACAGACATCTTGTCACAGGTGTCATCCATAGACCAACGTAGCTTACAGAAAGCCTGCCGTCATTTTTATTAGCCTTACCACTGCATTGGACTGCCTGGCTTTGCCCAGCCTTCTACAAACCCCTACCAACTAAACTACCAAGCGGTTTCTCTAATTATATAAACAGATACACCCAACTAGGCCTACCAAGTGACCAAACGTGAAGCAAATGTTTTCTGGCGTTATATTTTGGAATGGAATAAAAAATGACAGTGCATACGGAACTTTCCGCACGCTAACTGTTCTTATGCGGATGTGAAGTAAAATATTTACCAAATTTTTAGTCGCTGCAAAGTCGGAAAATGCTTTTGCAGATCCAGTATTGCAATATAGCAGGAAAAAGTACATTTTGACCAAAGCTTCCTTCTACGTTTTGAAAATTCATGGCATTACTGAAAAAGCCCTTAAGCATAACGTTTAATACTTTTAAAAAATAATTTGGGTTAATATTAATCTTGTAATTGCACTAAAGTGACTAAAAATTGTCAATCGATTAGAAAACTAACTATCAAGCATTACTTTGCTTTGAAATGGCAACATGAAAGCGCGGGAGTTGGACAGAGTTGTCCATGGACCGGAATAGGAATTCGTTCCGGCAGGAATACATAGATTTTTTAGAAACAGGAGCCGGAATGAAATTTTTTCGTGGCTTATCGGAACAGGAATAGGAATTTCGGTTGACTGTTTAAAAAATGTTGCAGAACTCTTGCCTTGATTGTTTGTTTCAATTTTCATCTTTTTGCTAAAAAAGTTGGTTAACTAGGTATAGATTTTTCATTGACTTTTGATCACAGTTAGGGATAGTGACCCGCAGTGTCTCTGCAGAAATCATGCGCACAATAACTGTGATGTTAATTTTTCATATTGGTATCGACATAATCGGTATTTACCAGCACTAACGATATTGAATGATGACACTTTTTGTTATTGTAGTGGATAAGGAACATTTAGGAATAAGGAATTGTCTTTTTTTAAATTTGGGAACGGATCGGAACAGGAACAAAAGCTTTAGGTTTGGAATGAAATTAGGAACAAAGTTCTTTGTTACGGACAACTCTGAAGTTGAAGCTGAGCAAATTAATGTTTCCATTATAGCCGCAGATTTCGCAGAAGTGTTGCCATTTTAAGCAATTTCATCAAAAAATAATAATATTATTTGTTTTTCAAAAAAAGGGTAGGGGGTCCACCCTCATCCTTTTTTTTTTTTTTTTTTTTTTTCAAAAAACTTCAACAGCACATAAACATTGAATGATGATGTTGAAAAAAATAATTAAAATTCATAAATTTTTGTCGGGATTTTCTTGGGGGTGCTGCAGCTCCGCAGCTCCTCTAGAGGAGCCGCCCCTGGAGCAGAGAACAGAGTGTATAACTGATAGGCTACAATGTAGGCCTAAAGGAACTATGGAATAATAGACGACATCACGACAATCACGATACCAAAAAAGTAGCAAAACTTATAGAACTCGACTTTTGTATCTGCGTAAAATCAGATCGAAAATGTTTTTTCACGTTCTTGTTCCGCACCAACGCAGATAAGCATATTTTACTTGGTAAAATATGAAACCATACGATAACGTCCTATACGATGAAAAAAATTGATGGCGAGCTTGTTAAAACACTTTGACCAGTTACCTAAAGATGGCACGGGCTGACTTTTTGCAACCTGGACCGCCCATGGCCCAGAACCTCTTGCCCAGTAGCGGTAACCGACCCGGCAACTTATCCCCAAAATAAAGCCCGGCCCGTCCAAAGCCCATTCTTTTATGAACCTTCAGCAGGGCCGTAGCTAGCCTTCACATTTTGGGGGGTTGAATATATTTTGGGGGGGCTAAAAAGTCAACTTAATTTTTTCTGATTATTATATTTTTTGCTTTCCAAGCCTGAACAGATCAATTTCAGTCAAGTAAAACGTAACCTAGTGCAGAAAGACAGAAATTGCGCACGTAAACGAAAAACGCAAGTAGCCTAGGCCTAATAAATTTGCGCCGATGTAGGCCTACTGGTATCAAAACTTGTAGTAACCCTGAGCGAAAATAAAATGTGTTAATCAAATAAGGGAAGAAAACAAAAAAACAAAAACATAACGTATCTTACAGCAAAGTCAAACCGCGTAATATTCAATTGCGGTTGATTATAAGTTATATCCAGTGGTTGTGTTTTCATAATGCAAATTTTGATAACTGCGTTCATGCGCAATTGTACAACATTCAGACATCAGTCTGCTTAACGGTGAAAATTGAAACCCTTTCTGCTTTTAGTTAATATAAAGACGCGAATCCGAAATCACTCCCGAGAGTTACGCTTAATATCGATTGAAGCGGCTATCTTCAAAAAAAGTTATAAACCGTTGGATATACTTCCCAATAGCCCCCCGTGGCTACGGCCCCGACCTTCAGTCATTTGATTGAAAGGGAAAGTTGATAATGAAAGTAGAAAGGGATTTTAAAAATTGATAGCGGCTCGTTAGTGGCCCAGTTGGAAACAAAAGATAGGACTGGATTGGCCGTTAGTGGACCGCTAAAAAGACCGGTTAACGGCTCGTTAACGGGTCTCTAAGCGGCCCATGCCATCTCCAACTTTGACTAACAATTTTAGTCGCAACTCGCAATGTTGTCTCCCAATATAGGAAGAATGGGCTAACTCAGTGTTTTTTTAAGACGTTTTGAAAACGGAAATGGTCTCTCGAAATTGTTTAGCGTTCTCTCAAAATCTGCGTCTGCAATTACACAGAAAGGTGTGTTTCACGCAAATTTAAAAATTGGCGGTCTTTCAAAATTGCTTAATAATTCCTTACACAAAACCTTACAAAAATAATTGGTCTACAAACGCCATTGATATTTGATATTATTATATCATTAATCAAAAACGCGTGAAGTAATTACAGTATTTACTGCAATGTATGTATTTCTAGCAAATTAAACTCGTGCAATTCAAAGCGTAGTCCGTTGAATTCCAATCATAGTTGCAGCAGTTACATGCAATTATGTTATTCGTGGCAGATCTGAAAAAAAAAAACAGCCTTATTTCATCAAGTGGGGTGGGCTATTTTAAAGTAATGATAGAAATCCTATGCTCGCATGTCATCTCCGCTGTATGGCATAATCTTTCAATACTATTGTAAAAGCAGTAAAGGCGCATATACCAATACGCGGCACGCGATAACGCGACTAAAATTACAATGTAAGTAAATGTGGAAGGGTTTCGCAAGTTATCGCGTGATCGGTGAGCAGTAAAATATCCTAAAAGAAAAAAGGTGCGAAAAATTTTTGTCGCGGACCGCGTAGGCCTATCGGTAAACGCGCCTTAAGACTACATCTATGAAAACTTTTTGTCAAGGATATCAAAAACAACTTTTTGTCATGTTCATTGTCGTGTTGAACAAGAATATTCCAGCAGCGTTATTACCAGTTTCAAAAAAGTAACAAAACCTTATTGCAAACATCAAAAATGCAATTCTCAAAAACGAAGAGTAGGCTACTGTACAGATACATGCTGGGTTTGCGGTCTTGACTTGTGAATAGGTAAACCTGGCGTGATGGTTCGTAGCGTCATTTTTTACGACGGCCATGATCGCAAGACCAACGGCTCAACTCAAACTCACGCCTCGTTGCTGCGTCCTTGGATAAGATGCTTCACGATATTCATCTCTGCTTGGTGGAACAAACAAGCAGCAAATTAAAGAAGTCAGTAGCAAATTTCAACCGAAAAACTCTGGAACAAAAGGCAACTCCTCATTAGCGTGTGTGATTCGTCCAGCAGCGCCTCCGTCACTTTCTCGTGACAAGAGGAAAAAATGAAAATGAATGCGATTTCAATCGATCTTGACGTGATGCATCTTTTCTTCACCTCCAAGTCTTTGCGTTTTTCGATATCGAAAATTTTTGGAGGATATAAAAGCCTCGTACGCTTTCACGTTTTGAAATTTCTTGCCAGCGCTGGGTCTCCTTATATATAGCGTGAGCAACTGTGTGATCAGGGTGATCCGAAAGTAACTCCCTATTCTAAAATAAAAATGGTTTGTTTTTGAAGTGTAATTTCTTCATTTATTAAACATGAGAAAAAAGTGCATTGCATGGACTTCCATTTAAAATTCAATATCTTTTTATTTGTATATTTAAATGTGGTTGAATTTTTTAAAAATTATTATTCATCACAATTAGTATGTTAATTTACAAAACATGATTTAACTTTATTTCAAATTTAAGTTAAAATTATTAAAATATAGAAACAAGAGCATAGATGTAATTGCCGCAGACTGAGTAACTTACACGCAAAAACTGAGAAAGTTGTCAGTAAATTTGAATAAGTATATGTAAATTTGTATATGTACCCCCTCGACATTCTTTGATAGGCCCTACCTACAGATAGAAAATCTTATCGTTTAGGCTTAGGCCTAAATTTTTTGAGAATACGCAATGATGGATTTTAGAGTTTAATCTCCATTACGCACTGCCCTATATACATTTCTGCTCAAGCCAAGAACAATAATTGTGCTAGGGTTGTTTTTTGAGGCCTGATGATATTACCTCAAGTTAGCAAGTTTTAACATTGGTGAGTTTTACATTTTATAGTTTATACTTTATGGGATGTCTGCAAGTTTCTCGTCTGTATATTTAATTGAACAAATAAGAGATTTAATGCAAAATATCAGAGAATGTATTGTACCCAAACTCACGTATTTTTGATCACTTTAGAACAACATTCAAATAATCTTGATGGTTCTGTGTAAGTCCAGTTAGTCGCCGAGAGCATCTTATCACAAGCAATAGGTATTGGATTGAGTAGGTAATCTGGTAAAAGTTTGTTGAATTGCTGTGGATCTAGTTACCCACTTCACTTTAAACGTTTTACTGAACTAACTGGATGGGTTGATAAGTGTTGCTTGGTAATCGCAAAAGCCGGTCGATTTCCGGTTGAACCATAACTTGCTAAAAAACTTGTTAAATTTCCTGCTCCTTTTCTTAATACACACTTACATAAAGCATGGAATGAAGAATGCCTTAATTGCAAATATTAAAGCAATCGCCTATTACGCCTACGATTTAATATGTGGTGTCAAGTTGTCCTAATGATTTTTAAATTTGCTCGCCTCGTTTCTTTTTATTTTCAAAAAGGTGCACAGGCTTACTTACCTACAATGCAAGCATTTAAAAGACTGACAGCAATACCTGTCAAAAGTCCCCTAAAAGCAAGACTTGTTATTACTTTTGTTCGTTCCGGAATCAGAGCGCCTAAACAAATAAAAAAAAAGTTGCGGAACTAACAAACTACATTTTCAAGCTCAATTAGGAAACTTCAAGGCTCAGTCCATAGACGCCTTGAATGGCTCAATCACTACAAAAAACTTTCGTATGTTGTTGTTCCATAATATTCTGCATATCGCGGTGAGTAGAGGATCTTTAAAAATATCAATTCTTTTGTGTTATATGAGACAAGTTTTAAAGATTAGTTCTACACTTTATACTCGCTTAGCCTGTCAACAAATTAATGTGACTCATTTAAGCCAATCTTATATTCCGTATTCAAATAGAAGCAAATGTTTTCTCTACCTTCCTTCAGTCTATTGGTCCAACAAAAACTTACCAATACTGCTAGTGCAGTGATTGCTCACAGTTAGATCATTTATCTTAGAAAAAGGTTAACTCTTTTTCTCTGTATTCAGAAACGTATAACTAAAAAGATGACTAACGCAGTTGAATCCCCTTTTCAAAGTTCAAATTTCCAGCTTTATGAGAAAAATTCCGGTTAAGAAAATGATCTTTATTGTAAAAACATAATTTACTGTGGCATATCTATGTGTTTTCAGAAATAAATGCGCTCCGTATCTTTCAAAACAAACTGTACTTTGCCATGTTACGTGCTTACTTATAGCTCCCAAGAAAATGGCTATGGAGCCAAAGTTACCAAACCCGCACAAAGCGAATGAAACGATGGCTTCAGATTTTTCATCCATCCAATTTAGTTTCCCAGTAAATGGATCAATTTCTGGCATTGTCCCAATATCGCGATTGTCTCTCAAGATTTTTAATTGACCATAGGCCTCCAAATCGTCACGAAAAACTTTTACGCTAATCAGTCGTCCGGCCTGCAAAGCACTAATAGCATGACTTCATAGGCAACTTAGGCAGGTAAGTTGTAGCATCCAGCAATGTCCGGTGTTTACTGCTTTGATTCTGGGCTTCAACTACAAAAATATTTCTTACAACCAGCGTAGCGACGCCGACAACATAGCCTGTTTCTATGAGTAAGAATTATCGAAGATAAGAGGCTATTGGCCATAATTACGTCGATCACCCCAAATGCACTGACGAGAGCCGAAAGGGTGAAACAGTGCTGTACGCAGTTTTTCTCTGTTATCAGACGCTGAGAAGATACAAATGCTATTCTTACAAAAACGCTAAAAGCAAAACCATGTTATTTTACCTCTAAGGCGTAGGTGGATTCCACACCCATTGACCAAACGAGAGGAAATAAAATGTATGAGAAAAGCTCCTAAAAGTTGCGCCGGTAAAGCATATAAAATAACATATTCCACTTCAAAATCTGTACTTCAAGACACAACTTTTTAAAGCTACTTGTAAGGACAAGATTTAACCTTCTGAAGTTCGGTTTGAATTCTCCCGAGGTATGACATTGATTTGTTCTATGAAATTACTAGCGCATGTATTTCAAAGTGCTTGTATTTCTAACCTGTTTAACAGACGATTCAACCTAATCCTGCAAAAGAATCTCATAGTAATAACTAGCGCATTGTTGGTGTGGTACAAATCTGGTCTAGCCCGCGCAGCTCTTACATTAAGTGAGTTCGTTGTGACCTCCTAGTCACTTTTTCCCAGTAGAAAGATCCAACAATAAAACAGACTACCGACAAAATAAATTGCAAATACCACTCTTTTGCTAGGTGTGTTGTACACAAACAATGTCGAATTATTGAATTATGTTGGCGCCTTTGGCTGTGGTTAACAAATGCGATGATAACTGTCGGTTTACAGGGGCGTATCCAGGGGGGGGGGGCGCTAGGGTCGCACTCCCCACCCCCCGCTGAAATATAAGCTGATATATATCTGTAGTCAGCGAAACAGTGGAAACAGGACATCTGAGGATACGTTGGCCTTTTTTTATTTTTTGGTCTCCACTTGATTTTGGGGGGTAAATTGGACGCCGAAAGAAGTGGAGACCTTTTTTTTTAGCTGCTGATACAAAAAAGGTTGCAACCACCTCCTTAGAATATTGACCTAACCAGGGGTAATCCTTTTTTTTTATAAAGAAAATAATAGGGGCCCAAAAAACTGTTGGAACCCAAAATACAAAGATGCTGCTTTCACTGTAAAATTTCCTTATTCTGAGGATCCGGTTTTCATTTTCAGAGACCGGAATAGGGCTTAGCTTAGCGGTTTAGCGCCTGGGCAACATAGCTCCGAAGAAACGTCGCAGTGGTGTCAGAGCCACTGGCGACTCTGTGTTCGATTTGACCGACCCGGGATTTGAACTTTAGACTTCGCGCACCAATAGCAATGTCTTAGAAGCTGAGCAAAAGTTAATCTCGAAAAAATTCTTGGCCAATAAAAACGTCTTCATTTTTCCAATAAAATCTCAAGCTACGCCCTCGTACAGTGAGTCATGGTTTAAACATTACCTCAAAGCTAAAAAGTGGATGATCTAGTAAACTACCACAGTATATCAAAATTGCTTCGGCAGCCGACAATAAAGAAAGGCAAACGATGTTAAAGGAAGCCATATTTAAGATCATAGGAACACCGCGAGATACGCCCGATAAAACGGCTTCAAAAATGCTACGATCTGATCTGCAAAATAAATGCGATATTGCGCATTTTTTGCTTTGCGAAATTAATAGCTGCAATAACGCTCAAACTCTACTATAAGTAGGTAAATAATAGCGGGCTAAGAGCACAAGATATTATCATTCTCAGTCGGGAAAATCCTGTTAATGGTGTCTTTCCTCATATTGCAGAAAAAACAAGCTTGCTGGCTTGTTCTCCCACATGAACGTCAAGCAAAAAAACAGTTAATACCAATCTTAAAGTCACTGGTATGACCTGACTCAGAATCGAACTCGAGTCTACCGCTCCAGTGGCAGATAGATACTCTATTTCTTTGCTTGATCGGTCAAGCAAACTTGAAACCTGCAGCTAACTCCAAAGTGGGTCTTCAATCGCTTTCCGCGTCATTATTTTTATCCTGAGATTGGCAATCAAAGTCACACTAATCAAGCAGAGCGAGAAGCAAAACATATCAGCACCATAATCATCTATTTAGTAATAGCTCTCACGAAGGTTCTAACTCCATTTCGAAAACGTCATCAAACTTGGACTTTTCTGTTTCTGGGTAGGACAGTTTTGCCAGAGCTAAAGCACAAGGAGCAGACATAAATATTGCCACTATGAAATACATTGGTTCAACCTGTAAATAAGGTATTGCAACGTCAAAAAATAACTTTCTTACTTTTACACATAGCCTAAAAGCCATCTAGTTCTACTCGGTACACCAGTGGCGGGTGGTTTAAAAACGTATTTTCTACGTGCTTAGCTAAGTTATACAGCAAGTCAGCAGGGAGTCTAGGGAAACGCTTGGGGTAAGCGCTTCAGTTAAAACCAATTCCTTTAGTTGTGAATTTGATAATACAAGTCTGTTCAGACTGAACTTTTCAAAACTTGACCGGAAATGCGGATGGAGATCGGTTTTGAGTGTGTTTACAATATTTTCTTATAAAAGACGAGATATTTTTCAAAATATTGCGCAGAAAGTTTTTTTTGTGTATAATAAAGGTGAGCAAATCTTAATGGTTTTTTGTCTCTCCATGATTTTTGGCTCATAGAGGTTTGAGAGATTTTGTATGAGATAATTCATTTTGGTTTTACTGTACTCCATTCATTAGCCTACACACAGCTTTGCTTACGTCAAGTTGTACCAATAACGCGAAATTGCCTGCAGATATAGTCGCCATGCCTGACGTAATTATTGTCAATAGTTCCGACTTTGTTAAATGGTTCAAATAAGGCTCAACTAAGAGTGTTGATTGCACGAAATCACCCATAATATTTCCTGCGCAATAAAAGCGTGGGCATTACTCAATTGCACAAAAGCATAATGTTTCGAAGCCGCCGACCCACTCCGATCTCGAAAACACGTAAATCTCGAACTCGAAAACCGACATCTGCAATCCGAAATTCCAAACAAAAGTCCTGACCCCCGAATAATTAAAATTACCGGTAATCTCAATAAAATCTAACCAAGCAAAACATTTTTCAAACTTATTTAAACCAAACCAAGCCTTAAAAATTTACTTGAACTTGACTTTCACAAAGCATTTGTTGTTTCACTCATATGCTGTCGATTCGCTAATCTAATAAAATTCCGTGAGACGATTCTGTAGAACCAGTGTGAACCGGCTGAATCCCACCACTGGACCCATCTCTACGAATATAAAGGTCTTGGTCTTGATGGTGGATCTCCAAAAGAAAGGTCTTCGGTGTTCGTGACGAGGCCCTTTATTTCTCCAAGGCGCTAGGTTTCAGCCTGATTAGCCTACTGGTAAATCCGACCTCAAGTGTAACCAAGGCGCATAGATAGTAGCCTAACTACTGTGCTGCTTTTGTTGACGCTGACTTTGCACAGCGATGATGCAATTTTGCTAGGGGTAATGAAATGGTATAGATTATGCAGTACAAAATTCAAAACAATGTTAAGATTTTTCATAGCTATATTGTTTTGTTGCTTGCATACCACATAAATAAAAACGTTTTGTTTTGCTTACCCATAACCACCACGGTTTCTGCTGCTGACGCTTTCAAGGTAAATTCCATTATCCAACTTAACTTCCGAAGTAACCATTGCATTAACCCCAGATAATATAGCACAGAAACCGCGCAAACAGAATAAATCCTCACAGGAAGTACCTGTAAGTCATGAAAGACATTTAGCAAAAGCTCAAGTTCGAAACACTAAACTTTTGCGCTTTGTATTCATGAAACGGTTTTGCATTCGTTACACAAGATTAAACATTGCTGACCGAAAGGATAGACAGCAGTTTTTGACATTTTGGAGGATGCGTATTACAACACTATTTTATTAAAATGTGTGTATACTCCATTATAAAAACACTTTACGACCAATACTAAATACCGTATAACACATAGTTAATGTGTATTATCGTATCTATAATTGGGTTTGCGGAGTCGTGAAGTGCTTTTGATGACGACTTAACAGTTTATGGACCCCGGTTTAAGAATGAGTATAAGATTGATCTCCAAGAATAACATTATTGTTGAAATTTCGAGGCGTAACACTATACTTCCATGGAGCATAATTTCTTTTTTTTTTTGCAATGAAACCTTTAAGCTTTACTAGTATACAGTGGTGGGCAGTAACTAGTTACAAAAGTGACTAGTTACTGTAACTAGTTACTTTTTTAGTAACTGTAACTAAGTTACTTTCCTGCAAAAGTAACGGAATTTGTAACTAGTTGCCACTTTAGAATCTCAAAAGTTACAGTTACTTTTATGGGGCATCTTTTTCCGCTAAAAAAATGGAAAAAAGTTATTTAATTTCGTTCCATTCGTAATAATGAACTTGGTACTTTGATGAGTCCGCTGAAACTAAAGCCGAATTGAAAAGAAAAATGATCAATGCACTAAACAAGGCAACCGACAATGCTCTAGATCGGTGGTTCTCAAACTTTTTGTCCCATTGCCTCTTTACAGTACTCTGCATATCATCATCGCCCGCTCGCCTTTACCCAATTCGTAAAGAAAAATGCGGTGAAGAGCAAAAAAAGGTCCTACACGGTTCATGAGCTAGCTATCGCCCCTCTTCGCCGCTTTCGCCCCCTTTTGCTTTTCGCATCCTGGTGCTTCTCTTTCGTCCCCAAGGGGGCGATATTACCCACTTTGAGAAACACTGCTCTAGATACTTCGACAAGTAGTGACACCGACAACGACCGTGATGCAAGTCAAAAGGGTAATCCCCTTTGTATACCGGTACTTCAGTCATTAGGCATCATTAATTTTGTTCTTTTTTACTAAAAGGCAAAGTCAAAAGGGGATTACCCTTTTGACTTTGCCTTTTAGTAAAAAAGAACAAAATTAATGATGCCTAATGACTGAAGTACAGGTATGCCAGACTCTTTCAATGGTTTCTGCAGCTTATGGCCAGGGGTGGATATAGAGGGTAGGATTAGGGGTAAGTAGGCCTATCCCCTTCACCGGGCATTTTCAAAAATATTTTTGATAAATACAATTTTTCATAATTTCGAACCTCTTCGATAGCAATAAGCTTTACGACTTAGCCTAAGCACGCATAATCGAAAATGTGCGAATAAAATGGATCATATTTCGCGAAGCACTCGCAATCGGGTAACGTGTAGTATCAGCCCCCAGGTTCGGTTAGGGTTAGGCTTGATTAGAATTAGGTTAGGGACTTATGGTTAGGGTTGTAACTGAACCGAACCTTAACTAAATTTAACCCAAACAGAACCTAATCCTAACCAAATTTAACCCTAACCGAACCTGGGGACTGATACTAGACGTTACCCATCACAATCAAGGTCATAAAAATTAAACAAAATTAGCCTGAAAATTATTCAAAAAACACTAAAGAGCCATTACAGCACGTAAATTTTTTTAAATTTTTGCGGGGGAGCATGCCCCGGACCCCCCTAAAGCCTTTTTTGTTTCACAATCAGCTTCAAATGAGTTCTGCCTAATAGAAACTGCGCTTGAAAAAAATGTCGAATTAGTGGGCCCTCCCCTATTTTTAAATTTCTCGCCACGCCGCTGCTTCTAGTGCTGCAGTTGAACGACTTTTTAGTATTGAAAAAGACATTTTAAAGCCGAAGCGCTGTGGGCTTAGTGATATCAACTGTAATTAAGTTACTTTTTTTGCGAAGTAACTTGTAACTGTAACCAGTTCCTTTTTAAAAGTAACTTGCCCACCACTGCTAGTATATGCATCTATAGCTTTCATGACCATACACTTACAGGTAGTTAAACCTATCATGATCGTCCCCGTGTCCGGTTAACAATATTCAAAATTAACTCCAGCCAATGCGGCGAAGGCGGCACTCGTCCCGAACAACAAAGAGGGGTGAAAAAACTCTTTTAGAAGACGCCTCCTTAATCTTTTTACACCAGCTCTGGGCAGCAATCAAATTTGGCAACCCCCTGCTTTGGCCTCTCCTCCAGGTATATCGTTCATTGTAGTGTTGAGTCTGTCTCGGTTTGTGTCCAAGAAATTACGGTAAGTCTAGGCTTAGAACCTTGGGCATTAAAAAACCAATAGCAATTAATATCGTTTACACATCACAAAAAATACCGCAAAAGCAAACCGATGTTCCATGTAATTTGACCCAAACACAAATTTTGATCCTGCGTTTGAAAAATCAAAAAGTGTTTCAGCAAATTCTCCTAATCGAAGAAATGAATAATATCCGACTCCATACCGTAAAATGAACACGGCCAAGAGATACTGGCAAAGTAAACCCAATAAAACTGGTCTCCACTTGATCTGTTCAATCAACAAACGATCAATGAAAAGGCGGTTAACGAACGTGCCATCAGTTTTGATTAGGCTACCCTCTGTTTCATGATTTTTCGACCGATCACATGTTCGTGTGGATAACATGTCAACCTTTGGAGTGGTAGACACGGGTTCAATTCAGAGTCGAGTCAAACCAATCACTTTAAAAGTTTATATCCACAGCTTTCTGCACGGAAGGCACTTAACGCGATTTCCACATCTTAGAGTAAACACAGATGGCCGAAAATTGTTGGGCAAGCTCTATACACAACATCGGTGGCTTCTCTCAGAAAAGAAAGACAAACTGTAATTGTGTCCTTAAAGCTAACCCGCTGTGGTGGCCTAATCTAACGAAAGGCTTGCAAATAGAGCGCGTTAACTCGTACGAAAGCGGCAGACTGTTTGTTACCTTCAGTTTTCACGAAATAATTAACGTCATAAAGCTGCTAAGTTTTTACCGCCAAAAGTTTTAGCTTATTGACTGGGAGTAGAATGCAGCAGATGTAAAAAGGTAAAAAGTATTTCCTGGTACAGTAATTTTTTTATTTACGGTCAATAGAAGACAACGTTTTAAAAATAAAACATGATTATTTAGTACTGGAAATTTTCCTGTACATCTTTAAACAGCTAATGTTAAAACCCGTTTTTACCTTTCGGCGGTGTTTCGAAGTAATGTAAACAATGAAGAGAATAGCCAAATATCCAATGACAGCAACTGCTTTGCTTTTTTCAAATGTTTCAAATTTCATTATCCAAACGATTTGAGCTATAATCAGCACTGCCGCAAACACGCTAAATTTTTTTTTGCAAAAACAAAGAATTAAACTCTACCAGACGATTTAAATTACCGCTTAATATTATAGGTCTAATTCTAACTGGAAATCAAGTATGAATAGTTGGTTTGTGATATAACTTTTTAGGTTAGCAAGTATAATTGCATTCCCAGGCTGTCCAGCCAGCTATTGACAAAAAAATGAGGGCAATTTGCTGAAAAAAATAAAAAATGACACAGGCCTATTTGCTAAAAACAATAAAAAAAATGACGTATTACGTCCAATTTCCCGCGAAATCAAGTGAAGACCAAAAAAAAATAGGTCATCACTTCCGCAGAGGTCCAACTTTCCGAAAAATCTAGTGAAGACCAAAAAAAGGTCATCACGTACACAAATGTCCAAATTTTCACGCAAAATCAAGTAAAAAGCTAAAAAAAGGGTCATGAAGTCCGCAAATGTCCAATTTTCCATCAAGGAAAATCAAGAATTTCCTAGCAAAATCACTCAAAAAATGAGAAAAAATGAAAAAAATGACGGAGCACGTAAAAATGAAAAAAATGAGAATGAACAGCTTGCATTCTTTTTATCGGAAACTTTTTATAAGAAATCAGAGAATTGAAGCAAGGAGTTGAACCGTATAATTTTTTCGGTTGAGGTTTGGTTTGGGGTCAACAGCGGTTTCGAATTTCGGTTCAGTTCCGGTTAAGGTTCAAATAAATTGAAACACTTCGGTTTGGGTTCGCTCCAGTAAAAAATATTTCAAAACCCGTATATAAAGTTTCGGTTTAGGTTCAAATAAATTGAAACACTTCGGTTTGGGTTCGCTCCAGTAAAAAATATTTCAAAACCCGTATATAAAGTTTCGGTTTAGGTTAGCAGTAAAAAATGGTACAAATTCAAAAAATGAAACGTAGCCTACTAAACAGATTTTCTTCGCATTGACAGGCCAATATAATGCATAAAATAATTGTAGTAAAGCCAATTTCGAGATAATTAAATTGTTACTATGCTCTGACACCGGCGGCCTAAACTTTGATAAAGAAACATATCTTCAAATTGACGGATCAATGTACTGCTTGTAGAGCTGTCCAAGTCCTTTATTTCTTTGAATATAAGCCGCCTTCAATTATAAGCCCCGCAAAAAAGGAAAATAAAAAAATACTATACGGGACTGGGTATATCAAACGTAAAAGACTTCGTCACCATGCATAGATTACTTGCATAAGTGACAATTATTTTCAATTCGAACCAGCTTCCAAGTGACGCGAGTGACTTCCCGGAGCGAGCCGCTTTTTCAGTCGGTTCGGGTTCGGTTATAGTTTGCTAGTTCTTACATTATTCGGTTCAGTTCCGGTTCGCTCTTTGCGATTTTGAAAAATACGGTTCGGGTAAGGTTTGACAAAATTAGCGTAAAACCGATTTATAAAACTCCGCCTCGGGTTCGGTTCGACTCTTTGATTTGAAGAAAACAGTTACGGATTCGGACTGCGCCAATCCTTGGCTGTACAGCAGAAAAGCCTAGAACCTAGGCTTATGCAAAAGCAGGTCAAGATAAACTGACAAATAAAGAACAGGATTGGGTGCTTTTTCGTCCAACTTTGATAACATAATGTTTGAAAACCTTCTGGTGTCTAGATCCTTTCGCTTAAATACAGCGTTGATTGATTGATGTTGTTAGGAATCCCACCCAATTAAAAGAAAATGGCTGACGCACTAGTATGTGCTTTAAGCAAAGCGGCGCTTGGCGTGGGCGTATCAAAGGTTTTTAATGGAGGCTGAGAATCGAGTAGATCTGCAAAGGCTTGTGTTGCAGCTTTGCGCGTTCAAAGTATAAGAGTAACTAAGAATTCACGAAGTGCTTGAGCCGCTTATTTTATCAAATGGCTTGGTGTACTCGTATTGGTTAAGGGGTTTCGCTAGATTGCCGGCAGATTGAGGTATACTGCTGGTTGGGTCGTATATTTGCAATGAGACCATATTTGGTAATGGTCTATACCAGTGATTCTCAACCTTTCCTGAATCGTGGTCTCTTTGACTTTAGCACCAAAAAAACGAGGCCCTTTAAGTGTAACCAGAGCCGGCGCCAGAGCAGTCGACTTCGGGGGACCAAGCTTTTATCAGAAGGGGGCCAAAGTTTGACATTAAGCACAAAGCCACTGTTTTCAAAAGGGTAAGCTTGTTGATTGGGGGGAGCCAAGCATGTCAATTGGGGGGACAGGCCCCCTTGGTGCCGGCCCTGAGTGTAACTTCAAAAATACTGGTTTAGCAATAAAGATGTATTTATATCTACCCTCGCGGCTCTCTAGAGAACATTCTTTGGCTTCTTTAGGGGGCCGAGGGCTACGGTAGGAAGAACCCAGGTCTAAACAATATTTGAGCTTCAAACCACCCAAGTTGTTCCATAAAAACGTTGATGTTTAAGCGTTGCCCCCCCCCCCTCCCTCTACACACACACTTACCTCTTGAACCAAATCTGTTTTGTAATGCAAAGTACTTTCAACGGAAGACAGCAAATCACAAGCGAAAGAGCGAATTTACTGTGAATCCAGTCAATGATAGCAAAAACAACCACGACAATCCATGCTTGCAATAAGAGAGAGGCACGGCTAAAATTTCGAATAAGAGCAAAAATCAGGAAAAGTGTAAACCCTGCAAAAAAAAAAGAGTAAGTTTCTTGAAGCTTCGATATTTCAGGACAAAGCACCCGGTTTTGATCCTAGAACCCATAATTCTGGTCCAATGCTTCCTTGCAGTAGTTGTTGGTAATATGGTAATGATCGCTTTGCATTTAGTATAAGAATTTTACAAAAACGTAATTTTACAAAGTTCCAATTCCGATTTCGATTTCCGGGAGAGTGAAATCGAATACTGTCGTCAACGGCTCTCCACCGCTACGACGTTTCAGTGTTGTCAGGCGCAAAGCTGCGGAGATGGGTCCCGCCTCTTGTTACAAGCTTTGGCGTAATACTGTGGCTTTTACTTTCAAAGTTTGTACTTCTGCAATTCAATTCTAAGCTACTTAATATCGTAAAATCATTTAAATGTAACACATAATATCGACCGACTGTTTTCTCAAGGGCATAGAGATGTTATAGAAATGAATCCCAATATCACTGTAAAAAGTTGTCAATTCGTGTTGAAATTTTCGCTCTTTGCAAATTAATTATCGTAGGAGATTCGGTGTCAATTAATCAATTTTTTTTCTATTAAATAGCAGGCTACTAAAAAGAAGTATTTGGCCGATATCACCTAATGTAGACGGTGAATATGGATTCCATTTTCGGCTATGTATTGATACTACACCAGGGCTTTTGCATGTGGACGACTATACACTAAAGCAGTGGTTTTCAAGCTTGGGTCCGCGGATGACTTTAAAGTCATCCGCTAAGGGCTAAGGGGTCCGCTAAAGTATTAAAAGTGTCATTAAAAATAGTGCAGTTTATTGAAGTACCGGAATTTATTGATCATTATTAATGTATTTTAGAAAATAATCTTTTTCTGAACGATATAAGAATACGAAATAGATACTGGTAGTTTTAGGGCCCAAGCAACTTCTTTCAACCTTTTTTTGATAAGGCTAAAGCATTGAAACTTTGCAAACTCACACATTAAGAAGCACTGCTGAATTTGCAACAGTTGGGCCGAAACTTACTTAGGAATGGTTGTTGTTGTGTCAAATTCTGGATAGAGAAACTACAGACAACTTGGAACTATTGCCTGCAATGATACGATTTTCCTTTCACAAAGCCATACTAATATGAAAATGCTTTCAGTGCTTCGACACACCACACGTTAAGAATGAAAGCGAAAAATCGTTTGTTACTTCATATTGATTTGCGCCGTGCATTCACAAATTTTGATCCAGATAACAAGTCATCGTGCAAAAGTTTGCAGAGCTTAGGTTAAGCGTCGGCAACATGCGGCTCGGATCCAGCCATGTACGGTAAAATTTTTCGGTCCGTGGACCGTAAAATTTTCAGCAAGTGTGGTCATTGTAGATAGCATCAGTTATCAAGTGCAGTAATGTTTTAAACAAAGTCAGGCTTACGGTATAAAAGCGCTGCTTAACACTGATCTTATAAAAAATTTTTGCCCCCCCCCCCCGCAAAAATTTCTGTGGACGTCCATGATTGCAATACAACAAAAATCGATATAACTACGAAGTTACACGGACTTTGCAATACCGTATATACTCCACTTTTTCAAACTTGTTTATACATTTCTGGTGCAAATAATAATGTGTGTGAAACAGACCAGTAGTGACATGAAACGATCAAATGTGATTTAAGAAGGTTAAGTAGTGAATGGGATCTTTTGTAGAAAGCCCCCGCCAACAATGCAAAAATGTTTAATTTAAGAAAAAACACCCCCGTTACGCTTGAAGTACTACAGAGTGGCTGAGATGTTTTTTTTTTGGCAAGGGGTTTTTACAAAACATCCAACTTGTGCGTCTTCTGTCTTCATGCTTAGTTACGTGGGTACCAAACTCGCGTCAGATCTTTACATTAAACAGGTTATAAGCGCATCAACAGCGCTCAGCACCAAGATCTATTCTAAAACACAGGGCATGCTATGGAATGGAATGGAAAATGGTATGGAATGGAAGGAGAATTTTGGTATGGAATATGGAAGTTGCTTAGAATGGAGTGGAATGGAAGATCGTCTTCCATACTTCCATACTAACTTCATATGTAATATTCAAACTCACAACAAATTACAAATAAATGCCATAGATACTAGTTAGTTAGTTAGTTTATTATGTTTTACACAAAAGTACAACACGATAACGCAAATACAATGATACAAAAAAAAAAAATACAATCGTGCAGGAAGCTGCGAAATGACCACTTGTAAGTAGTCTTCAAGTCAAGCAGCCACCTAATAATTGAAACAGTTATTTAAGATTGATGATCAGTTATTAAGATACTGCATACCAGAGCGAGTATGTAGCCAAGCATTCGTGGTAATATCACAGTGTATCCATATATTGCTAATGCTAACAATGGAACTATTCGCTATGCTCAATATTCCGGAACGAAAATCACAATTACGTCATAATAAACAAAGTTTGAGAAAATTTTAACCTATGATAATTGACGATACATATCATTGTTAGAGCCTCTCAGAGGTGTTAATTGCAGCTGTCTGCTTTTTGCTTTAGCGTTCATTATTTCTTGTCTAAGGCCCTTGCTTTGTTGCAAGCGCTGTGGGCTGAGCTCGAGGTGGTAGCATGGCCAGGCCCGGCGCAAAGCTATTTGATGCCCTAGGCAAGCTTTAACTTTGATGCCCCCTTGCATACATATTTACTTTTAATAAGTGAGCAATAAAAGCGACAATGTTTTGGCAAAGACATTTTGATGCCCCCAAAAAGGCATTTTGATGCCCCTGAAGCATGCCCTGAAGAATGATGCCCTAGGCGGCTGCCTATGTTCACCTAATGGACGCGCTGGCCCAGAGCGTGGCAGTACGATAAGTTTTTGACAAGAGAAGTTAATCAATTCAGAATCCTAGCTATAGCTCAGACCTCAGGCTCATTGTTTGTAGTAAGGCTTCCCTTTTTCCCGGATTTTCAACTTCTTGGAAAACCAGAAATTTATCTAAAATTTCTCGAGAATACCGGAAAATTATCCCGAAATTTTCGAGATTCGGAAAATTCCCGGGATAATTTTCCGAAACTTAATCGATAATACTTTCTCATTCTACAGTAGTTCAATTCTATTCAACTTCTATTCTTGCACGCTTGGAAATTCACACGAACAGAAACTATAAATTGGTAGTATATGGAAAACGGATGTTTCGTTTTCCGTAATCTACCAATTTGAAAATTGGATTCAATTGAACTAGAATGAGGATGATTAGTCACTTTTCGGTTCTGCAATGCAAGCTTTATGCTATTGTAACTGTATGTATTGTTCTTTACTTCTTTTGCGTTAAGCATCTACATTTATTGTTTACGTCTATTTTTTCGTGCGTGTGTTCATTTGTAATGTTTTTTTGCAATATGGGGTAGTTCAACGAATCAGTATGACTAGTTTTAGATAGGAAAGCTTATCCCGCAGCTGACGCGCGTGCTGTATACTAGGCTTACTATGCGTCCTCCTTTTGTTCTCTAAGGACTTATTAACTTATTAACAAAAAACAGCTCACTTACTTATCACTTACTTACAGCTTACTTACTTATCACTTACTACTTACTTACTTATCACTTACTTACAGCTCACTTATTAACAAAAAATAATTTGTTCTCTAAGGACGTTAAAAAATGCCCAAATGTCCTCTTTTTCGGCAGTGGCGGCACCAAGGGGGGGGGAATGGGGTAACTAGTCCCCCCTCTCCGCTTCTGCTCAGGTCCATTTTTGTAAATCGTGCAAATCCGTTAACTTTTTTCTGGGGTAGGGGGCAGACGTGAACCCCCTCCTGGCCTCTTTCTTTTCCTGTTTCTAAAACGCGACAAAAATTTAAAAAAGTCACTAGATAAAATGTCCAGGGAACCCAGAAGTATATAATTTGACCACAAGGTACTACCTTTCGACCGTTACGCTTCTCATATTCTGCCAGTGTCATTGTTTTTTAACATTTTCGGGATTTTTCAATTTTCGTTTTCATTCTTTACCGTGATACTGTAAAAATACACCATATGTTTCTCTGAATTTGGTCTATTTGCAGGGTAGACTGTTTTTTTTTTTAATAGCCTACTTTTAAGTAGCACTCTGTTCTACAAAACCGGGCTAAACTAAGTACGATAACGGTATCCGAAGGCAAAGGGTAAAGGCATTGTCAATTTCTGAACAATTATGCTAACTAGCATCCTATTTTTACTCCATAATTCAGTCTCCATTTCGAAGAAAATTCCTCCTGAATATGCGCCAGAATGCAATAAATTAATTCTAAAGTTTTGAAATTTTATGGAGGTGGCCCCCAACCTTCTTGAAGGAGTCTAAATTTTTACAAGTTTTTGTCGCTTATGGTTTGTTCCCCCACTTATTTTGCGCTGGCGCCGCCCCTGCTTTTCGGCATTTCGAACAGCGAAAACATGTTGTCAAATCATGCTTAGGCGTACACGAAAATTTTGGGTTCAGCCCAAACTACGGCCCACATAGGCCTACATGAAGACTTTCTTTTTTTTTGCTCTGCACTCGAATTTGGGTGGAAATGCACTTCTGCGGAAGTGACGACCTTCAAAGTACCCGTCCTCTTTTTGCGCAGTAAAAATATGGTGACCCTAAACTATGGCATAATTTGCTGGTAGTGTATTTACCATTATGTTAAATTACATTAGTATGGAAGAATGGAATGGAATATAGAAAAAAAATTTAGTATGGAATGGAATATGGAATGGAAAATTTTTAGTATGGAATGGATATGGAATGGAAGAAATTTTGTAGTATGGAATGTGGAAAAATTGTCTACCATTCCACTCCTTAACATGCCCTGCTAAAATAGCTAGACACCAAGTGATCTGCAGATTAAGAAGGTCAGTGGCTAATGAAGTTTCTGAGATAATTAGTAATTACGCGTAAATAAACAATATTGGTCCTTTATTACTAAAAAGTAATGTTCTTCCTTGCCTACTGGACGGGAAGAGATGTTTATCCGAAGGAATGAGTGATTCTGGCATGATTATTCGTTCTGAAAGATGAATGAATCTTACCTGAGGGCGGCTGATGACGGTTAATAGCCCGAAACAGCGCTGTCTCGCTCTACGATTGGTCCTTTATCAAAATACAAAAAAGCCGATGCCAAAAATTGAGCTGTTTTAGCGTAAGCAGTGAGTCGTGTTTAGCACAGTTGGAGATTTTTACTGTACTTGACAAAATATGTGCGGCCCTTCATATCGTCAAATGGTTAGCTTTTGGCAAGCAGTAACAAAAAGGCATTCTCGGTGAAGGTAGCCTTTGATTTTTACTCAAATTACTTTCAATAACAATTCTAAAATCGTGTCCATTTGTGTTGATTAGTGTGGGGTCCGCAACAACAAATTGCTTAATTTAGGGGTCCGCGACTTGAAAAAGGTTGAAAACCACTGCACTAAAGTAGGCCTACATTATTGTTATTCAAAGAAATTTAGACTTGGCAAAAAAAATTACAGGTTAGGCTAATTGTTGTATTTTACCAATGGCAGCTAAGATTTTCATTGCTTTACAAATTGCTTGGTTGTGTTGGTACAAATACTCTTCCAGAGCTCCTTTTTTCACCTTGAAAAACCTAGAAGAAAAAATAAATCTGAACAACAATCGTTCAAAAAATTTCCAGCTACGCTACTACCTACTACAACGCGATAACGACTATTACACCACTGCAATGTTGACAATTCCAGCGATATTTAATCAAGCAGCTTATTTTGATGAAAGGATGATGTTTTCCTTGGAGAAATTTGATATGATCAAAAAAAATACTTTTTACGACAATAATTCTTGCTGGTGTAAAGTTGATTTTTAACCATGACAAGACGAGGCTTATCATTGTTTTTGTGGAAAATAAATTCATTTCCTAGAAAAAAGGTTGTCCTGACCTTGAGGTTTTATTTTTGTCGTATTTCTCTGGGCTACGTTCCCTGATAATATCTTCCGTATTTTCTTCGTTATAAGCTTGGTCGGTTGATGTATCGTCAACACTACGAATCCGCTCTGCAAAATATAAAAGTCTGCTTGTTGTAGGTAAGTAGGCTGTGATAAAACAAAAAAATTAAACTTTCATTCGACGCACTGTAACGCCAAAGCGTGTAATGAGTGGCAAAACCTATATATGCTGCTGAGCCGCTGGTCAACACGGCTCCGAAGAAGCGTCGCTGCGGTGGCGAACCGTTAGTGACTTTGTATCCAATTTGACCGGACTTGGAATCGAACACACAACCTCCCGCACTGACAGCGACGTCGTTCACCATTACGCCAACTAAAACGACTTTCATTGCATAGCATCGATTGCCATTCTTGCAAGCAAGGTAGGCCTTCAACCGGCGAAGAATGGCAATAAATATATTTTTTTCAATGGGAGGGAGATAGAGCGGTGAAAATCGTAGTTTTTTTCAAGCCTAGTAAAGTTCATCCCACCCTAGTTCCTCCCAAAAAATGTGAGAGTAAAAGTGGGCGCTTGGTTAACTTTCCGTCATAGAAAAACATTGCAAATGCTTCCCTATCCCCTGTACATACACACCTGTAAACTTCTGCCGACGCCCTTGCGTGTAGAGCCGTTATTGTCTTCTTAATATCAAATCAAAAAGTCAAATCTACATTATACTAGCGTTAATACGCCGAAGCGTGTAACGAGTGACGGGGCCCATCTCCGCAGCTTAGCACCTGGGCGACAAAGCTCCGAAGAAACGTTGCAGCGTTGGCGGCATTGTGCCGATATGACCGACCCGGGAATCGAACCCCAGATCTCCCGCACCGATAACGTGCGGGCCGAACAACTGAGCTAACGGTCGGTTTCTTAATATACTAAGAAAGTGAAGACCAAAAACAGTTATTCCCTTCCATGAATTAAATGGAGCTACTGTAAGTTTATATTTGTTGGTAAATAATTTTACAGAGAGTGTGGACTGAAGCGAAATGCATAGTCTCAAAAAACAAGGTGTCTATACCTATACTTACTGTAGTTGCTTACCATCACCACTATGAATGCATTGGTAGTCGTGTTCATGCAAGTTGTGATAAAGCTCATGTGTTGGCACCACTTGGTTCACTGCGAGAAAGCTGCTTCTAATTGTTTGACTTCGGCGAACGGCGCTTTCTTGGAAACTTGACTAAAAATTATGCCAGTACGGCGGTTACAACTTAACCCGGGAACGAATTTGGTAGTACAACAAAAACATATATGTTTGAATAGAATTGTATTCAAGTAGAAACTCTCCATCCTCGTATGTTATGTTGCGTTAATAAATTAGCTTATTCTTTTCATGCATACTGCTGTGTATTAACCAGCTGATTCTTTACAGAATTTGAAAAGGAATCTTATTCAAACCAGAGGCAAGTCTCTGTAACATCTACAACAGACAACAGTTTTAAGTAGTGTTGTTAAAAAACCTTTTTTTTTGGGCTTTGTGTTTTTTTTTTCTGCTGTTGACGATCTCATAGGTAATTAAGCAGTCTACCCCGTTTTGGCCTGTTGTCAGCTTGAGATTGAGGTAAAACAAGGCTGTTTCTAATTGTACCGACATGTTATTTGCAATGTCAAGTTACCAATATTCCATTAACAACAGAAATATAGCCTGCACTTATTGCTTGGTGCTAAAGATGCAATTTACGGCATGACCATCGACTATGAGCCAATTTGGGTGCCATAAGTGCTAGTTTGACTAGCCAAACTAGTGCTTCCTCCCGGAAAGTCGGGACAAAGATATTTAGGGTTTTGAAATTTCCCGTTTCTCAGGAAGTTTATGTCGGGATCTTGGAAAATGTCTTTACATTAGTAAGGATTTCAGTGGGACTGATAGTGATATCTATCATTCCGACATAAAAAAATGCATTAGCTTTACGTTACTGCAAATTAAAAATTTTTTTGCTTTGCCTACTAAAAATTATTTTTCAAAATTTGCAAAATTTTTTAAAACGAAATGGTTGTGAGATCAAAATTTTTTCTTCAATTTGTCGAAAAAATGGAAAAACTCTAGCTAAGTTTGTCAAAACATCAAAACAAAATGCTAAAAATTTAGTCTGAAATGCTGAAAATCAAAAAACACGTCAAAATAATCAAGCTCGAAAAAAATTCCCGCAAAATTCTCGGGAATTTCCCGGAATTCCCGAGAAAGTTTTTGAAAATTTTCCGTTTCCCGGGTAGTTGAAAATCTGAGTAAAAAGGAAGACCCTAAGCCTAGCCGTTAGCAGGACTTTTTGTCGGTTCGCTAACGCCTTAGTTCTGTTGCTTTATTCTATATAGCATTGGGCCGCTAACGAGCCGCTACGCTCAAGCGATTTAATTTTGCAAACTAAAGCCTTTTATGTTGTGTAACTTAATTGTTTAATTTTCGCTCTGCAACTCGAGGTTAGGTGCAGCGAATACAAGTCGTTTGACTGTTGCTCAATGCAGATTTGGGTTTGGTCTTTGAACGTATAAATTTGTGCAAGGTTTCTACGGCTCGCTATCATGTTGGCATTTCGTAGTAACAAATTAACAATCTTTTACGTGTACCGCTGCTGACTGCTGACACAATGAATTAATCACCTTCGTTGTTCATCTTATACTGCGATAGCTGGTAAAGTGGGAGCTCTAGGTTGAAATATCCGTTAAAAAGCAAACTGTTTTTTCCGCTTTGGTATTAAAAACGGTAAAGAATGCCTTTTATGGGAAGGATCTATTTTCCGATAGTACCAGCGTACCCATGTTGTTGGCACAGTAAATAAAAAGAGCATTAAGATATAACCCTAATTCGCATTAACTCACAATTTCAAAAAGTGTATGACCGAAATACTCTTCCCATAAACGTGTTTTTCCGCATTTTATTGAAACCCAAATGTTCGTAATAGCAATACGCAGCAAAATTACGTAGCACTTTTTAAAAACATATCTGATAAACATACGCGTGTTTTCTTTGTTTTTTTTTTTCGATTAAAAAGTTGCGAAAAAAAACGACTCATCTTTTAAGGTTTGAGTCACATGAAGAATTAAGCAATTCAACATCTGTGGACTATTACGTAAATCGCCCCCCTACCCTTCCTAACTGAAGTATTAGATTCGCTTCTGGCTCAAATACTATTGAAATCAATTTTAATTCACACCAGGTCTTCTTTATTTGCTTCACAAAAAATCCGATTTTTTTAAATATTTATTGCAAATGTCACAATGATCAGCAATCACCGGTATAGAAACTCACACGTATCGTAGTGTTATAACATATATTCACAAATAATTAATTACCATTCTTACCGATACTACTGTGTAATCCAATGATTGATGTCTGTCCATGTTGAATCGAATGCTCGAATAAACCCTGATCAACCTTTCTCAAAAATAAAATTATGGTTTTATGCTCAGAAATTTGTTTATTGTGACGTCATTTGAACTAGTAAAATGTGATTTACCGTACCATGATTTAGAAAAATGTGATTTAGAAAAATTTTTTAGTTAAAATGTGTTTTGCGAGGCGAAAAATTCCAGCTGGCTGAATGCGAAGTTCCAATAAATGCACGGCAAAATAGACAAAACTTGTTAGCGTATTTTACGGAGCGCAAGGCACTAGAGCTCATGATGCACCAGAACTTTTGCAAAAACTGTTTATGGACAAGCTGCCCCCGAATGTCCGAAAAATAGTGGTTGCCAGTCACACAAAAAAACCTGGATGAGGTAGTTGAACGAGCCGACCGTGTTTTAGCTGAAGACGCAAGCACTACTCAAGATCAAAGTTTTAGGCATCGAATCCAGGCAAAATCAGCTGATCTGACCCTACATAAAAAAGTGACGCATTAGTAAAATCCTTCAATCAACTTAGTTTGGCTCAACCTCAAGGCACACAATCCCGTTTTTGGCACTCAACTCTTACACAAAGAACAAACTACACACCAGCGCCGGATTTATACTTGTGTGGCCCTAAGCTAAAAATTTTGATGAGGCCCCTTCTTTGGGTACTGGGTAGTACCAATATAAAAATTCAAAAATATATTGATTTGCTTTTCAGCTTAGGCAGCTGCTCATTGGTGAATATACCGACACGCATCTCTGCTACATGTTCTACGTTATTAGACCATCTCTATACAAATGACTTGGAAAATCGCTTAAGCTGTTCTGTCCTTGAATATGATATCTCTAATCATCTTCCTATATTTTTCTCTGTAAATAGTTCTCCCCAAAGAAATCAACTAATCCCTGTTAAAAATAGAAACATGAAGTATTTTGATAAAGAGGTTTTTCAAACTGATCTAGCTCAAGCTCATACAACATTTGAATCTGTAACTAACACCTCTAACAATGGATCATTGCAAGCAGCCGTGATACTAATCAAATAAAACAAATACGCGTGTTCTTGAATTTTTATTTTCAAGTGCGCTACAAAATCCATTAGTTATATACTAAAAAACGAAGGGTTTTTATAAATATTTTAAATTATAAAAACTGAAAATAGCACGACTGTGCGCGAGGCCTTAAGCCAGTGGTTCTTAAACTGGGTTCGACCGAACCCCAGGGGTTCGCTGAGGCTGTAGCAGGGGTTCGGCTAAGATCAGAATAAGTTTTTGCAAAAAGGCATCATACAGTTGTAGTAAATGACTATCTCTGCGTGGAATGATGCATCCCCCCACCATACTCTTTCAACGCTGTTTTTGATGAATACAATTTTTCCATAATTTCAAACCTATTTGATAACAATCATCTTTACGCCTTAAGCACGCATAAATCAAAAATGTGCGAACAAAATGTATCATATTTGGTGAAGGACTTAGAGTTAGAGGCAAAAAAATTAAACAGAATTTGCCATATAAATTGTTCAAAAAGCGCTAAAATGGCCATTACAGTGTCTAAATTTTTGAAAACTTTCCGGGGAAGCATACCCCCGGACCCCCCTAGAGCCATATTTTTGTTCCTCAATTTGCTTCAAATTAACTTTCCGGAAAAAAAATACGCTTGAAAAATGTAAAAATTTTATGCCACCCTCCACCGCCTTAAGAATATTCTGAATACGCCCCTGACGTGAAACATTTTCAAAGAGCTTATGCCCTTTTCCGGTTTAGACGTCTTTGCACTCATTTAACATTCAACCTAATTCAAAATTGCATCCCCCCTCTAAAATTTTCTGGATCCGCTCCTGGTTATAATTAAGGGTTCGATGTATGCTTGCATGACACCTGTTGGGTTCGATACTTCCGACAAGTTTGAGAACCACTGCCTTAAGCTGTAGCTTGGTGAGCTTAATGGTAAATCGGTCACTGCTTCACACACTAAATCTCACCTTCACACACTTCTAACACCTTTTCCGTTTGCCTTTTACTTCTCAATTACCCAGCAATAACCCTAACCGAACCCGCAATACTTTTGTACCAAATTTAAAAAGATTAATATGGCTTTGTATTAAAGACAATTGTGCGGTAAATTCTCAGCTTCAGTAGGCCCAGCCTCGTAGTTTCATCTGATGTCTTATTGCCCTTGCACTGCTATAACTTGCATTTCTTTTTTTATTTCGAAGCAGTATTTTTTTTTTATTTCAAGCCACTTCATTGCAGCTCAGGGTTTTTGTGGTAGTGAAGTACATGCATCATGGAGATGAACTAGTTGAGCATCGAACCCGCGAAGCCAGCTTCGGAGCCCAATGCACCAACCACTCGGCCAACTCCATGTGCTATTTCGAAGCAGTATGATAATTAAGGCGAAATTATCTTTTTCGTAGCTTCCACTTGCGTTTGTTTAGTGTGATGAGTTGGTTCAGGTGTAAAACTGCATTCACTCAACTGTTAAACCAGCAGTTGTAAACACATTCACCGCCTCACATGAAAATTATTTTTTTCCATTGTTTGTGAATAAATGTGTCGTGCAGTGAAAAGATCCCTTGTAATCTGTGATTAGAATACGAAGGGCAGGTTACAAATGCAGGCTGAAGGATAAAACATAGTACTTAAAAATAAAGCTAAATATTCGGAGTTGATACGCTTGTTGTATCGGTCAGTGGCGTACGCAGGATTGTACAAAGGAAGAGTTTCATAGACGTCACATCGTGATGACGTAAAATACTACGCAATACTACGTCATCACGATATGACGTCACTGGCAGTGTCAATTTAGATTTTTAAGGTTTATAATAATTTTTCATCAAACAGGACGGTTGTAGCGTAGTGTTACAGATGTCGCTATCGATGAGGAAGATTTGGGGTTCGATTCCCAGGCCGGTCAAATCGGACACAGTGTAGCCAACGGCTCGCCACCGCAGCGACGTTTCTTCGGACTTGTGTTGCCCCAGCGCTAAGCCGCGGGGTTGGACCCCTCCACTCGCTACCACGCTTCGGTACTACAGCGAGTTTAATGATAGAGTACAAGTGAAGATTTGATTCAATTTAAAAAAAATTGTGTGCAGCCATAGCTACTGCAGAGACACCGTATTTAAGGAAACTCCTACTTACCAACTACTTCACAGCAGCAGCATCAATGACAAAAATTCAGTTCAAGCAAAACACATCAGAAAAGCTGGACTACCGGTAGTTTTGCATGTCGCATCGTAATGAAAGTTTCGCGAGATTAAATTAGAAACTTGGACAGAACAGAAAAAAACATGATAGCAGTTTCGGCAAGCTCTGCACGAAGAAAAGTCGATTCGTTTCAAAATTAAGAAAGATTTTATTTTTTCTGCAATCGTCAAGGGGGTTGACTCCCGGCCTCCCTCCCTAGCATACGCCACTGGGGGTCATCTCCGCGACTTAGCGACTGGGGAACACAGAAACGTCGAAGCGGTGGCGAGCTGTTGGCGACACTGTGCCGATTTAACCGGCCCTGGTATCAAGCCCCAGACTTTCCACCGATAGTCTGTGCGCTTGACTATTTAGCTGACGGCCAGTACCGGCCAAGAAATGAACCCAAAACCTCTCGCGCCCACAGCGATGTCTTTGGTTAACCCCAAGTGGCTGGTTTGGTTAACTAACTCAAAGTTAATTACGACATCGCTAGGGGAACATCCGCCTACGTTGCAACCATTCTCTTCCAAGAATACCTCCTGCGCTGGAACGTTGTGTTGCCCAGCCATGATAGCCGTTGAGAACAATCGCTTGATGACATTTTTTCAGTGTTTGTAAATACCTTTTGACAATGCCCATTGACTTTAACAATACCCATTGACTTTGTCCTGGCTTGCATTTTGCGTTAGTCGTTGGTTCAAGCGCAACTCACCAGAAAAGTTTGACTACCGCAATTATTGCATCACAATGAAAGTTTCTCAAGATTAATAAGCAAGTTGGATAGCATAGAAAACCATGACAACAATTTCGGCAAACTCGTACGAAAAAAGGCGGATCGTTTCAAAAAGAGAGGGTTTTATTTTTTTTAAATCATCAATGGAGGGGTTGCCCCCCCCGTGCGTACGCCACTGGTATCGGTTAAGAGCGTCCACTTGGTAGCCGGTAGACCGGGGTTTTCTTCCCAGTCGGGTCATTCTAAAGACTTCAAAAATAATATTCGCAGCTTTCGGGCCAGGCGCTCGGCACAAGCGAAAGTGCAAAGGGTTTTGTGTATGTGTTGTTCGTCATGTTATGTCCCTTAACAGCGTTCAATCATTCGTGATTGAAAATTGTAATGGGCCGACATTTGAAAATGGCCTAAACAAAGTGTGCTTGCACCCGCTGTCCCGTACCTTTACCTTTTACTGATCCGGCCCACCTAAGAACAGAACGTCTGGATCAGGCTCCAGAGCCAAATTGAGTTTGACATGCCTGAGCTAAAGAAACAACACCTTCCCATCTAACATTGACAGCATGAAGTGCTAACAATGCTTCATGTCTATCTATGGACTGCATAGTGGGGAAGATTTTGTTGGACTTGTATACCGGGCATCGTAGTCTAGGCTAGCTAGGCTAACTCAAGTTCTGCGCTGTTTGTTCTTCCGGTACGGTAACAAAACGGAAACAGAAAAATCTACTCTCCAATTTTATTTTTGACGTTTCGCTTGGCAATGAACGCCAAGCTTCTTCAGAAAATACAGTGACCTGGAATGGAAATCAACCCAGGTCGAGAACAATAAAACGTAGCAGCATTAATTTAACTGAACTGATTAAAAAATTACGAATTGTAAATTGGATCAGCCCGACTGACTATAATCATCAAATTGTTATGATGATTATTCACGCATTTCACCTTTTTGTGACGCAATAGTTAATCGGGTTGATCCAATTTATTTTTCGTAATTTTTTAATCAGTTCAGTTAAATTAGTGCTACTACGTATTACTGTTCTCGACCTGGGTTTCAGTTTTATTTTCAAAAGCACAACAAGCACTTTCTGGGAGCAGTGAAAAACCATTCGGTTGTCTAAGTCTACTACTCCCATCAAAAAAAAAAACACCAAAAATAAAAAATCGTGTTTTGGAGACACACAAAATTGCATCAACATTACCGGTTACATTTCACAGCAGGAAAAGATTCAAACAAAAAGCAACACAAAACAGTAATAATACACAAACAGCCCTAGACCTATAGATATTTATATTTGAATAATAGGCTATAGCACTGTCACATATTGCTGTTGCATCAACATTACCAGTAACATTCTACAGCAGAAAAGGATTCAAAAAAAAAGCAACGCTAAACAGTAATATTACACAAGCAGTCCTAGACCTAAACATTTATATTTGAATAATAGGTTATCGCACTGTCACATATCAGATTCCGTACAATAATGAGCAATGCATTCATGTCTATTTGGTCTCACAGATGAATCTGGAGGAGTGATTATGGTGCGCTTATTGCAACGATAATTTTATCCTTTATCAATCAGATAAGCTGTTAGTTTTTTGGAAAATGACTTAACGGTTCTTAATTTAGTTAAGCAGCAAGGAATTTCATTCCACACCTTTACTCCTACAACTTTGATACTACGTTTCATTAAACCATGAAGATTTCACTCTAGGAAGAAACAGATTATCCCCAGTACTCGAACGGGTACGATATTGATGCACATTATTTACATTATTATACAATGATATAAACTGTTCATGTAGCAAGTTTTTGCGAGATCGATAAACAAATTTAGCAACTTCAATCTTATAGAGTTTTTCTAGCTCCACCATCTCGTGTTTTCTGTAGAGATTTGTCATCCTTGTTTTACGAGGACTAATGCAATAATTCTTAAAATTTTGTTTCGCACTATGTTCAGCTGCTTCAGATTCTGTTTGTTAGTCATTCCCCACGCCAATATGCCATAAATGAGTTTAGATTGAATTAAGCTGTAGTATAAGGTTTTCAAACAGTGAAAAATATCATAGTTTCTAATCTAGTCTATCACTCCAGCGATTTTTGATAACGTTGAACTTAAACTTTGTACATGATTTTTCCAAGATAATTCTTCATCAAGCCACACCCCTAAATATTTATATTTTTTTACTCTCTCTATTTCAATATCATTCTGATTTTTTGATGAGAATCTCGTCATTCACTTTGTCGAATGCCTTTCGAATGTCTAAAAATACTAAGCATGAAGTAAGATTATTTTCTTTGTTTTGCAATAATTCTTCATGGAGCTATAGTAGTGCTAAGTTGGTTGAAAGCTGTTTTCTGAATCCAAATTGATTATTATTGAGAATTTGATATTTATTTATAAAATCAGTTAGTTTCTTGTGCAAAATTTTTTCAACAATTTTATTCAATTGATTTAAAATAGAAATGGGTCTGTAATTCGAGGCATTTGTTTCTTGGCCAGACTTGGAAACAGGTATAATTTTATCAATTTTTAGTACCTTTGGATATTTACCTATTTCTAATAGCTGCTGATTACAAATGTTTGAGAGGTAAGGTGCTTCAGCTTCTTTACTAACAATTTTTGCATTTTTACAATTTTTGCACTTATTCTATCAGGACCAGTTGCTTTATTTATGTCATTGCTATTTATCAGTTGTATAACTTCATACATATCAGTTTTAGCAAGAAACATAGAATTGGCAATTCGTTTTTTACAAAGCTCATTACGTCACAAGACGCCGGTTGTTATTTTTTCTAGTAATGATTTTGCTACCTTTGTAAAATGCTCATTAAACACATTGTTTACATCTTGACTTTCAGAAAAGATTTTCGACCTCCATTCCAGTCTGGGGACCAATCCATTTTTGCTTGATTTTTTGAGCATCAATTGGTTTAAGTTTTTCCATGTTTTAGATGTGTCATTTTTACATTCGTCAAAGAACTTTTTAAAGTAGGTTTTCTTAGCAGTCTCTTTTAGATGGTTCAGTTTGTTACGATACCGTTTATATTCACTTTCTGATTCTGCAATGTGCTTTTTTCTTATAGATTTTGAACAGTTTATTTTGTATTTTTACTGAGTTGATAATTTCATCAGCTATCCAAGGTTTTTTTTTAAAGCCTTTCTGCTAACTTTTTTTAGTGGGAAGCATTGGTTTGCTAATTCATTCATAGAGTCAATCAGGTGTTCAAAATTTTGATCTACACAAGTCGAAATTTGATAATTTTGCAATCTATTTTGTAATAATAAGTTCAAGTACTGAGTAGTAGTTACTTCCGAAAATACCCTAACTCTTGGTCTTTCTATCTTATTGGTTTTAAAGGTTTCAAGTGATTTGGCTGTAATTACATAATGATCAGAAATATCACTTATCATTACTTCAGCTTTTACCTCTTGCACATTATTGGTATAGCAATGATCTATTATTGTTTGAGATTTTTTAGTCACTCTTGTTGGAGTCTCTATCAAGTTTGTGCATCCTCAACACTCAAGACAGTTAAAATAGTGATTTATTTCAGGATCTATTGAAGTTTCGTTATAGTCAATGTTTATATCGCCTAACATCATATGGGTACAGGATTGTTTTTGCAATGTTTCTGTTACACACCCAAGTTTTTCCATGAACTCTTCATATGGGTGCAGGATTGTTTTTGCAATGTTTCTATTACACACCCAAGTTTTTCCATGAACTCTTCATATGGGTGCCTATAAATACTTCCTATTATCTCTTTTTTTTTCTGTTACAAACAACTTCTATCCATAAGTTTTCATTGTCATCCAGCAGCGAGAATTGAAGATCAAATCTTTCAAAAAATTTTACACCATTTTGAATACATATACCCACTCGTCCAGATTTTCTATTGCAGAATCATGCCGAATAAATTGGTAATCATCTTAATTGACTAAGTTATGGATGTCCCTGAGTTTACTTTCATTAACACCAATTATACCATAAGGGTTTGAGGCTTACATAATCAATTCTTCAATTTTATGTTTGTTTTTCAGTAAACTGATGATATTACTATGCATTGAATTTAAGTCAGTACCTTTTCTTCTTGGTTCATCCATTTCTTAAAATATACTCAAAAAATGCGTATACTATACAAGAAAACATCTTAACAGTACATTTCAGCATTTTTTTCTTAGACAGTTAGGCATTAGTAAGTTTGATTCTGGGAGAGTCATCATGTCTCCTAGCAAAAATGTCTGCATTGTCGCTCCATATATATTTGAACTTTCTAGACTCTTTCGCTTGCTTCATCAGTACTTTTCTTGAAGGAGTCAGATTCTCTCGATTAGACAGATGTTCCATTCCAGCTATTTGAAAATTCATATTTCTGAACCTGTTTCTATTCGCATATATCTCGCTTCTGACTCTTCTGTTACTAAATCTGACTATAATTACAGGATGTTGCTCTTTTGATGTACTGGTAGGTACTGGTAGCCTGTGTGATATAGATACTTCTTAAAGATTTAGGTCAATGCCTACTTTTTTTAAAAGATTTTTGATCACTAAATCAGTATTCTCTGCCTTTTCAAACGGCACTCCATGAAACTCAAGGTTATTCCTTCTGATATATTGGTCTAAGCCAGTGGTTCCCAAACTTCTCAGAGTTGGGACCCACTATTTATTACCACAGCTTACGGCGACCCACTTAACTTTATTCAATCAACAAAACATTGACGTAGGAAACTAAATAATTCAATCTTTCAAATTAAGTAACGTTTGCGAGAAGGATGATCTTACTACTTTGCGTAATGGGCTTGACATCAATTTCAATTTGTAGTTTTAGATGCATCGAATTTAAAAGTTATAGCTTATTTCAAGATTTCTATAACTTTTTACGACCCACCAAGATTCTTTTTGCGACCCACAGGTGGGTCGCGACCCATAGTTTGGGAAACGCTGGTCTAAGCTATTTTGTTGTTCCTCTTCTTCAGTCAATGTAAGATTCAAAATCTGTACCTGCTGCAACATGTATTCATTTTGCTTCGCTAGCTCTTCATTTTGCAGTTTTATAGCTCTGTGCACTTGCACTAGCACTCTCAAAATTATTGTTGATGTAGGCTAAGTTGCCAGTTAGTTCATCAGTTCTGTAGCGAAGGTGGGTTATGTCATCATTAATTTGGTCAATCTTGGAGTTAAACTTACTGAAGTAACTTTGTAGTAATTTTTCAATAATTTCAGGCAGTTTTTTTGTTAAAAACTTTTGCATCATGTTTGCCATTTCCTTTTTCATTTCCTTTTCCAAATTGTTTATAGCCAGTTTTTGTTGTTGGAGATTTTCCACTGCCATCTTAATATCACCAAAATTCTTAATTGAAATCAAAGATTTACTTTTTTAGACCTACAAACCATATTCAAATAGTATGATTTCCTTCCCAGGTCACTGTATTTTCTGAAGAAGCTTGGCATTTATTGCCAAGCGAAACGTCAAAAATAAAATTGGAGAGTACATTTTTCTGTCTCCGTTTTGTTACCGTACCGGAAGAGCAAACAGCGCAGAGTCTATTTATGCCTTACTTCTTTGTGTTCCAAAAACATTATGTTGCTTTTATGATGTCACAACGAAGCTTTGACGGTAAGACAAAAAATATGGCAAGAGAAATAACACAAAGCTTGGTTTATGAAGTCCAAATAAGACAAAACAAGGACGCAAGCCAAAAATATGGACATTTTTTTAATCAAGGACAATATTATTTTCCAAGATGTAGACTCTCAAAATAAGGACAAATCTTTAAAATAAGGACGGTATGGAATCCCTGCGTATAACTGGTGCGTGAAGAATATTCATTTTTATTAAATTCTAATTCTTAAAAACACTCTCTGGTTACACAGAGCAAGCGTTTACTGGACTACCGGCAAATGTTTTACCTAAAATCGTTTTAACACTTGAACTACTGGCTGCTTTTTGGCGCTGTTAAGCGTGACAATAATAAATTAAAATGACAAACGGCCTAGCACAGTGTGACATGGCATGGGAAAAAGCTGGAGAAAAATATTCAAGAAAATCATGAATCCATTTGGCAATAACCGGAACGTAAAAGAACAATAGTTATTGAAGTGTAAAGTAGGCCTTATACTTAAACTCATAATATGTCATAAACTTGTCTTGCAAGGCGCATGAAATAAAAAGTTAATATTGTTGCTATAATTTATATTTCATAAAATGTGTATTTTTGACAGAAGAAAATTATACATTCGTTCATTTAGCAGATCAAAAAAATCGTTTACGCACAAACGATCTTACCTACAGCAGCTTACATTTCAAACAAGAGCGGCGCAATTGGAATCCCACACTTTTCAACTTTTTCAAACCCACTTCTCCCCTTCCGCACCTTTCTACACACACGCACACGAACAAATTAATGTTATACGCAGAGGTGGGCACAATTTTGTTAATCGTTAATTCGCTAGTTAATTCGTTAAATTCCTTTACGAAATTAACGGACTAAATTAACTTCCGTTATTGCGTGATAACTTCCCTTAAATTTTTGTTAACACTTATTTATCTTATTGTTGGTTAAGTTTGACATCAATAAATCAGCAAAATACGACCAATGAGGTCAAAAAGCGAGATAAAAACAACAAAACATATTGCTTGTGAGCAGAAAAACTGCTTAAACGCTTACGCAAACATTGATATTAAAAAATTTTGAGCTTTTTGATAAAAGAAATGCCGTTTTAAGTCAAAATTAACGATTTAACGAATTTAATTAACTTCCGTTAATTGGAGACGAATTAACGTTAATGGAGGTTCTACATAACTGCATTAACGAAGTTGTGGTTAACGAAGCTAACGTTTTGCATTGACTTGCCCATCCTTGGTTATACCTATTAAAATCATTTCCTAGCAAAAAAACGCCGCGGTGTTCAGAGCGGGGCCCCTGACCAGGCGTGCCCCCCCCCCCCCCCCGGTTGGGAGGTTCGGGGGGTAGTTCCGCCGACCCTGGGTTCGACCGCATGCCACGGGTTAAGAAGCATTGCCTTAGTACGACACAGTATTTATCAACGCTTTTAAATTGCAATAGCTGATAAACTCTGTCTTTCGCCATTGTGATATCATAACCGAGTAACTAAGAGTTTGCATGTAACTGTTGTTTTATTATTTCGACTATAACAAAAATGTCGTCAGCCTTGCTACGCACAGCCAATCCAGGCTAAACTCATTTCAGACTGTAAAGACTCTTTTTTTTGCATTGCTTTACCTGGACATCTCGACTTCATCTCTTTTCTAGGTTGCGCCCTATTTTTAGCAGGCGACTGGCCCCAAACAACGATACCCAATGAAAGAGCCTATAACTACTAACCCCAAGCTAAGTTACCGGTAGCCTAACTAGCCCACATCACTAGAAGCCCCCATGGCAACCCACTCATTTGCAGCTGCAGACGCGTTTCGACCTTATTATGGTCTCATCAGTGCAGCATAGCAATCTCCCACCTTCCTGAAAAAAAAATTCTAACCTTCAAAAGAACTACACACCCCAAATCTAAGCCTCTACTCGTTCTGCTTAAGGTAAAACATTTGAAAATTTAAATAAAACCTTCAAGGGATTAGTACATGCTGGATTATGATGTCATAGATTCCCTGTAAACAATCGACAAGAATAGAAATGACCGCAATGAAAACAATCTGTAAACAATCAACAAACAATCTGTAAACAATGAAAGCTGTAAACAATCGACAAGTCTGCAGCTGCAAATGAGTGGGTTGCCATGGGGGCTTCTAGTGATGTGGGCTAGTTAGGTTACCGGTAACTTAGCTTGGGGTTAGTAGTTATAGGCTCTTTCATTGGGTATCGTTGTTTGGGGCCAGTCGCCTGCTAAAAATAGGGCACAACCTAGAAAAGAGATGAAGTCGAAATGTCCAGGTAAAGCAATGCAAAAAAAAGAGTCTTTACAGTCTGGAATGAGTTTAGCCTGGATTGGCTGTGCGTAGCAAGGCTGACGACATTTTTGTTATAGTCGAAACATTAATTTGTTTTATTGTTATTTTTTCTTCTCTCTCAAAGCACCAGTGTGCGAAGTAGAAATTTTTTACTGGGGGGGGGGGGTGTTTTTGTCTACAATTTTGCCTGAATTCTGAACCCAAATAACAAGACAATGTAGCAAAAATGGTGTTTATTGTTCATGAGGCGACGCTGTGGCGTAGCAAGAAATTTTCAAGATGGGGGGGGGGCATAATTTCATAATTTGTTTTCAAGCGTATTTTTTTTCAGGAGAGCTAATTGTAGCACATTGAAAAACAAAAAAGGCTGTAGGGGGTCTGGGGGTGTGCTATCCCGGGAAAATTTTGAAATATTACATGCTGTAAGGGCTGTTTTGGTGCTTTTTGAACATTTTTCAAGCAAACTTTGTATAACTTTTTTGACCCTAATTCTGAGTTGCCTACTTCACTAAATATGATGCATTTTGTTCGCACATTTTCAATTGTGCGTGCTTAAGGCGTAAAGCTTAATTGGTATCAAAGAGGTTAGAAATTATAGAAAAATTGTAGTCTATTTAAGTATTTATCAAAATCATAGTGAAAAAAGGCTGGTGAGGTGAATACCCTCATACCACCCCCTGGATCCGCCCCTAGCCATACGTTACTAAAGCCGTCAAAAGTGTCTGGCATACTTCAGTCACTTGGCACCATTTGTTCTTTTTTACTAAAAGGCAAGTCAAAAGAGGGGGGGCATGGCGCAATGCCCCTCTAAATACGCTCCTAGGACGATGTCATTAGTCAATAACCAAATTAAAACAGTAGCATAGGGCATGCTGCGTGTTTGCATACCACCACAGCTTGTTGAACAAAAATTATCAACGATAGAATTTCGAAAACTTCATTAGCTTTGTTTTTGGCAGGTTTCTGTTTCATAAATAAAACAAGGGGTTTGGGGTAGAGCAGTAAGCTACCCCAGAGGGGTCCGGGGGAGAGCTACGGAAGGTAGGCCTATAGCATTTTCATATTTCATACTCTCAATCTCAAATATGATCTGAAAAAAGTTGGGAACCGCTGCTTTAACATAATATTCTAAGTGCTTTCACTAACGCTTATAAAAAACTGCTGACGTGTTGTATTGCTGATGAAAAATAAACTGTTCTGTAATAGGCGTACTGAAAAGGTTGTTCTTGATTAGTTTGCGAAGGAAACCGTAATGGCTACAAGACATGCTGGAAAGTATCGCCGCATTCCGTACCCACAAGCTACAAGTATAAAAAACATTTAACTTCTTACGGTACTTATCACTGGGGGGGACATTTTGGCATCCCCCCCAGAACAAATTTTCTTTCTTTGCTGAGGGGACGGCTATTTTTACTTGGGGGACATGTCCGCCTCATCCCCCCCCTACTTCGCACACTGCTAAGCACACGTAACTGTTGATCGAAGAATTACGATTACCCATATAACTTGAAAAGCTGCAATTTAATCTTTCTGTTCGACTGAGGCTAGCTAGACTCAAGCGATCGGAAGAACTCTATACGATCGAGAGTTATTAACTTGTGGAGGTCGAGCGTATCATCATATTGCCTTTTGGCTCTGGCTCGTCATCGTTGTTAATAATGTGCACCTGCCCCCTTAATTCCCACATCATCATAATGTTCTGTCCGTAGTCGCCATTTTGCAACTAAGTCACAGACTCACAGTGTAGACTACTGTACAGTACATCATTCTTACAATGGGCCCACTTACAAAAAAGCATTGCTACCTAGTCCACAAAAATGCTACTTCGCTTTCCGAAGAACATTAGATATTGGGTTGCCACTTTCAAATTTTTGGTTTTTGCAATTTACAAGAAACTAATGAAAATTGTGAAACCGGTTGAACTACATGCGGTAAGTAAAAGTAGGGATAAGCTCTACCGAGCTGCGTTCATAGTCTAATAGATAATGACGTTGCTCGCTATTAACGCAACAAGGTGGTGCTAACAGCGAGCAACTTCATTATCTATTAGACTATAAATCTTCAACTACACTGCAAATAAAATTGGGTACAGCTCTTGGTAAAACTCCACTCAACCCAATTCATATTTGGGTAAAACACGTTTTACCCAAAATATTTTGGGCATAAATCGATATGCCCAAAACATAACTTAAATAATTTTTTTGGGTAAAAAAGTTTTTGGGTAAACATGAAATTTTGTGGGCAAATACAACTTTTACCCAAGTTTTTTGGGGGTAAACACACCTTCTACCCAAGTCCGACTTTTTCGCTTTTGGGTAATATTTTACACTTAACAAAATAATTTTAGGTATTTTTGAAAATTACCCAAACGTAAAAAATTTCGTTGTATTATTAAAAAATTTTACCCAATTTTAAATTGAACAAAACAAAATTTACTCAAACATTCAAGTTCAAAATTCTGAAGAATATTTAGTGAATACGTAACTTTCACTAGTTTTTCCTTTGCTGTATGCAGCTGAAACCTATACCATATAGCGTTATGCAGATGATGAAGGAGCAGCAGCGTGATGCAACTTTTCCTCAGGGTCATAAAGAGTCAAGCAGCCACCCTTATACCGACGGATAAATCAAAATCTAAACAGTGGACTTTTATTGTTATTCAGATTTCCGAAAATAAGCAGCTTTCATATGAATTCTCGATATACCCTGCTGCTTGGACTCTTGTAAGGTCAAAGTTAATACATTTTGGAATAAAATGCTGTAAAGTTTCTTCTAAAAACTACGCATAAAGAAGGACTTTCTGTCTTTAAAATATCGTTTTAGATGTTGACATCTTGATAAATAATTGAGCGTTGTAGTTTCGAGGTGCTATAAAGGGGGAATCTTATAACTTTCTTTGCCCTGAAAGATTGGCTTGGACCGAACAGGCGTGTTTAGAAAACCTGCTATCACTTGGCCACCTGCCATATTTGAGTGGCGTAGCCAAGGGTGGGAGGTACCGGGGCCATGGCCCCTTAAATTTTACGAAAACAAGAAAAAAACGATGCAAAAACTAGCACTCACTTTGCTTACATTAAGCATAGTCATGAACCCCTTCAAATATTTTTTGGCGACGCCACTACGACCTGTCTATTTCCTGAAGGTGCGCGAATCCTGTTAGGTGCCTTTCCCAACTGAACAAGTAAACTAACTGACTTGTTTTTTGCACGGTTGTATCAATGCTCGACGTCAAACAAAGAAGTTGAATTACAGACCTCGATCTTACTAAGCTATATTTTGGCTTGGAATCGGAGTTGATGCCTGAGCTAGACCTAAAGTTGTCGCAAAGCTTGCCAATTAATTTGATCATGCCAGTGGAGACATATATCGTATTTAAACGTAATCTTCGGCCTTGGCCCGTTTTGCCTTTCCCTGAATAAAAAGATCCTCACCCTCTCGATAATACATTATTCGTTTCCCTTATTTGGAAGCAGAAATACCCTTCATTAAGTTCATACTAGCCTGTTTGGCGTTTTCACACGTATTAGTGCTTAAGTGTGTGTCTACACGCAATACAAAGCGATTGTTTGTACGTTTAAAGGTGTGTTTACACAGAATACGATGAAATTTTTCGTACGAACAGTGACGTAGGCTAGGAAACAGTTAGAGGTTATGACGTAAAGCTACGTCACTTTGCCCGGCATTCTAGAATACAATCGTTAGGTGCTTCGCAAAACAACTGGTAGGAAGCAAAACTGTTTGGGTTTGAATTGTGTGGAAGATATTTTCGTCAACTGCTTATGTCAAAAATCTTGAGAAATTTCGTACGACAGCAAATCGGACTAAAATCGCATTTAGTGTAAACAAACCTCAAGTGACGGAGAATGCGAAGCAGTATGAAGTTATGATGTGGTAATTGGCAAAACTACGTCACATTGCGCGGCATTCTAAAGAACAATCGTAAGGTGTTTTGCGAAATAAGCGATAAAAACCAAAGTTGTTGAAGTTCAAATCGTGTGGAAGATATTTCCGTCAACTGCTTACTTCAGAAAATGAATAAAATTTCGTACGACAACAGATCGGATGAAAATCGTGTTTAGTGTAAGCAGACCTTATTACGAACAGTAAGCAAAAAAGTCTTTGAAAACCATTATCGAATCCAAAATGTGAAGTCGCTCCACTGTTTTTCGACTGCTTATGATCTTGCTCCCGCATATTAGATGGGTAAACAGGTGATGGCCGAGAGGATAGAGCGTTTGCCTTAAGACACTAGACTGAGGGTTCGATTCCGAGCCAAGTCAAATAAACACTGAAAAATTGGTGTTCATAGTTTCCCAGATCGACTTTTACAATAGAGGGTCAGTGTTAAAAACCGTAGAAATTCCATCAAAGTTCGTAGAAGTTCGTATTATTTTGTCATCGTGTTAAAAAAAAACAGCAAGTGTTTTGGTATCCTCCATCAAATGCGCATTTAGGGCAAATAATTTTTTTTACGACGATTCGGTCATTTCAGCAAGCTATATTTGTACAATTTAAAATGTAGTCCGTTGTATTCCAAGCAAAGTTGCAGCAGTTGCATTTTATAGTTTCATTCGCTGCAGATCTGTAAAACAACGATTTTATGGTAATAGTACATTGGGTTGCCAAAAGGAGGGATGTAACGGAAATTGACATTGCCTTTTTTCGACAGCTTATGCAAGTAAACTGTGCTGACATGCACTTTGCGCAAATATTTCAACAAAATAACCAACCATTTTCATTTTATGACAGGGAGTCGAACCGAACCCGAACCGGAGTTTTATGAACCGGTTTTAAGCTATTTTTGTCGAACCTTAACCGAACCCGAACCGTATTTTTCAAAATCGCAAAGAGCGAACCGGAACTGACCCGAACAATGTGAGTACTGTACTTGAGAACCTTAACCGAACCCGAACCGATTGAAAGAAGCGGTTCGCTCCGTGACGTCACACGCGTCACTTTAAAGCTGGTTTGAATTCAAAATAATAGTCATTTATGTAAGTAATCTATGCATGGTGAAACAGTCTTTTACCGTCAATTGGCTTTTAGGGATGTGCCGCAGGGAAAATTACTCGGACTCTCCAAGTAACGAGTATTCACGACATTACTCGGCCGAGTATCTATTCTGCGACGTCAAGATATGAACTCAAAATCAGGTGAAGAGCAAAAAAAGGTCATCACGTCCGTAAAAGTGCAATTTCGACTCAAAATCGGGTGCAGAGCAAAAAAAAGTCAAAATGATAATACTTTAATGCTCGGTCGAGTATCAATTAATACTCGGACTCGGCCGAGTAATGTCTTAATACTCGGCCGAGTACTCGGACTCGACCCGGCACATCCCTACTGGCCTTACTGCGAGTTAAAATTAATGCATTATATTGGCCTGTCAACGTAAAGAAAAATTGCGTTGTACGTTTCATTTTTTAACTCGTGTTACTAAAACTATACCATTTTTTACTGTGAACCTGAACCGGAACTTTATAAACCGGTTTTGAAATATTTTTTGCTGGAGCGCACCCAAACCGAACCGTTTCAATTTATGTGAACCTTAACCGGAACTGAACCGAAATTTGAAATTGCTGTTGAACCCAAACCGAACCTGAACCGGAAAAATCAAACGGTTCGACTCCCTGTTTTATGGGCCATTTTATACCCGATTTTTAGCCCGTAATTTTTTACTACAGGAAAAATGGTTTGACGTCAGGTAAGCCTACCCTGACGTAGCAATTGGAATTTAGCACAACAAGATTGTATGTGCGTGCTCATGCGCATGTTCTGCATTGTTCTTGTGTGTCGCCTCAGCATTATTTTCTGCTTGTACGAGGGGCATTTAAAAATACGCGGAATTCTTCCGTGACAAAAATGCGAGCTAAAAAAACAATTTTTTTTGGATGCTAGTTAAAAAGAGCATGTTCTTTTTAATCGAATAATTGCTTTCACTCATTTTGCGCTTATAAACGAAGTTGTCTAGATCTAGTTTATAAGGTAGTATAAAAAATGGTAAAATTCCGCGTATTTTTTGAATTGGTCGAACCAGCAGACAGACAGCGCGTACCAACCTACAGTAGTATCAGCTAAGTTGCAATGCAGTGGTTGGAGTGGTTATTGCTTACACAGGGGTCTTCTTATGGTAGTCGAAATGAAAAGAAATTTGTCAAAAAATGATTTTGATTCTCCAAATTCTAGCATTAATAATGATCGCAGAGCTAGACAGCGCTGTTTCGGGCTATTAGTCCTCATCAGCCGCCCTCAGGTAAGACAAATTCATCTTCTAGAACGAATGATATTAATAATGATGTTTGCAATCTAATAACTACCTTTAAAACAGTTCTCAATAAACAAGTGCCTCTGAGAACTACAGTTACACCAGAAGAGAAAAACAGTTAGTAAAAAACCTAGGATAACAAAAGGTAGTCTGGTTTCTATCAAATTGAAAAAAAAATCATTTAGAGCCTGTTTCAAAAGTAATAATGCTGATAAAAAAGCCGTTTATAAAATAAAAAAGCCACTTGTAAAGCAGACAGCGCGTACCTACCCAGCTAGTATCAGCTAAGTTGCAATGCAGTCATTGGAAGGGTTAGTGTGCAATGTAGACTGTAGTCTATAAAACTTACGTATTACTGATAAAACTGAAACAACATTCAAATAATCTTGATGGTTCTGTGTACGTCCAGTTAGTCGTAGAGAGCATCTTGTCACAAAGAATAGGTGGTGAATTGAGCATGTAACCTTTAAAAAGTTTTTTGATTAATTCTGGTTATTCCATATTGTAGTTTTAAGGTTAACCGCGTAGGTTATAGGTTTTATAGCTTTTTAACCTGTAGGTCAACATAGGTTTTGTATGGTATTCTAAGCGGGTTCAATTCGAGGGTGTATCATTTAAATTAGCAAAAATATGCCAATTCCCGCTTAATGCTCAGGTTGAAAAATTTGTTTTGCTAACTTAATGTTCATTTTATGTAAAGTGGGCAAAAATAGTGCCTTCACAAATGTCTGGAAGAGCAACAATGACATTACTTCGTCAGTCACTACTACTCTTATAAAACATACAAAACAACATTAAAGCGAATATACAGCACACGATTGACTTTATCGTCATAAAAGACACGCGTTTTTTTTTTGTGTGGCCGAGAAGCAGTGCGCGGACAGACAAAAGATTTTAAAAAACAAATAAGATTCGAAAAGTAGGGTCGTGAACGGCGTTTTCTTTTGTCATTTAATGTTTTCAAAAATGTACCTAGGCATGCTTACCCACAAGACAGGCGTTTAGAAGGTTGACCGCAATGCCTGTCAAAAGTCCCCTAGTAACAAGACTTGTTACTTCTTTTCTTCTTTGTGGGATTAAAGCACCTACAATCGTGAAAAAGTAGAAATGTATCGCTGTGAAACCGAGGAATTACATCGCCAAGCTTGATTCGGATATACTAAATCAGTTCAATCACTACGAAATATCTGGTTAGTGGTGCAAAACTTCAGTATGGCCAATGTAAGAAAGATTTCGTATCCCCAAAGCTTTTTGTCATTCCCTGGACAAGTGTCAAACAAAAAGCTTCCGGAACGACGATTTTTTTAAGAATGGTATCGAATAGCTTTCAGTCCTAAACTAGAGCTTACTATGCAGTATAACGATGTTTAGTGAGTTCTGCAGTAGGCCTACCGCGGTTTGCGTACCATAAAGCGCACTGTCAATAAATTGTTTGATTGTTTTTTTTTTATACTCATAAGACGTACCAAACTAAGACTCAAAAGTTTTTGAGAAATGTTGAGTTACCGTATAGAGCGCATTAAACAAAAACATCCATGTTTAACACCAATAATAAACAACTCACCACCTAATCCATGCATTAAATCCATCGGCTTATAAGGCGCACGATAGTTTTTAAGAAAAAAAAAAGGATTTAAAGAGCGCTTTATGGTTCGAACAACACGATCAATGAGTATGATGGCGCTCCAAATCGTTGAAAACTACCTGCATTTTGCATTTGAAATCTAGTGTAACATAACTTACTCGTAGCACCCAAGAAAATGGCAACTGATCCTATGTTACCAAACCCACACAACGCGAATGAAAGAATGGCTTCAGATATTTCATCCATCCAATTTAGCTTCCCGGTCAAGGGATCGAATTTTGGCATTGTACCAAGGTCGCGATTGTCTCTCAATATTTTTAACTCACCGTAAGCCACCAACTCGTTACGAAACGTCCTTACACCAATCAGACGTCCAGCCTGCAAAGAGCTAAAAGCATGTCATAATAGGCCTTTTAAGAGGTCGGGTAGTTTTTAGCGAAATTGCAACAACAGTCCTTGATACAAGTTCCAAAATTTAGTCGATTCTGCTGGTCCAGCCATACCTAAACTGTGCAAGGTGGTTCTGCTTTGGCATAGTGGTTAAAGACATCGTTATCTGTGCGGATGGTTTGATTACCGGGCCGGCCCAATCGAACACTGACGCCAAAGGCTTGCCACCTCTGCGTCGTTGCGGTTTTGCCAGGAGCAAAACCGCAGGTATGGGTCCCGTTACTTGTTGCCTGCTGTGGCGCAGGCTAATACTGCGACTATAATAAAAATTTGATTGATTTTTACTCCAGCTTAGATTAGACTTTAATGTTTAATCAGTAATTCGTAGCATTTTAGAGAGTTTACACTTTTTGACAATTTAGACTCTGCTAGCCTTGACTACGAAAGTTCGATTTGTTCTTTCAGTGCAGACTTTTTTTTTTCACATTATTGTACTTGCCTCGAAGTATTGCAATGGAAAGAGCTCCCTAATTAAGAATCGCCACCTTTAACTGCCGACGTGCCAACTGCACTGGTGAGATGTGAAAGGTTGAAACAGCGCTCAATGTCTGCATTTTCTCTTTCCATTTCAGACGGCAATAACAACCATGCTTATAAGGTTAAGATGTGCTAGCATTGCTATTATAAATAAAAACGCCAGAAGCAAAACCTAGATATTTTACCTCTAATGCGTAGGTCGATTCCACACCCATTAACCAAACAAGAGGAAACGAGATGTATGAAAAAAGTTCCTAAAAATTTGCACCGTTGAAACATATAGTAAAAACATAATCCATGCCAAAATCTATACTTCAAAATACGGCATTTTAACCAGCGATGGCGAAAACATTTCTATAGTAGGGGGGGGGGGCAAAACCAATCACCAGATTTTCTTCACTCTTTTCCTGCATTCACAAACAAGTTCCGAAATTTTTCTTCAATAATATTTCAGCAAAATAAACGAGGAAGTTCAACGAACAACCAGACAATCAACAGATGATTTATCAATTCCGCGCTACTCGACCAACAGATTACAGAAAAACATTAAGGATTAGGGAGTCAAGGTTTGGAATTCCATTCCAAAATCATTAAACTCACTAGATTTTAAACACTTTAAAACTGCTCTGAAAGACCTATTCATGGCAAATTATGATCATGATGGTTAAATATGTCGGCATTATTTTGTAAGTTGCAGTGTCACTGCTTAAGACTGTTTGACTGTTATGCGCTGCTTACTCGGCATTTACGTGCTCGCACACCCCTTGGGAAACTAAACATTTACGCAATATTCGGAAAATAAATTGCAAAATTGTTTTATTCTGGCACTGGGTGGTTGCTTGACTCGATGACCGAGAGGTCCATTCTCAACTCCCCGGTCGCAATTCTCTCACATTATTTATCTTACTACTTTTTGTTATTTTTGTGTTTTACTGTGTTTATATTTGATATGTCGGTAATTTGCGGATGAAATGAACCTGTTCTGTTCACCCACAACCAAGGCCGGCAGTGGCGTAGCGAGAAATTTTAAAAGGGGGGCATAATTTCCACATTTTTTGTCAAGCGTATTTTTTTCGGCAGAACTAATTTAAAACTGATTAAGACACAAGAAAAGTTTTAGGGGGATCCGGGGTCATGCTCCCCCGGAAAATTTTTGAAAATTTACATGCTGTAACGGCTATTTTAGGGCTTTTTACATGATTTTCAGGCAAATTGTGTTTAAATTCTTCGATCTTAATTCTGAGTGCTTCGCCAAATATGATGCATTTTGTTCGCACATTTTTTATTATGCGTGCTTAAGACGTAAGGCTTATAGCTATCAAAGAGGTTCAAAATTATAGAAAAATTGTATGCATCAAAAGCATTTTTGAAAATGGCTGGTGGGAAGATGCATATCCTCATCCTACCCTCCCCCGGATTCGCCCCTGGCCATAAGCTACAGAAACCATCGAAAGAGTCTGGAATATTTCAGTCACTTGGCACCATTAGTATTATTCTTGTTTACTGAAAGGCAGAGTCAAAAGGGGAGGGGGCATGTCACAGTGGCCCTGCCCCTGAATACGCTTCTGAGGGCTGGATTTAGACAATGAGAGGCCCTAGGCTATTTGATCACACTGATTGAAAGAGCAAAAAAGGTCTTCACGTTCTCAGATGTTCTGTTATCAGTGAAAGTATCGGCATAGTGAAGAGCAAAAAAAGGTATGCACGTCCTCAGATGTTCTGTTTTCCACTGAAAGTATCATTGAAGAGAAAAAAAAGTTTTCATTGTTCGTGATGAGGCGCCCCATTTTTTCCGAGGCCTTAGGTTTCAGCCTTCTTAGCCTATACGTAAATTCGGCCCTACGCCTACAATCCATATTTAGCCTGTCCACATGTGACATGTCCAATTTATGTGGGCTGACCCTTACCTCAAAATTAAATTGTGGATGATCAAATAAACTACCACAGTATATCAAAATTGCTTCGACAGCCGAAAATAATCCAAGGCCAACAAGACAGACGGCAGCTATATTTACAACCAGTGGAATACCCCGAGATATGGCTGATAAAATGGCTTCAAAAACACCATGATCTGACCTGCAAAATAATCATACAACGTTTAGTGCTTCGTGTGGGACTAAACAGTAAGCAATTTTAATTGAACTGCATTTAATTCAGCTTTTATTTCATTCTGTCAAGACAAAATCAATCAAACAGATCGAGAAGCAATCAACACTAGCGCCATAAAAATCTATTTAGTAACAGCTCTCACGATGGGTATAACTCCATTTCGAAAACGTTGATAAATTGGGAGTCTTCTGTTTCTGGGTAGGACAGTTTAGCCACAGCTAAAGCACATGGAGCAGACATTATCACCGCCACCATGAAATACATTGGTTTCACCTGTAAGAATGAAAGGTAGAGTAATGTTGAAGAACGAGTTTCTTACTTGTCAATTAAGCAATTAGCGATACTAACTACTGATGAACGCCTATTGAAATGTATGAATCTCTGGCTATTGAGTGTTCAAGTGATGTAGGTCTCGAGACCGATTTCTTGCGGTCTTGGTTTTGGTCTCGGTCTCGAACTTAGGCTTATGGTCTTGGTCTCGACATGGTGCGGTATCGGTCTCGTGCTTTCAAAGTTGATCTCGAGACCGAACATTTTTAGGTCTTTGTTACACAATGTAATGGTTGTTTTTGCAGTGTCTGCAAAGTGCTCAATTTTATACTACCCTCACATGCCACAGCAGCTCGCAAGTCTTGAAGCAGGATCAACTAGCGAAATTCCATCCGTCTCTGTCTCTGCGCTGCATGAGTTAGGATATTGCACGCCTTAATTAAAATCTAAGCGATATCAAAGGCGTTAATCGAAAATCGCCATCGAACAAGCAATATCAACTAATCAAACAAATGTGGGAATTCTTTCGCCAAAATCAAACAAAAATTCTTTTCGTGAAAATTCTTATCTGGCAGGGTCCTGCTGGTTTGGGCAAAAGAATAAGTTTTAAATCAGTTTGATTGTAGGCCTACTTCTTATTCGCTTCACATTGCTTTGCTTACGTCAAGTTGCACCATTAACGGGAAATTGCCAGGAGATATAGTTGCCATGCCTGACGTAATTAATGTCAATAGTTCCGACTTTGTTAATTGGTTCAAATAAGGCTCAATTAAGAGTGTTGATTGCACGAAATCAGCCCAAATATTTCCTGTTCAATAAAAGCGCGAGCATGAGCCGACAAAATGGATTAAAAAATTCAAAATCGAGCTTAAAGCAAGATCTTATTTTTCCAAAATAATTTGCTTTTTTAAGCATTGCCTTCGCAATTAGTCGCATATTTGGCCTCCTTTCACGAGAAAGCAATCAAAGCACTGTAACAAACCCGCATAAGATTTCCCAGCCATCAGTCTAACGACCCAAAATAGGTTAATCCCGCTAAGTGCCTAATTCCCAGCTGCGCAAGTAAAGTTGCCGGTTTGTTCATCACATTGTCCCTTTAACACTGAGCGTCAAGCAGGGAAGCTGTAAATACCGGCTGTAAAGTCATTCGTTTGATCCACCTTAGAATCAATTCCGAGTTTGCAGCTTCAGAAATAGACGCTGTTACCATTCGTCATCTTATCAGTAAACTCAGTGTAAAATGATATAGCTTAATTTCCGTGTCATTTTATTAACGCAGAATTGATGGAAGTTAAGCTTAGAATAGACATATGACGAAAACCTCTTGAATGGAAATGGGGCAGCAAAATAGCCTAGCAGTACCACGAGTGGTTTACAAATCCCGAGGGATTCGCAGCTGAAGTCAATCGCATTTCGCTTATTCAGGTGCTGTTGATTCGGAAAGCGTAAGCTTAGGACTTTGTTGCATTTTTTGATTGCAGTTTCCCTGAATGCTCTGCGACTGAATTTGTGTCCAGTGCTCGGTTTTCTTATACTGCAGTTTCAAATGCTTCAGTTAACCTCAGTTATACATTTAGCCTATTAAAAAAACTGACATGATCAGACGATGAAAATCGGTGATAAAAAAAATTAAGCAAATAGTCACACGTGAGAAAGAGAAACCGTATCAAGAAAAACAGAGTACATGAAAAAGTGGGAAAGTTCACGATGCCGAGACTATGGGGCACCGTTCGTTAACACAAATTTGAGCAGCAATTTTAACTGTATTTAAATAAATAGTCATTGTAAACCAGGGCGTCGAACCGAATCGGAACGTAAACCGAAAACCCGCATTAACCGCTTCCTTTCATTGAACGCAAACCGAACCGTAACCTTTATACTTTAATAGGTGTAAACTGAACCCGAACCTGAACCCAATGTCATCAAAATTCCTGAAGCTTAACCGGATTTGAACCGTTAGAATAATTTTTGTCTAAACAGAAGCTTGTCTAACCTAACGTCAGTGTTGTGTTACTCTTTAAGCTTGGACTAAAAAAGCATTCGTTACGTTAAATCGTGTGTGTGTTCTTACTAAGATTTTTATTAAGAATGACAGTTAAATAAAATAACTAAACAGTATTTAGTTAGTTAGTTACATATTTATCCTCCTATCACGAGAAAGCGATCAATGCGCTATACGAGCTCGCTTACGAGTTGCCGGCCATCTGTCTACCACACCAAGATGGGGGAATCCCGCTAAGTGCCTTTCCCAACGGCACAACAAGTAAACTTGCCGGCTTGCTCTCCACACTGTCTCTTTAATGCTGAGCGTCAAGCAGGAAAGCTGTGAATACCAATTTTAAAGTCATTGGTTTGACCCGACTCGGAATCAAACCCGAGTCTACAGCTCAAGAGACAGACGCTCTATACCACTCGGCCATCTGAGCTGATAATCAATAAGCATAAAATACACAAAACTTATTATGCTTATTTATTTTTGAGTATATATTTTAAGGTGTATATTACTAAATGTGCAATATGTAGATCATTGTACCGACTAGTTAATAAATAATCAAAAATTTTGTATTTTTGTTCTAGTATCTTTGTCTTTGTTCGTTTATCTCTACTTTTGTGAGTTTAAAATGACCATTTGTTTCTATATTTTTGAGTTTTGTAAGGGTGCGTGGAAGGTTTTGGTAGAGTTTCAAATCCGGAAGGGTGCTTGGCTGATCAAGGTCAAGCACTTGGAACGATGAGTGTACCTTAAAAGCCTGAGGGCGGCTGATGAGGGCTAATAGCCCGAAACAGCGTTGTCTCGCTCTACGGTAAACAAAAAATCGTTATACCAATTTGTATTAGCAAACGGCTGCCCGTACAAGGCAAGATTTCTAGCGATCATGCAAGTAAGTTTGTCGGAAGATAACGAAGTAGTACAAGTTATGCAATTTAAAATTCGCATTGATTTTTCGTTTATTGCATCCATTATATGAGTAAAAACGTTTTGTTTTGCTTACCCATAACCACCACAATATCTGTTGCTGACGCTTTGAAGGTAAACTCCATTATCCAACATAACTTCCAAAGTAACCACTGCATTAATCCTAGGTAATATAGAACAGAAACCGCACAACCAAAAAAAATTTTCTCAGGTAGTATCTGTAAGTCATGAACAAAGTTTTAGGTCCGATCGGGCTTTTCGGGTCTAGCCTAAGTTTTAAGAAAATTTTCGGGCTCATTTCGGAGCTTACAATAAGACTAACTAGTGTACTTCAGACTGGGGGAGGGATCAATTGGAGTCGTCCTGACTTGACGTGACGAAATTAAACGTTACTTGCTTGAGTGAGCTGAGCAAACTTTAGTTTGTGAGGGTAGCAAAAACACCTGGCCGGGCAAAGTGCGTCATGATGACAAAAGTTAGAAAAACACGGGGCTGAACGGCTACCTTTTTCAGCGTCAAGTAACGATATCGTCTTGCGCATGTATAACTTCATTGAGCTGCTCCTTTTCCACACCTGTACTTGATTGCCCTAATATCCAAGTTTTTTAATAATTTTACACACGAAAATTTAACATACGGTAGGCTATTCGTGTTTTAGACCTACCGGTAATTAATTTTTCGAGCTTTTTCGGATCTAATTAAAACATTAAATCGAATTCGGCACGGCCCACAATATACCTTTATGCTCGGGTTCGTGTCTGAATCAATCGGCCCGTTTAGAATTCTTGTCCTAAAAGATATTTGGCAAAAGCGCTAGCGCGGAATAATATTCCATACACAAGATTGAAAACAGTTGTAGCAGCAGTTAGTGGCCTACATTGGTCTCCCATATTATTTTTATTATTATTATTGTTTAATTCAGACTCGAAGTCCATACGAAAGTAATTGATATCGTTTTTAGCCTACATCACAAAAAATACCGCAAAAGCAAACCAATGTTCTGCAGCATCATTCGGTCCAAACACAAAGTTGTTTCCTGCGTTTGTGAAAGCAATAAATGCTTCAACAAACTTTCCAAACCCCTGAAGTGAGTATAATCCGACACCAAAGCTAAAAACAAGGCGGGCCAAGAACAGATGGACAAGTAAACCCAATAAAACCGGTCTCCACTTGATCTGTTCAATTAACAAACGATGTGAATACTGTTTTAGAGCGTCCAGCTAATTCAATAATTAACCAAGCAGTGGTTAAAATTATTGCTATAGGCGCGTGGTGGGATTCATCTCAAAGCTTAGCGCCTGGGAAACACATATCCATGTCGCAGTGGTGCCGACAATGCGTTTTATTTAACCCTGTCGGGGAACAAATCCCAGACCTTTAGCTCAGACAGCGTTACCTCAAGACAACCTTTCAAAAATCGTACAGATTGATTAATTGATTTCATCATTTCCATCCTCGTGTCACGAGAAAGCGATGGAGGCGCTATGCATAGGACGAATCCAGACTCGTTTAGGAGTTGCCCTTGTTTTCGAGTTTTCCGCTTGAATTTTAGATCTGACTTCCTTAATTTGCTGCTTGTTAGATTCCACCGAGCAAACATAATTTGTCGTGAAGCATCTTATCCAAAGAGGCAACAACGAGGCTTGGGTGGGAGTTGAACCACGAACCTCGTGATTATGGCCGTATTAAAATCGTCGCTCCTAAGCAATCGGCCACGCTGCCGACTTCATCCGGTGGCCACAAAATGTTCTTATCCAGGAAAAAATTTTTTATAGACGCTTTGACCAATTAGAATTAAAGAACACTCATCTAACTTACAGTACCTCATGGCGGTGTTTTGAAGTAAAATAAATAATCAAAAGAATAGCCAGGTATCCAGCGAGGGAACGTAGTTTTAGTTTTTTAAATGTTTCATCTTTTGCCTGCCAAATCACTTCAGATGCAATCAGCAATATCACAACCGTGCTGCATTTTTACAAAAACAAAGAATTAAAAATTACTTGACGGTTTCAAAGAGCTTTATATTACAGCAGGGTTTTTCAACCTGGGTTCTGCGGACCCCCAAGTGGTCCGCGAATGGTTTTAAGGGGTTTGTAAGGGCTAAAGGATCCGCAGCACCGGTGTTTATTAATTATATATTTTAAAAAATAACCTTTTTGAGAACGATATAAGGATAGACCTTTTTTTAGCTCCTCACCGACATTTTTGCTCTTCACTTGATTTTGGGCGGAAAATCGGACGCCTGCAGACGTGGTAACTTTTTTTTTTGCGATGACCATTTTTTTTGCTTTTTACTTAATTTTGGGCGGAAAATTGAAATCGTGTTTATTGGCGTTGATTTGTGTGGGGTCCGCCGCAACAACAAATTGCTTAACTTAGGGGGCCGCGACTGGAAAAAGGTTAAAAACCACTGCATCAAAAAATAAAATTTTAATTCAGAAGTACAATTTTGGCTTAACCCAACTACATTAGGCCTACTGCATACTTTTAAGTGCAGTACGGAGTGAATTGTACACTTGGATTATTATAACGTCATTTTGCAAGAATATTTTTGCAAACAGGGAGCAAAGAACGAGTAGGAAGGTTCTTACAGAAATAGAAGATTAGTTTAGATGCCATGGAGTCAAATGCTTTTTAATACTTTTTTTAATCTAACCCAAACTGCCGTGTAGCAGGGTAAAAGTGGCTGGTTTCGAGACTTGTGTGTTTCAGAATGCAATCAACTCCAACACGCAGGTAAAGGTACTATTACAGTCAGTGGCGTACGCAGAAACTTTTTGAGGGGGGGCGCGCGAATCAGTGGCGCACCCAGGATTTGGCAAAGTATGGGGACACAACTTTGGGTCTGGGGACAAAGCCCCCAGCCGCCAACGAATTTTTGCGGTTTTCACATACAATATACTCATTTTAGCACACTTTTTTATTGAAAAAGGACATGCAGTAAGTGCAGTCACTATAGACAATGCAAAAATATTTTCGCAGCTTGTGTCTGAAAGCAGAAGCTTGGCTAAAATAAGTGAAAGAAGGCCGCAATCATTATTAGTTTGCGAAATTATCGGCTGAAAATTAGGTTTTAGCACTTTATTACAGGGCCAAAGGGGGGGACCATGGCACCGTGGCCTACCCCGTGCGTACGCCTATGGCGCGAAGAAGTTTTTCCACATTAATGTACGATTTTTCTAGCAGTATCTCAGCAACACAGTCTTTTAACATGTATCGAAGAAGGCCTGAGGAGGGCGCACGCATTGGAGCCCCTCCTCCTCCCGCGTACGCTACTGATTACAATGTTTTTTTAACTTGTCGGAGGTATCGAACGCAACAAGTGTCATACAGGCCTGAACCTACCCTTAGTTATAGCAAGGAGCGGATTCAGAAAGTTGTGGTATGGGAAATGCAGTTTTTGAATTAGACTAAATGCTAACTAAGTACAACGACGTTAGACGCTTTACCCCGGAAAAGGGCATAAATAAACCCTTTGAAAGTGTTTCATGCCAGAGGCGTATTCAGAAATTTTTGACGGGGAAGGAGGGTGGCACCAAGTTTTTACATTTTTAAGCGTAGTTTTTTTCAGCAGAGTTAATTTGAGGCAGAGTGAGGAACAAAAATATGGCTTTAGGGGGGTCCAGAGAGATGCTCCCTGGAAAACTTTGAAAATCTAAATAGCGTAATCGCTATTTAGTGCTTTTTGAACAATTTTTGTGGCAAAGTTTTTTTAATCTTTTTGTTCCTAACTTTGATTCATCCCCACTGGATCCGCCCATGGTTATCACTTATAATTCAAAAACTCAGCGTAAACTACTTTAGCCAGCAGTAAACCATGATTTGTTGCATACAAAATCTTTTTTTTGAATGAAACAAAACTAACAAAGCATGAATTCCACACCAAAATATTTACTACAACGTTATGACTTTTCGTGTATTTGTGTAAACTGTGTGTCTGTGTAAACTTATTCTGATCTTGACCGAACCCCTGCCACAGCCTCACCGAACCCCGGGGGTTTGGTCGAACCCAGTTTATGAACCACGTACTGCTCTAGAGTATGACGGCATCCAAAATATTTGGTTATCAGATAAAAAGAGTACATGAAAAATATTTTCGCCAAAATTCCAATGATTTAACTTCAAACTTATTTGTGGGTTTATAGTAGTCTATTGTGAATAACTTTAGTCTCCTGCAGCAGTGGTTTCCAAACTTTGTGTAACCACGCCTCCCACACAAATTGTAAATCACAAAAATCCCTCACATTATTATCAAAGCATCTAATCCAAAAGTTGCCACAAGAATCCCAGTGACGAACTTCAAAAAAAATCTTTCATGGTCGATCTCCAAAAAAAAGGGAAAGAATTATTGCAAGCCACTGTTGACACTTCATAAATTAACATAACATTTTCACAACTTACGACATTAAAGGTGCGTTTAGCGATACGCGGCAACGCGACGACCATTGCCAACCATACTGGCCTGAGATTAACCAAGAATTAACGCGATATAAAATTTGCTGGGCTGGGTCAAGCAATCCCTTAATATCGCGTGGTTTTTATCGCGTTGCCGCGCCAAAGTTCAACTTCAAAATAAACGTACGCACACGTACAGTGACGTACGCACGGGGGGGGAGGGTTTGGGGTTCAACCCCTCCCCCACCCCCCATTGACGATTGAAAAAATATAAAAACCACTCTTTTTGGAACCATCCGCCTTTTTTTATACAGCAATCTCCGAAATTGCTGTCATGTTTTTCTGTGCTATCGAACTTGCTTTTTAATCTCGAGAAACTTTGGTTGTGATGCAATAATTCTGGTAGTCAAACTTTTCTGGTGGGCTGCGCTTGAACCAACGATTTACTCAAAGTGCAAGCCTGGACAAAAGGAATGGGTATTGTTGAAGCTGGGGTCGTGTTGTAATGTCATAAAGCCATTGTTCTCAAGGGCTATCAGGGCTGGGCAACGCAACGTTACAGCGCAGGAGGTATTCTTGGAAGAGATGAATGCAACGCAGACAGATGTTCCGCTTGCGATGTCATAGTTTTGAGTTAACCAATCCAGCCAGGTGGGGTTAACCAAAGACATCGCTATCGGCGAGGGAGAATTTGGGCTCAATTTCTGGGCCGTTAGCTTAGTGGTTAACCGCACAGACTATCGGTGCGGAAGATCTGGGGCTTGATTCCCGGGCTGGTCAAATCGGCACAGTGTTGCACTTTCGCTAACGGCTCGCCACCGCTGCAACGTTTCTGTGTTCCCCAGTCGCTAAGTCGCGAAGATGAACCCCAGAGGCGTATGCAAGAGAGGGGGGTCGAAAGTCAACCCTCCCCCCCCTGACGATTGCATAAAAAAGAAACCTTTCTTGATTTTGAAACGAGTCGACTTTTCTTCGTGCGGTGCTGGCCGAAATTGCTATCATGTTTTTTCTGTTCTGTCCAACTTTCTAATTTAACCTCGAGAAACTTTCATTACGATGCGTCGGATGCGATATGCAGCAATACCGGTAGTCCAACTTTTCTGATGTGTTTTGCTTGAACTGCATTTTTGTCATTGATGCTGCTGCTGTGAAGCAGTAGGTAAGTAGGAGTTTCCTTAAACACGGAGTCTCTGCAGTAGCTATGGCTGCACGCAATTTTTTTTTTTTAATGAAATCAAATCTTCACTGTACTCGTTTCATTACACTCGCTGTAGTGCCGAAGCGTGGCAGCGAGTGGCGGGGTACAACCCCGCGTCTTAGCGCTTGGACAACACAGGTCCAAAAAAAAACGGCACAGCGGTGGCGAGCCATTGGCTACACCATGTCCAATTTGACTGGCCTGGGAATCAAACCCCAAATCTTCCGCTTGGTTAGCGACATCTTTAAAACTACGCTTTTACAGCCCGGTTTGATGAAGAATTATTATAAACGTTAAAAATCTAAATTGACACTGCCAGTGACGTCACATCGTGATGACGCTTTACTCACAGTGGTTTTAAATGACGGTGATAATGGTCGCGCTTCCAGTTTGGAAAACTTTGATCTGCCGTGTTTACTCCCTTACTTACCACTTGAAGAAGGTCCTTTTTGTAATGCAAAGTATTTTCAATGGAAGACAGCAAATCACCAGCGAAAGAGCAAATTTATCTCGAATCCGGTCAATGATAACAAAAACCACCACCATAATCCATGTTTGCAATAGTAGATAGGCACGGTCAAAATTTCGAACCAAAGCAATTATCATGAAAACTGTGATCCCTGAAAAAAAACAGGGCAACTTACTCGAAGCTTCGACGGCATTTCTGGAGCAAAGGATTTGGGTTTCTTCCCTGAACACATCAAATTTTGACTGGTGCTTCTACAAGCCGTGTTGGTATTTAAAACATGTTAACTTACATTTTGCATTCAGCTAACCTCCATTTTTCATTGATTGTTAAATTTTACACAGCCATTTTTAATTTCCTAATTCCATTTTAAAGAAAATTATAAGCTACTATAGGTTCAGTATACACCGGTGCTATCATTTAAAACTTACATAAAAAGTCAACAAACACCTTTCTTGTCGGTATTATAGAAAATTAAAGGTGTTAGCCCACAAGAATCTTATGCTCTTGCCGCAGTAATAGTCGTTAGTTTAGCTTGAAAACTTCACACATTAGTAGGCCTACATATGCAGTCAGATGCGCGTTCAGGGATCAATAACTTTCTCCTTATTTTAATCTATGTTGATGGCTTTTGTAAAAAGCAGTATAACTGTTACTTCTTTTAACAAGATTAAGCATAATTGTCGGCGAGCTTTTACCTACAGCAGCTGAGATTTTCAAAATTCTAGTAATTTTTTGTTTGTTACGGTCCCAATATTCTTCCAGTGTTCCTTTTTTCACCTTGAAAAAACTAAAAGAAAACCGGAAATTGAATCTGCGCAACAATCGTTTGATTCAAACGTATTACAACTTCATTGGCGAATCCTAAGGGAGCTAAGGGGTGTTACCCCCTCATGCATATTATTGCACAGCCACTGCGATACTTCCAGGCATTTAAAAGTGCAATATACGCATTTCAAAAATTTTAAGTCCCCCTCCTCTTACAAAACCTTCTGGATTCGCCCATATCTGTGTACGTTCGAGTGTCGGAACATACAGCAGTTTCCAAACCAAACACAAATATTATTGCAAGTAACTGTTGGTTGCACTGACAGAGATGGGCATTTATCGCGATGATTTATCGGCGATAGTTATCGGCGATAATTTTTTACCGATTATTGTTATCGCTCAAAATAGTTTGGATTTATCGATTACCGATATCGCTTTTGTAATATATTTTGTTATCGCCGATAAATTATCGCGATAAACGATTCTTTATGCACACAGTGTTCAAAGTTAGGGAGTTGGCGTTGTGGCAAAGTTCACTGTGTCGATAAAGTCCTTTTGCAATTTAAAAAATCTCTCTTTGTTGAGTTTAATTTCACAGCAGAGTCCGTGAACTGCTCTCTTTTCTTGAAAAATCTGGAAAAACATTTTTGTGATTTGACTTGCAAGAAAATATCTTCGTCAAACACATTGAAAATTTACCGCAACATTTATCGGAAAAGTTTATCGGCGATAATTTATCGATTACCGATATCGCTTTAAGAAATTGAGATTTATCGATTATCGGTATCGCCTAGAGCATTTTTGATATTATCGATTATCGTTATCGCTTTAGTACAGAAAAGTTTATCGTGCCCATCACTGTGCACTGAACATAAATATTTAAAACATTGTATGATTTACTGTATTATAATGTTGAGGCTGCTTTTATTATTTGTCTAATCCTCGAGTAAAACCACAGCCTATACTGCAATCGATCCAAGCGTTCTAGTTTGTGATTTGTTGGTTAACTCCGCCATAAACAAATCAAATATTTTGCTTCAAAAATGAAAAATTGCTCCAGTCAAAAAATCCAAATTTTGCTATGTTCTTTTTTTGGTGTAAATTCAATTTTGAAAAATGACTAGATATATCACGATGAAGCTTTCCTAAGAAGTAAATTTCTTTCGTAGTGAAAAATATTAAATAAGTAGAGAATCCTGACCTTGCGGTTAGAGTATTAGTGCTCTTTCGTGTTTTAGATTGCTTGACAATTTTTTCTGTTGTGTTTTCTGCGCAACAAGGGTCCTCAATTTCCAGTAAATCACCACCATGTAAGCCCACTGCGATAAAAACGCTGGCTAACTGCTGCTAATAAGAAGACTCCAAAAACAAATTGAAAGAAGAAAACTCCAACGACCAACGTAAATTACAAAAAAACAGATAGAATGCAATTTTTTAAGGCAGGGAAAGGCGATTATCACTCCCCTCGAAAACTGTCCTAAATCTCTTCATTTACTTTATACTTTACGAGTGAAATTGGAATTTATGTTAGCAATAACTTCCCCCTTTTTCAAAAAAAAGTTTTCATTGCCCCCACGCCTCTTCACACGCACACTTGAACACTTCTTGCGAATAGCTTTACGTGTTGAGCCTTTGTTGGTTTTTCCGGTTATGAAAGAAATAAAGAACATCCTATCATATATTTTACGTTGATTGATAGCCGAAAGAATCGGTTCTATATCCCAGTCGGGTCACACTAAGCACTTCAGTGTATTTTCAGTTTCCACGCATCGCATTTGGTATACGTTCACTAAACAGCGTCATATGATCCATCATAGATCATGTGAATGGACATTAGGCAATCATATGAAAATGGCTTGAAGTATCCGCTCTCCCGTACTTTTATTTTTTACGTGCGAACAGGCGCAGCAGCAATTGTAATATGAACTAAAGTGGGTTTATGGTATGGTCAATAATTTTATCCTACATGCTGGAAAATGTGTCAGAGATAACTGACGTCTATATACTTACATCCTGGGATACCATGGAAAGTGTAGTCTTTGTAATAAAGCTCATGTGTTGCTACCACGTCATTTACCGTTCTGGGAAATTGGATTTTCTGTCTTCGTCGCAGTGCTGATTGGCGAAAAGCGCTTTCTTGTTGGTGACTTGACTAAAAAATTAAACCCCCACGGTTATAACTTAACCCGGAAAATACTCTGCAAGAAAAACGATTCTATACGAACCCTTCAAGAGCGAAATTGCTAGAAACCCGTTTTTTCATATTATATACGCCTTTATTATACGTCATAAAAAGTCTAAAGCTTTCTGCTTACAGCTTTGATGAATTAGAAATATTTTTCTGTCGGTGGATGGCGCAAAAAAAAATTGTAAATTTACCTCGCGAGTCGCGAAACCCTGCTATATTTATTTCCATGATAATATAGCCTAATCGGTGTCACGTTGCCATCTGCCGCGCTCCGGTGAAAACACCTTACGCTAAGAAAAGCGAATGCCTTAAAAACAACCATATACGCACAAGATGGCACTCAATAATCTCCGCGGCATATCGCCTGGGCATCACAGAAACATCACAGCGGTGGCGAACCGACAGTGTCCGATGAGACCGGTCCGGAAATCGAACCGAACCCCCCCGCGCCCATAGTAATGTCTTTAATCAATATGCCAACCGTCCAGTGTTTGATTTTTCTGTATCTTAAGAACAAATTATAGCAAATTTGTCGAAGCTTTTCCTAAAATAATCTCGGTAAAAAGGTGCTTTGTATAAACCACAGAGCACCTAGAGCAGTGCTACGCAAACCGTGGTACGCGTACCGGTGGTGGTACGCAAGCAGTCGGCCGCCGGTAGATGGTCTGTTAGACAACAAGTGTGCCGAGTTTAAATCTGCACTGATAGAGCACGTTTTCACAGAATCGTCGAAGTGTTTTGTTCTAACCATAACTTCACACACTTTCTTAGGCTTTCGTGACAAATGATGTTTCATTAGAGAAAATAAAATAATTTTTGACTTTGTCTATTGTATATCGTTGCGGGTTAAATAAATACTTTTTTATATGTTTTTTTCTGTTTGAAATACATGACTGGTACCGTCGAATGACAGAAAGTGTGTTGCCGGTACATTATTTCAAAAAGTTTGAGTAGCACTGACCTAGTGTAAGTTAGTTAGTTAGTTAGTTGCATATTTATCCTCCTACCACGAGAAAGCGATCAATGCGCTATACGAGCTCGCTTAGGAGTTGCCAGCCATCTGTCTACCACACCAAGATGAGGGAATCCCGCTAAGTGCCTTTCCCAACGGCACAACAAGTGAACTTGCCGGCTTGTTCTCCACACTGTCCCTATAATGCTGAGCGTCAAGCAGGAAAGCTGTGAATACCAATGTTGAAGTCATTGGTTTGACCCGACTCGGAATCAAACCCGAGTCTACAGCTCAAGAGACAGACGCTCTATTCCACTCGGCCATCTGAGCTGTAAGTAATACCACTGGATTTAGCATACTGCTTCACTAATTAGAACTCGAACGTTTTCGGCGATGACGTATTACGCTCTCTTGAGGATCTACAATAAATGATCTTTTAAGCAATTAATCTGCAAAACTAACTACAAGGAATTGCATTAAAAAGCAAAAATTTCTGCTGATAAAAAATGAGATCGCGAAGGCTAAATCAATTCAACATTTGTTAATTTACTTTTTGCCCTTTAATGCAACTCCTTGAAGTTAGTTTTGCGATGTAGTTGTTTAAATATAATTTATTGTAGACTCTTTTTTAAAAATTATCGTAATTTTCGTGTTGACTAATAGTTGGGATTTAAAACCGAGTTTAATATCCTGTTTGTACATACCAGAACATCTCCTATGGTTCTTGTCAAGATTGAACAATAACTTTGATATTTTTGCATTTTGAATTCTTCAAAATCAAATCAAATTTTTCTCAAAAAATAATTTTTTATTCTCAGAAATTTCCTTTTTTTGTGACATCATAAGAGCTGATAATTGTGAAGCAACAAACTCCAATGGGTTGTGTTGAAACCACTCTATAAGCACGGTAAAATAGGCAAAATTGAGACTTGCCAGCCGAAGACGACTCAACATGGGTGCACGTAGGCAAGGCAAAAGGGGGCAAGAAACAGCCCCCTGAAAATTGATACACTTTAATACGAGCACCAAAGTATAAAAAGCATTATTACCGCATCAACGGATATCCGGCAGAGCTAAGGTACTTAACCCTCACTTTTGAGTTTCCAACGGTGGCGGAATGCTTCTGAGCCTATGAGTTTTTTTCTCTGAAGACACCTCTTGAAAATCTTTCGCAGAAGACGCCTCTAATCTGAGTCAAAATGGTGAAATATTTTGTTTGTAAGGTGGATACAAATTGAACTTGAATAAAATCGGCGGTTGAGGAAAAGGGTTCACCATCCATGCTCTAGACAAACAAAACTGCGAAATAAGCTCCCTCTACTCGCGTCTTAGTCCTCTCCCTTTATCCTAGATTCGATGCTTGTACTAACTAATTATTATCATCACATCCAAGTGTAAAATGACCCTATCGCTGCACGACAGCAAGCATATTTGTAAAGAACCACTCTGGTGACATCCGAGAGAAGCGAAAGGAAATATTTGTTATAAACTCTAGGACTGTATTCGGTATTGACTTAACTTCAGACGGTTTTCCAACATTGTTTTGATTTAAAGTTAGAGGAAATGTTTTTGATCGTCGCAAGGAAAGTCACCAAAGCGTCACCATTATTTTATTGTTCATTGCTACAGTAATGAAGTCAAAATTGTTGAAGTTGGTACCGATGTAGTCAAGTCAAGTCAACAAGTTTATTTTGCTTCCAACCAAGTCAAATATGCAGAAAAGTAAAGCGACATAATAAAAATCATTAGGTTAGCGAATAAGATGCCGCGAAAGGAACTCAGCGGCCTTCGAGTCGAGCGGTCACCCGTATTGTCACCGAAAAATATGTGACGCAAAAACTTAACAGAAATGTTTAATATTATCACGAGACGATGGATTATAAAGATCAGCTATTTTCCATGTTTGCGTAAGATTATAGGGAATGTAATTTCAACTTTCGTTTGAATTGCGTTTTTGGTAAATTTTGTATATCCGAGGGTAGGCCGTTTCAAATTTTGACACCTTGATACTTCAAACTACGTTGAAGTTAGTTAGTGCGATATTTAGGTATGGAAAGATTACTCGGGTTATTGGAAGACCTGGTTGCACGGTTGGTAATTTTATGAGTTTCAGTGAACATATTAGAGAGCAGAGCCGGCGCCAGAGCAGTCGACTTAGGGGGGCCAAAGTTTGAAATCAAGCACATAAGCGCTGTCTTCAATAGAGTAAGCTTGTTAATTGAAGAGGCCAGGCCCCCTGGTCCCTCTTGGCGCCGGCCCTGTTAGAAGGAGAGGGTGGGGTTTGTTTGCGCATAAAGTTGTAGACAAAATTTGCTACTTCAAATTTGTAGAGGTCTTGTAGCTTCAAATTTTTAAGTTTCGAATAGATGAGCGTGACTCTGTCGAGATATTTATTACCGCCTAGCGTTCTGATAGCTTTGTTTTGGAGAGAGGAAAGACTGTTCAGATATGTAGGATAGGTTGAGCCCTATACGATTAATCCATATTAAAGATGGGGATGAATAAAAGAACAGTAAAAGGTTCGTAAGGCATTTTGGGGTAAAACGAATTTTAACTTATAAAATATGCCCACGGCCCTCGAAATTTTCAGCTCAATTGCTGTCAGGTGATCGTGAAAATTTACGTTTGTATCAATAATTACGCCGAGATATTTGACACTGATTCTCAGCGTTGATCGTTGTATCCTTCAGTGAAACAGAAGAGTCCATGTGATTAGAACTTATCGTAGGAGGGATCATAAAAAGGTGACATTTTTGTGGGTTGATAGTTAGTTTGTTTGAATTGCACCATTCGAGTAAAAGAGATATTTCAAAATTGAGGGTAGATAAAAGGGATGTAGGTTAGAAACATCAAGAAGTAAACTCGTATCATCAGCAAATAATGTAGGCGTACTCGCGATTGCTTGAGGCATATCATTTACGTGTAACAAAAATAGTTGTGGTCCAAGTGTCGAACCCTGCGGTACCCCAAAGTGACTATAGCGTAATTCTGAGTTAACATGGTTTAGACACGTATTGTTTCCTTTTTAGGAAAGAGGAAAGGAGTTTATGAGCTGGGCCTCGTATTCCGTAGTGATCTAATTTAGTTAACAACGTTTGGTGACAGACGATGTCAAAGGCCTTTTTTAAGTCGAGAAAAAATATGCTAATGTGTTGTTGGCTGTGGATATTGTCATATGAAGCGGTTACAACGTCAATTATGGCATGGGCAGTAGAGATATTGAGTTGAAAACCGTATTGATATGGCGAAAGCACTTCTTTTTTTCTTAAAAAAGACACTAGACGAGAAGGGATAAGCTTTTCAGTTACTTTTGAGAAACAGGTAAGAATCGAGATTGGTCGAAATTATTGGCTGTGTTGTTTTTTTTCACCACTTTTGTGAATAGGAATTATTTTGTCAATTTTGCAGTTGTCAGGAAATATTCCGTTGGTAAAAGCGTGGTGGATTAAATAACATACATGGGGGGCAAGGACATAAGAAACGGATTTTAGGAAAAAGGCTGGGATATTAGCATGACCTACGGATTTGTTTGCATTCAGGGAAAGGATGATATCCATAATTTCGCTAGCATTGATAGGTTTTAGGAAGAGCGAGTCAGGGATACGCTTTAATAAATATTTGCGGAAGGGTTCTTGCGAAGGTTGGGTGGGACTGCTTTTAGCTAAATCTTCCCAAATGTACAAAAAAATTTGTTGAAGAGACCAGCTTGATGAGAAAGGTCGGAAGTGCCATCGCCAATGTTGAACGAATTAACTAAATTTAGTTAAAATAGGACGCCAAGTCACCGCTGAGCTTTTCAGCTCAAAATGCTTTCATGTTTCTGGTTCTGCTCATTAAATGTTTTTGGTGTCCGACGATCGACGGTAAAAAGCTGAAATGGTAACAAGTCAACAGTTATTCAACAATGAGCTTATTCTGTCAACAATTTACAGTAATAAACCGATTTTTTGTAATCTTTGTTCTCTCTAGTTTGACAAAAACTTTTCAAATTCAAATTTAAAGAATAGGCCACTATGCATTAGATTAGCTTACTGTAACACGTAATTTTATTCAATTATACAGTGATGACTGATGAGAAAAACATAATTAGCTTGCACAACAGGTTGAAGTACAACATCACTATTTTTTTAATCCTTGCAGCAATTTGATATCTCGTCTTGGTGGTCTTTGTTTAGCTCAGCGTTTGTAGTAGCACCAGGGTAGCACAATTAATTTCTGCGTGTGTCTGGTTGCGAACACTTAGTTCTTAACCTTCTAAAAACGAAACGCCTACCTCTGCAGCAGGATCGTATTTAAGAGGGAGGGACATTGTGCCGTGCCCCCTCCTCCCTCTTTTGACTTTGTTTTTCGGTGAAAAGAAGAATCTTGTATTCCCCCCTTGCAAACTTCTCGCTTCCCCACTGCTCTGCAGCCAACGATGCTGCAAAAACTGTTCTTTTATTTTGCTTCGACGAACTTACAGGTCAAAATGGCGAACCATTTGCAAATTACAGATTGTAACACTAAGAAGTTATTCATCTGTCAATACATACGGCAAAGCAGCTTTAGTGGTCGCAAAACAGCGGTAATAATGTTTTAATTTGGCGTTTTACAAATCGGGGCATTACTTTAAACGCTATTTTAACACGTCAACCGCGGCAATAATCTGATAAGCTTGATTAAGCACAATGCAAGGTCCTCGCTGTAATAGCACCTACAAATAATCATAAATTTCTCTTAATTTTTGCATTGATATCATACAGTAGTAGAAGTATCTGAATGCAGTTGATATTTTAGTCGTATTTTTAGTTAATTTTTGTGAGGGGTGAAGATGCTTAGTTGTGATTGAAAAATGACCGAGTGGTAAAAGGCTCAGATGGCCGAGTGGTGAAAGCGTCCGCCTCTGGAGCTGTAGACTCGGGTTTGATTCCGAGTCGGGTCAAACCAATGACTGTACAATTGGTATTCACAGCTTCCCTGCTTGACGCTCAGCATTAAAGGGACACCGTGGAAAACAAGCCGGCAAGCTCACTTGTTGTGTCGTTGATAAAGGCACTCAGCGGGCATCCTTCGTCCTGATGTGGTAGACAGAATATGGCCGGCAACATCTCAGCGAGCTCGTTGTAGCGTTTTGGTCGCTTTCTCGCAACAGGAGGATAAATATGCAACTAAATACAAATTTGTTTCTTTTATTGCAAATATTTGGTGGTTTGAATTATGCGCTATTTTTGGGTAAACTTTGCAAATTCGCGCATGCCACTCGATTCGCATTTTGCGCATGCGCATTAGGAATGCACGAGCTCATTACTAACCGCCCGGTATAAACGGGTAATTCCAATGGTGTCTTCAGTAGTCGTCAACCGCAACCTTTGATCGCGGTCATTTCCACGGCGCTGCATTTAAAAATTCACTCTGTTAATCAGTAGTTTAACGTTTCCTTGTTTAAGCTGCGAACTTCTTAAACATTTTAATAAAATCTATGGATCTCTTTACAAAACACATATAACAAGCAATATAATCCATCTAGTAGTTTTTCATACCGTATTTACGCACCCTTTGAAGCGCCATCGCGTAAGCCTACCCCGTTCAAAAAGCAGGTTGAGAACTCCTGGGGTGAATACTGTGTTAGCACCACATTTGAAACTCAAATGTAGGCAAAATGAGTAAACTCATAGTAGCATAACCTATACATGCAAAAAAGTTCCAATCAAGTTTTAGAAATATTTCTACACGTGTATCCTTTTCATCCCCTCGATTGATAAATTTGGGATTTGGATCTCAATTTTAAACTACTGATGATTTCCGGCTTAATGACATCACGAAGAATTTGTTTCGTAATTATGCGTAATATAATCCTATTAAATAAAACATTTATCTTTCATAAAGTCAGCTTAAAATTGGACTTTATTTGATCCAGAAGACAATCATGTAGGCCGAAGTAGAGCAATTTATTTCATTCATAATTTTTGCTGCCTATGCAGTATTTGCATGTTAGTTGTCATTACAGACTGCACCACCTAACAAAAGCTAACCATTTGTGGTTCCAAAAACTATCGTCAGTCATGCTTGTAACGATTTCCATCAATATGTAATAAATTGAACTTGGACAACTTTTAAAAAGTTTTCGTTTCTTCCCCCCCCCAAAAAAAAAATAATAATAAATTGCATCTATGTATTCCGACAAAACGTCTCAAAACAGCTGCGTGAAGGTTATTTCTCTTAACCTGCCGAGTGTTCATTTTCGGATTTCCGTAATGCAGATACTTCTGTCATTGAAGATTCACAAATTTGTTGACATCAAAGTCTTTCGACTTCCGTGGTTATGTTGGTTTATTGCTGATATCCGTGAGAATAGCGGATCCAGCTGTTCTACGGGAGGCTTCAAATGCTCAAGAGCTCTCTTACGTATTTATCTTAAACAGATTAAAGCATTAACGTAGAATGTTTCCTTTATTTTGTCCAAACTAATTTTAAGACCAAAACCATTTAAGCTAATTATGTTAAAAATCATCTCTGTTGATTTTTTTAAATTTAAACGATCTCCTTTAAGAAATGGTAACGAATAATTATATACTTCAATGACCATTCAAGCATGAAATTCTAATTTTCTCACATTAATTTCCCGGCAGAGTAACTTTTTTGCCAGAAATAAAGCAATATACAAAAAGATCACGAAGTCACGTATATAATTGAGTTAGCAGGATTTCTTCCATCGAAAAATTTGCAGCAATTTCACTGGTGTTGGAAAAAACTGTTTGAAAGCTGTTGGAATAAGCAACCAGCTGACTGATGTGTTCAACATCGAGACACCCTTACCGCATTCACTTGTGCTATGCACAAAAAAAATTCTGACATGTTGGCTACTCGAGAACGGATTATGTTGGTTAAAATCAAATCTTCATTATACTTGCGGTATTCCGCCAAAGCGTGTAACGAGTGGCGGGGTCGACCTACAGACCGCGCGGCTGAGCACTTGAGCTACGCAGCTCTGGAGAAATGTCACGGCGGTGGCGACCCGTAGGCGACACTGTGTCCGATTTGACCGGCCTGGAAAACGAACCCCAGACCTGCAACACCGACTGCGTTGAGCTCAACAACTGAGTTAACCGGCCAAAAAATCATATTTTGTTGCCTTTATTTTGAGGGAGCCTTACTTAAAGTAGAAGTAGGCTACAAATATTTTGCTAATTGATTTAGACGTTATGATGGTGACTATAGAATGTGCTTTTTTCGCGTTTTATCGTTTTTTATTCGAATATTTTGATCAAAATATTGTTTTAATATGGAAAAAATTCTTTCATCTTGGTGGCGAGAGTTGGCCAAGCTTTGAGACCACGTGACATTTTTGACGTTAAACTTTGAATAATGTTGCTAGTTAAAAAATTAATGCCGCATTTAAAACTGCTTTCTTGCAGGGGGCAACTACATGTGGTGTAATCCGATTATATTCAAGATTAAATTGTCGACTGGAAAAAAGAAAATTCAAAATGGCGGTCATAAAAGACAATGTTTCGGTGATTTCTATGCCATTGAAAAAGAAATATAGCAAGCGGGCTAGCGCATGAATAATCAGGGTGTTTTGTCATCGCAGAGATTTGCAATTCATGGTCAGTTTGTTGTAATTTTGTGAGAAAATTAGAAAACGTTGATAGCTTACTTATAATTCTATTCATAGAAGGGGCGTTTCTAAACCAAAAAGTAAAACTTATAGACCAGTCAAAGTCGGCAATTAAAAAATGTTATCAAAGCCATTATTCAAACAGAATCATTCAAATAACATGTTAATATTATAAGTCATTTTTAAGATAACTTGATGACTGCTTATTTATGAATTTGCTAAATACTACTTCGTTGCCAAGAAATGTTTTCCATACTAAATGCAACAATTACTCTCCATCTGGTTCACGTTACACTCAAATGAACGAAGTTGTGCCAAAAAGAAGTAATTGATAATAATACTGTATGTATGGTATTTTTTGTCGACACAACCTATTCTATTGGGATTATTGATGGTTGGTTTTGCAAGTGCTTCAGAAAAATATTTAAACTCTCTAGTGCTGAAGGTTTTCGATTAATTCTCAGGCTGGGCAACACCAAATATAAACAGGACGACTTCTAGTGAAGGAATACACGCAAAGGATAGATTGAACATTTCAACGGAACAAGCAGTAGGCAGAACACTCAGACCCGCGTCAGAACACTCAGGCCCGCCAAAATTTTCGGAAAAGGGAAAAGTTTTTCTGCCATAATGTTTCCAGCCGCTAAAAAATTGTTAAAAAACTAAAAAAAAAGGTCTGTTGTGGACCTTCTGTAATAAAAAGTTGTTGAAGGGCCTTCTCTAAGAAAAAGGTAATGTAGGTCGACGATTCGGTTTAAATTGTTTTGCGGGGCAAAAACCTGCCATTGTCGCCTCCCTCCCTAAAAAACGATCATGGGACAAAATTATTAACACTGGTACTTGAAATATTTCAAAGGTGGGCAGTGGGCAATTGTTTCCCCCTCCCCCTCCTCCGGATACGCCCCCGTTTGTAGTATTGTTGCTCAGCAACGGACACAGTTATGTTACTTAATTCAGCCATTCTACAGTAACACTTGAGCCTTGCTGGAGTTATTTTATGGTGATTAAACTTTCCAAATAAATCACAGCAGATCGTAACAAATCTGAATTAGCTATTGGCCTACGTGCTTGTTAGCCATTTTGTTTTCCATACTTTCAGGTCGCATATTGGAAATTTTGTGTCAAGTTTGTGGAGATCAAAGCTCTGGAAAACATTACGGAGTTTACGCCTGCGATGGATGTAGCGGATTTTTCAAACGAAGCATAAGAAGAAAACGAAAATACATATGCAAGGTTTAGTTATTATAACTATTTTTCGCTAAATAGGTTGCATGTAAACAATTACGATACAATTTCATCGGCTCTTTATCAACTAAAACCACGGTCAAAATGAGAAAGAAATATTTAGCTTAAAAAGTGTCCTGTTTAAAGTGAATCTATTCTTTATAGCGCAATTTTTTTCGGAATGTACCCAGACTTGGTAGATATTCAAAGGAAGCTGAACTAGTCGTGTGTGTAGGGCCGTTTACATCGTTTTGTTTAAAAAAGTACACAGAAATCTATCAATTAATTGTCAAGCAAACTCAATTAAACCTAGAGACAGAAACTCAGCAGAGTAGACTACTATAGACAAGTTTTGATTGAAACGTATAGTGCCCTCTGAAAGCAATATCAAATTTTCATTATGGGCCTACTCGCCGCGTCACGCCGAAGCGTGTAGCGAGTGGTGGGGCCCATCTCCGCGGCTTAATTAGCGCCTGGACAACGCAGCTCCGAAGAAACATCGCTTCGGTGGCGAGCCATTGGCGACACTGTGCCGATTTGACTGGCCCGGAAATTCGAACCCCAGACCTTCCGCACCGATAGCGTGCCCTTAACAACTGAGCTAACCGGCTACTTGAAAACAGTATTTTCATCAAAATTCTGGATGCAAAACAACAATACTATTTTGCTTCTAGAGAAACAATTGCTGTGTTGTTGACAAAGTTCGGCGAAATCAATGCAGAGCTTGCAGGTTGAAGAAATGCTTGGAAGTTTCCATGAATGAGGAAGCTGTACAGGTAATACTTACTTTGCAGTTTATAAAATGGGTTCAATACTCAGTCAGGTCATACATAATGATTTAACAAATGGTCTTCACACCTCAGTATTCAGCAAAAGGTAGTATGGAGAATAAAATCATAAATTTTTTGCACCATGACGTCAGAACCAGCTTAGCGTAGCCTACAGCGTTGACAACGTGAGCCGAACTGTCCGCACAAGTGGTTTTAGCTGTTTTGGGCTGCAATCAGGGCCGACGCCAAGGGGGGGGGCAGGCTCCCCAATTAACAAGCTCACTCTTTTGAAGACAGCGGCTTTTGTGCTAAATTTCAAACTTTGGCTACCCTGAAAAACGCTTGGCCCCCGAAGTCGACTGTTCTGGCGCTGGCTCAGGCTGCAATATTTATAATTAAATAGAAAGGGAAGATACAATGAATATGAAATGGAGCAAAAGCAATCGAAAGAAAATTTATTACTCTTGGCGGTAAGAAAGCACTTGCGAAGCGCTAAGAAGTATTTCCTTAGCGGAAAACGCTTGTTTTGCTTAAACTAAATTGATTGATGTTGTGAGTGAAATCAAAAATTAAATTTTCATAATACACGCTGTATTACGACGAAGCGTGTATAATGAGTGGCGAGGTCCATCTCCGCGGCATAGCGCGTGGGCAGCACAGCTCAAAAAGACGTAGCAGCGGTGGCGAGCCGCTGGCGACACAATGTCTGACATGACCGGCCCGGGAATCGAACTACAGGCCTCCCTCATTGACAGCGATGTGCCTAGCAAATGAGCAAACCGGCCGGTTTGATGTTGTAGAAAATCGACTAAGTTGATTTTTCAAGTAAATCGGATTAATTCTATTTGTTATGTTTTTACAATCCGCCTCTATCAATCTTTTTATACTTTTTTCTACTCGCGCCGAACTTGAAACTTTAAAACGAAAAATCGACATTAAACTCGGTCTTAAAATAATTCAAAAACTTCACCAATATTTTAAGTGCATATAATAGGCCTACCATAGAAAATTTGCTCGTACCAACTAGGGATTAAACATCCACGATCAAAATGCTATAGTTATTTTCATTGCCTACCTTTTTAGGCTAAAGGTTAGCATTCGGAAGAGGTGCTCAACCGCTCATCTTGTAAGCACATTGATTTCGTGTAGCGTTTCGTAAAATATTGAACTAAATTTCAGCACGAGCGTGGACCACGATTGTCTGTGAAAGAAGAACGAACATTTAAGATGAATGAAAGCCAAACAAATTCCTCACAAATGCCCAAAAGCCCACCTTCTAACAGCGATGAAAATCAAGGTAGGGTAGCTTTAACTCGACTTTGGTCGACGTGAATGCCGGCCAACCCTGTTGTCAGCAACATGGCCTAGCGATGGCTACAGATCTACATGATGTTTTGATTCACGGCTGTAGACGATTGCATTGGACTGAATGGCTGCTGACTCGAAGAGCGCAACCTCACTTCACAGTCTCCCTTAATTACTTTTGAATTTTCAATTCAATATGATATGAAAGTGGCCAGCGTTATTTATTTATTGATATGATATAACACAGTCTTCCCTGCACAGTCTTTACAAAGATAAAGCCATTTCAAACATCAAGCGCATGGAGTTAAAAGAGTGTTACACCATTAAAAGCTGCAACAACTTCATGCAGTTAGTAAGTGAAACCCAAGCGTTCGATACTGTATTGGACGAGAACTGGAAAGTATCGTTTTTTTGCTTCAGCAGCAATCATTATCCATGAATTAGTTAGTCACTGATATACTGTTATATTGGCTGAGACTTCTCAATGTCTATGAAAACTTTTTGGTTTGTTTTATTATTGCATCACTTGTTGCATGATGACGTAGCAATAAAACAACAAAAAATTTCTCAACATTGAGATGTTTTAATCAGTGGGATTGCACCTTTAAGGTTGGAGTTGGACGTGATTATTTTGGTGACTTATCACTTCTCAGTTCTCGCAAATAACCGAATAATAGAAAAAGTATCCACCTAGCTCTGTTCCTGTATCTTACTACAAATGTCCTATTTTCTTTTGCGTAATAGCGGAGTACCATGACATATAGCTGAAGATGATTGGACTTAAAGATTGAAATTAAAATGACTGTCGGATGAAATTCATGTGAACACTTATTTTTGTTGCTACACGCTTAGCTTTTGTTCTTTCAGGTCTTTGCTCGCCGCCTTGCGAGAGGAAAATGTCGCCTGATACCACCACTTTTGTTCCAGCAAGGTCCGAGCTTACCCCCCAAAATTGCCCAGCTACTTTTCCAGCAACAGTATTTCCTTCTTTAATGTTAACTTCATCTCTACACAACAATCAGTATTCAGGTAAACTCTGCGTGGTTTTGTTCCAAACGCTTTAGGAGCATGTAACCAGATCAGATTTCCGAGTGGATACGCGTCTGCCTCAGGAGCTGTTAGTTCGAGGTTCCATTCCCAGTAAGGTCTAAACAATGACTTTAAAAATGATTTTCACAGCTTGCCTGCTTGACGCTCAGCAGTAACAGAAAAATGCGAGAAACAACCGGCAAGTTTACTTGTTCTACGGTTGAGAAAGAAACTTTAAGGATTCTCCTTGTCAAGGAAGGTAGACTTGTAAATAGGTGGTACTTGTAAAGCGTGGTCAGGCTGTTCACAGCGATACTACGCTACACCTCAAAATCCCATCACTTAAGAAATTTTTGTTCTGATATTTTAGAGTATGATTTTTTCCTTTAAATGTTTGTCTAGATCCTACATTTTCTCGTCCAATGGAAACGTTCAATCAAGCTTCAAATTTGGAAGTCGTGACGTCAGCAGTTTCTACTGCAACCTCACATGGGATGAACAGGAGCACGCAAAGGTAATCGCAGTGGGGTGGCTGCACTATTACCTTGTCCACATGTCCAATTGTAGTAGGCCAAAGGCTCACGAGGGTTCTGCACCGGCCGTTAGCTCAGTTGTTAAGCGCACTCGCTAGCGGTGCGGAAGGTCTGGAGTTTGAATCTCGAGCTGGTCAAACCAGCACAGTGTCGCCAACGGCTCGCCACCGTTGCGACGTTTCTTCGGAGCTGTGTTGCCCAGGCGCCATGCCGCGGAGATGGGCCACCACTCGTTACACGCTTCGGCGTAATACCGCGAGTATAATGAAGATTTGATTTTAATTTGACAATCAGATTTTTCAATCATGACATCAAAAATTAGCCGGTGGGCTTTTTGCCCTCTAAAATTGGACACGTGGACAGGGTATCTATCAAGCCCTTTTATATCAAGCGTTATAAATTGATGCGAAAACTTATTTTGAATTAGCATAATAGTTTCAGATAAAACTATTAAACTTATAGATCTATCTTTGTAATTCCGCAACATTGTTCGTTGTTTCAGAACTAGGTCATTTGTAAGTGAACCTGACTTTGGAGGGGAAAATCCTTCATTTTTCACTTCGCCCAATCCTCTTCCCCACCCATTTTTAAGCGCTTATTTTGGAGCATTAATAAGTGACCTAGCTATTCGAGCGATGTACAATGTGGTGAACTGGACCTGCCACAACTTTCCCTGTGCAGAATGGAATCATTCACAACAGGTGCGGTGTGTTCAGTAGAAACTTAGTTGTCTTAAGTGTAAGCAGAAAAAAGAAAGCTAATATCACTCGTTTAAACCAGTGGTTCTCAGTGGTTTGTAGCCCCTTTCTAGAGACTCCGAAAGGCAGTGGCCCTGCTCAGCAATTAAATTTTTTGTCAATATTGCATTCATAGCAGCTACAGTCGACCGCTAACACGAGTGGTTACAGGGGCAGGAGCCAGGGGGAGGCCGCTGGAGTCGCCCCCCCGAAGACAAATGTACAAAACTTTCGTGGTGTAAAGGTGATATACTTACAAAGGACAATCTGAGGGCATGATAACTTTTTATTTTCACTTGACTTCGGGCCGGAAAATTGGACATCTGCGGACGTGTTGACTTTTTTTTTGCTCTTCACTTGACTTTGGGCGGAAAACAAACGGCTTCAAATTGCGCCCCCCCTTTCAAATTCCTGGGCACGCCCCTGGATTAGTTACCATTAATAAATCATGCGCTTGTGGCCCCCTGGTTAACATTCCGTGGTCCCCCACAGAAGGGCCAACGGCCACCGGTTGAAAATCCCTGGTTTAAACCATAGCTACTAATTTTTGCTTCGAAAACTAATAGATCAGGATAGGTACCAAAGGGCAGGTTATTGAAATTTCAGTGCAAACGTATGGAATGGAGTGGAGACCAGTGTCATGCTTTTTACCTTGGCTGTGTTAATGATTGATAAACCTAGGCTAAAGTTTTAGCCTATGAAATTGCCATTACAAATATGGTGTCGGTCATTCAAAAGAATGATTAAAGGCTAATATTTAGCTACGTCGAAAGTGCTGTGTAAACCGCAAAGGCTTGTTTTCACAAATGTCATAAGAAAGCGCTCTAAAACAACAACAGTAACTTTGCTAATAATTTACAGGTAGATATTCTTGCTAAGAGCTGGCCTTCCTTGTTTCTCCTAGAATTTAGCCGGTGCCCAATTGCAATTGACCGATTCTCGGTGCTACATACCGCGTTGTTTAACAGCAACATGCCTTCGCCAATGCAAGAAACTGCTGGTAATTAGTCGTCTGTCACCAAGTTGTTTTTCAATAGCCTAGTACCCAAAAGCTGGTCTAAATTTTGATTAATCCTACAGCACAAGCAGAAGTCTACTCAGCCGGGCATCGATTGAACTTAGAACCAGGCAGCCAGCAATCTATAGCCTAAATTTACTAATCCTGACTCGAAAGAACTTGTTTTCAAAGCGTAGTCACAGGCTAATGAGTCAGCATCACCTGAAGCTCCGTTGCATGCAATCTGTTTCGATCGGAGTCAAACTAGTCTACATTCTCTTGATTTTATTCACACGGACGTAGTACCCGGTACTTACTGTTTGGTCATTTCTGAGTGTGATAAAATTGCAATGTGACGTCGGACTGATCCACAGTCCCTCACCTTCGGGATCGGACATATCTCTTTGGGGGGAGGAGCAAAATGGTTTGACCAAAGGGTCAAAATCAAATCTTCATTATACTCGCCGTATTACGCCGAAGCGTGTAACGAGTTGCGGGGCCCATCTCCGCGGCTTAGCGCCTGGGCGACACGGCTCCGAAGAAGCGTCGCAACGGTGGCGAGTCGTTGGCGACACTGTGCCGATTTGGTCGGTCCGGGGATCGAACCCCAGACCTCCCGCACCGAGAAGCGAGCGCTTTGCAACTGAGCTAACGGCCGGTCTTTGACCAAAGGTGCTGAATCATAATAATTTCCACGTTGTTATATGTTTTGCAGAACAAGAAGAAGTTTTCAGTGGTGCCGCATTAGATAGGGTGAAACACTCCGAATCGATTTCAGCTTTGATGACTAGAATTCATAATAACGTGCACATTATTCACAAAGTGTCGTGTCAGATAACATTTGCTTGCATGACGGAAGCAGAAAGAGGCTTCATGGCAAAGTCTATCCTAATTGGTTGGTAATGTGCAGAGAATTATTTAAAATCAAGAAGTGCGAGATTTTAGCAGAACTAGATCAATTGCAATGTGTAATACTTTTATTAAACTGACCTGAAATTATTTTCTTTACACTTTTAACTGCACAGTTTATGCGAGGTATTAGCTGCAAACCAAAGCTTTTTATGTCTTTGCTCCTTTGACATTTCTTGTGTTTTGCTATTGCTCCAGCAATAACTTTCCCGTGTGTATTGCGGTGTAGGGCCTAACCAGTGATGGGCACAATTAACCAACAACCAGTTTATTTTTTCGTGCATCTGAAAGCCCACGATGTTAAAGCCCATCTGAAAGCCCACGATTAACCTTTCTGTACTAAAGCGATAACGATAATCGATAACTTCAAAAAAGTTCTGATCGATACCGATAATCGGTAAATCTCAAATGTTTAAAGCGATATCGGTAATCGATAAATTATCGCCGATAAATTTTTCCGATAAATGTTGCGATGAATTTACGATGTGCTTGACGAAGTTTTTTTGCAAGTCACACTGCAAAAATGTGCTTCTATCATAGATGTGCAAGTTAATACAAATCGTTAGCTTCGTTAACCACTACTTCGTTAACACAGTTGCGGACTTCCGTTAACGTTAATTCGTTAAATTCAGCTCCAATAAACGGAAGTTAATTAAATTCGTTAAATTGTTAATTTTGACTTGAAACGGCATTTCTTTTTACAAATAAGCTTAAAATTTTTTAATATTAATGTATGCGTAAGCATTTTTTCTGCTCACAAACAATATGTTTTGTAGTTTTTATCTCGCTTTTTGACCTCATTGGTCGTATTTTGCTAGTTAATCGACGTTAAACTTGACCAACTACAAGAGAAATAAAAGTTTACAAAAATTTAACGGAAGTTATCAAGCATTAACGGAAGTTAATTTAGTCCGTTAATTTCAAAAATGAATTTAACGAATTAACTAGTTAATGAAAAAGTTGGCTTTGTTATTAACGAATTAACGAAATTGTGCCCAGCTCTGGTTTCTATAGATTTTTCATGACAGCTCACGGACTCTGCCTCTGCATTAAATAAGTCAAAGAGAGTTTGTTTTAATGCAACTAGACTTAATGGACACCGCATATTTTTTCCGTAGCGCCAATTTGGACTAACTTCGAAGTTTGAACACTGTGTGCACAAGAATCGCTTATCGCGATAACAAAATATATTACAAGAACGACATCGGTAATCGATAAATCAAAACTATTTTGAGCGATAATGATAATCGGTAATAAATTATCTCGATGAATAATCATCTCAGGGTGTAACACAATATAAACCACTACAGCCTGTTTAGTCGTTGTAGGCTCAAGTGATACAAAGTTATTTTAGTCAAACGAGATTGAAAAGAACTTATTTAAACTACTGTAGATAACTTTGTACTGTTTTGGCTGCTGGCTCTAGTTTTTAGCTACTTACTGGTACTGGTGCCTTGTTCTAGATCTACGCGAGAAAAGCGAAGAAATTGTGTGCCAAGATGCTATTGAATGTCATCTCACTATGCAAAACAATATTGTACAAAACAGCTCAGAAAGGTGAGCAAAGTAAACTAGAAAATTTGGAAGTGAATTTTCGTCAAAATCTGTCTTTAGATTCAACTTTCTGGAGCTGCTAGAGGCAATAAAAGCAATTGAACAAAACACGGTTAAGGAAACATTTTTCCAGCGAAGTTTAAACCACTTGACGATGGAACAATTGATTTCCAATCTACACTCGTGGGTTGCTCTGGAGAAACGTCAGCAATGGCTACAGTGACATAGCTAGTCCAGAAAACTAGAGCATTTCAGAAGTGCCGTCGTACCTGGCCGAAACTGAAATACGCAACATCAAAAGCTTAGTACAACCTCACGTTCTTCCTTAGCCTGATGGCTCGTTTTATCACTTACAGCTGCTTTCATTCTACTCTTGATACATCTTTGTTGTATTTATTATAGTTAAAACAATAAAAAAACTGAAAACATCAAAAAACACATGGCAGCGTCTTACTTCGTAGCAATGACTTTGTAAATTAAGTAGAGTTTACGGTTTAATTTTTGACAAACTTAATAAAACTGATTGGCACAAACGGATTTAAATATAACCGTGTGTATGAGGGAGGAATATCAATGACAGTACTGCGATTCAATGCTTCCAGTTTCAATACTCAATTTATTGTAAGCGATGGCAACAGGTCAACGCTTCTCCGTCAATTTATAGAGCAGAATGGCTGCAAAATATAAACATAAAAATAAGAAACAATACCGCTTAACAATATTTTATTTTTTCTTATTTCAAAAATGCTGATCGTTAGAGAATCCACGTAAAACAAAAATATCTCCAGACAGTCGTTAAACATAGTCAAGTAATGCAAGTGGGTTGTAAAAGATTCAAGTTCAGCCCAAAGCAGAAAGGCAAACCTTATAGCAAGCAGCAGATTGAATTAACACTTTAACGCTTAAAGTTTAACCTAAGATTACTCTTACCTGCAGCGGCCGACACATTCAAACACGAAACCATTCCCACTTTATTATGATTATTTGATTGTATAGAAAGTAATTTTGTAAATGAACGTTTAATATTTTCGCTAATTCCAAATCCTTCGCTTCCTGCAAAGTCAGGAAGCTGCATCTTGTAAAATTTTTAGACCAAGTTTTCAATTTTAACAAACTAAAGCCTGTGCAAAATTAAATTTGTCAGATCTAAAGACTTGCACGTTACAAAGTTTCGTAAGACATATAGCTAAATTTTGTGCTTTAACAATGGATCTTCGCAAGACTACGAATTTCAATTAGATAAGTTGACAAAATGCCATGGACGAATTCCATGAATTAACTTGAATGGTTCGAGAATGTAAATGTGCAAACCTCAGACAAGTGCTTCAAAAAATTACCAATTCGCTAAAAAAATGCAAGCTGTTTTTTGAAATCTATTCAATTTCACAAGGGTTTAGTTCTCAGTATATTAGTTTAAGAATTGTAACTAACAGTATTGCAAATTAATTATCATACTGGCGCAATATCTATGAAGTAACAAATTGCTTACCTAGAACTAAGATAGTTGGCTTCGTTAAACGAAAATCACTTAATTCTGAAGGTTGAATAGGAGTAGTCGAATTCACATCGGAAACAATTTCGGATGATTCGACTTCATTATCATTTTCTTGGCTGTGACATTTGTGATTATCATTTTCTTTTAAAGAATCTGTTCCAATTACGTCCCACTTAGCATCGAATAAACCCTGTAAAGGATATTATCGTTTTAAAATATCAAATCGAGTGATCACAGACCAGGTCCATAAACAAATTTGCTTAAATTGTTTTTTACTAACTACGCTAGTGGTACTGAACTGATGTTTATTCGACGTCAGTTACTTACAAGCAAAAAACAAATAATGGACAGCCACGTTCAAACAAATTAAAAAAGACGTAACAAGCAAAACGTCCAGATAATCCATAAATCTGGAATATCTTCCAACCCCCAACGATCTAAGCTACTCGACTTGGTGATCTTTATCGTAAAATAGACTCAGTTCCATTTCGTGTACAATTATCACTTCACAAACACTTCAAACAATTGACTAACATGAAATAATCGATTTACCGTAACAAGCATTGCCTGGAAAAACGCGAACGCGATGCTTCAGTAAGACAGTTTACTACAAGGCTCAAAACTACCCTCAAAACTAAAAAATTACTGACCTGGACGAATTCCGGTGTATTACGAAGAGAATATATCGGTATTATTTCACTGGCACCGCTGCTGGCCTTGCTAACAGTAGATGTAATAGACGCACTAGACAAAAAAACTCGGTTGAAACTCTCGCATCTAAAATCTGGGCAGTATTGAGCTTTGGTTAAAGTTTTAAAAATGAAAACTCTAGAACCACTTTGTTTTCGTTTCGCTTTCCTAAATCACCAACAAAAGTGTAATCAACTAAGCAATGTCTGCTTCAGTATTTTTCGACGTGCAACATCGCAGTCGAAACAACTCGATACACATTATCTTACAAGAAGTTTCATGCAAGATTGCTACTTACCACTGCGGTGATAATATCACTTTATCAACACCAAGAAAATGACTGGTTCTTAAAATCGCACCAACATTCATAGGGTCTTTGACTTCGTCGAGTAAAACCCATAATGGTAAACGACCGGTGACTGGCTCAGCCAGCATTGAGTTTAAATCCGCTTGCAATGGTACGAAAAGACCAGCTTCTAAACAAACACCCTGAAACACAAAATTGCATTCGTAAGAATTCAACACTCCTAATCAGTTAGTTTATAAATCAATGAATTGAATACAACAGCCGGCTGGCGTACGGTTAAAGACATCGGTCGAGAGGTTTGGATTTCAATTCTATGGTCGCCTTTGGTCGGTCAAATCGGACACAATGTCGCCAACGGATGGCCACGGCTGCGAAGCTGTGTTGCTTAGGTGCTACGATTAAAAACGCCAATTGCATACCAGAACCGTGCGTCAAAAGTGAAATATGCTATGGGGCACACAAAGGAGATTTCCCACTTTAAGACACGCAGTAGTTTTTTTAGAATTGAGCGACAATGGCATAAATTATTTCAGAAGACTGAAGGAGCGCAAAAATAGACGCCTATGTAAGTGCCCCCTTGCGCACGACACTGAAGGGCCAATAGGTGATGATCAACGTGTAACATACTGTTTGTACGTACATTATGACGATATTCTACTAACTCCCATTGCTACCCATTTACCTGATGCGGCCTTCCTTCAGACAACCTAAAAAGGTTGGTGTGCGACGTATATGTGATTGGAATGTGTCTTTCCGCTGCTTTATACAAAATAGAAGCAACTTTTTTATCTTTGGGCATCGCATGTTGCCAGTTGTTGCTGGCATGCAATCTGAAATTATAATTTCAAGTTATTCTCATTTCAAAATAGAGAAAAACAACACTACACCAACTTGAAAATCGGTCTTTTCGAATTTTCCAAAACGATTTGACATACTGAACGGCCATATAAATATTCATGCAACTGTTTTTTGTTTCTATATCCTGCAAGAAACACAAAATTAAGCATTCTAGGAGTGCGTTTACAATCTAAAAGGTCCTACAAAATCATCCATGCAAAATTCAACCCAAAAATATCTTAGCTATGTGCACAAAACTGTTAAAGTTGTTCTTACTTTGATGAACTCCTATTCTTCCCCTATGGGAACTTCTATGATTGTAATTTGATTCCTGTTAATATAAAAAAAAACCATTAGTTTGTTAAAAATGAATAAGTTATAAATAGGCCTACTCAAGATACAACATCATAATAAGAGATCAGATACACAAATATTTCTGTCAGAAAATCCCACTTTATTGTTCTTGTATCTTATCTCTAGTACGTCGTCAGTTACTGTTGACTGAAATACAGCAACTTAATATAAAAAACACCAATAGGAAATTTACCAAAAAATCTTCCGCAGAAAAATCACCATCCATAAAACACCGCGTCACACAAACATGTGGCTTTGCAGAACTTCTTCCGAAACAAGCTTGAAAAAATATAGGTCTTGATCTGGCAAATAAAGACATAATGTGCAGCTGAAACAAAAAAATGCTACATGAATGGCAGATGGCAATAAAGATCTAGCATTAAATCAAATCTTCATTATACTCGCCGTATTATGCCGAAGCATGTAATGAGTGGCGGGGCCCATCTCCGTGGCTCAGCGCCTGGGCAACACAGAACCGAAGAAACGTCACAACGGTGGCGGCACTGTGCCGGTTTGACCGGCTCAAAAATCGAACCCCAGACCTCTCGCACCGATAGCGTGCGCTTAGCAACTGAGCTAACCGGTCGGTAAGATATTACAGCAATGTGTACTTTTTCCCCTGAAAAATTTGGATATTACTTCATGCCCCCTACGCATACTTAAACATAAAAAATAAGTTACGCCAAGTTAGGCCTGCAGAACCAATTCATTTATATTTAATTTAGCAAGAATAATGTGTTGAAACTATCGACTAATTTCTTGCTAATAATGGAGAAATAGCTAACAACAGACCAGATGAAAAAAGCTATAAAAGGTCCATAAAATGCTCAATGTCATTGTAAAGTTGTTGGCATTAATTCATTGATTAACAATGAGTCAATATAATACCTCAAAAATTTAGAGAAACAGAGACAATCATCATACAGCTTGCACAGTACTCAACAATGCTCACATAAGCAATGCATGCTAAACTGCAAATAACTCCTTGATACATGTTGAAGATGCAACACAATGGTGCATAGTGCATGCATAGTGCATGGTGAATGGTACAACACTTCAGTCTCACAACATTTGAGGAAAAAACCATGCTATTTTTGAAAATCAAACAAAGGTAAATAAAATTTGAACAATTGCTCGCACAGTCCTAAGTCGTACTTGATTATAAATGCTAAGACAATTGTTTTAATCCCTCGTTTGTTCCAGTTGTTTTTATTTCTTCAGTTAAAAAATCATCAGGGTCATAAATAACTTTCACAAGCAAAGAACAGCTGGGGCACGTTGCAATATCTTCCCCACTTTGCAATTCCTCAAGAGTAATTTCAAACCTGCCCAATAAATCAATCTATTAATACACCTATGACAATTCATTTATGACAATTTACTAAAACAGAATAAACAGTAAAAGAGCTAAAATAACAGCTAAGATAACAACTGGTCATTTGGTAGGAGTTGTTGCAAGAATCAGCCAAAAAAGCTATCTGAATGAAGAAAACATACTTATCTCCACAAGGACAAGGGTAATAATATGTTTGTGTGTCCTCATCAAACTCAAAATCCTCAATCTCTACTTCATCATGATATACATCAGCCATTCAAACACTTGATTACACCAGGTATACCGTATCATATATAAGCAACAATCTCAATGAAATTACTGGAACTCTATTAACACTTATAGTTACAATACTAGGCTTCTATGTACACACTATAAAGGCACAACTGAAACCAACAACTTAGCACCATTTGCATCTTAGGCTGCTAGCCTAGTTTAGTACTGGCACCAGCAACAACCTTAAGCAGTTAAGCTGTTGTGTTGAGCCCATCCTAAACAAGTATCATACCATAGCCTTCTGGGGGCTCTTATGATCATGAGTTATAAACAGCTTTTATTTATTTAATTTATTTAAGGAAACACACACGATGGTGCGGTCGGTAACCGTTTATTATGACGTAGCATGTACAGGTTTGGTTTCAAGTGATGGAAAAATATGGTAAAATTTTCGGTTACCGCATTCAAACTTTAGGGATTTCAAAAATTGTCAGCGGCTGGTTAGCGGCCCACTAAAAAACACAGATAGAGCTAGACCGTTGGCGGACCAGTAAAAAGACAGGTTAACGGCTCGTTAGCAGGTCTTTTAGCAGCCCATGGCCCCATGCCATCAGTGTGACATGGTCTAATGATTTCAACTTATCTCCATTCCCACATCGCAAAATCCGTAACCCGAAGCAGTGTAGACAAAGATGTGTGAGTGTTGTGTACATATTTTATTTTTTTATTATTGGCATATTTATCCTCCTATCACGAGAAAGCGACGAAGCGCTGTACGAGCTCGCTTAGGAGTTACCGGCCATCTGTCTCCCACTTTAAGATGGGGGAATTTTCTTAAGTGCCTTTCCCCACGGCACAACAAGTAAACTTGCCGACTTTCTCGACACTGTCCTTTAAATGCTGAATGTCAAGCAGGGAAGCTGTGAACACCAATGTTTAAGTCATTGGTTTGACCAGACTCGGAATCGAACCTCAAGTCTACCAATCTAGAAGCAGACACTTTATACCACTCGGCCATCTGATCGGCTACACCACTCGGCCATATTGCAAATACATGTTCACCTTTCTTTGTTTAAACCAGGGATGTGAAAGAGGTATATTTGCAAACAGCTTCCGCTTCTACAACCTATCGCTTCTGCTTACGCTTCCAGCGCTTCCGCTTCCCAACAAATTCGCTGAAATTTTGCTGGTAAAATAAGACCTTGGAGTGCGTTGGTAGCTATAGTTGGGCATTTATCGAGATAATTTATCGGCGATAGTTATCCGCAATAATTTATCACCGATTATCGTTATCGCTCAAAACAGTTTTGATTTATTGATTAACGATATCGTTTTTGTAATATATTTTGTTATCGCAGATGAATTATCGCAATAAACGATTCGTTACGAACACAGTGTTCAAAGTTAGTGAGTTGGACTTGAAGCTATGGAAAAAATACACGGTCTCCATAAAGTCTTACAATTTAAAGTATTCTCTCTTTGTTTTGTTTAAACCCAGGTCCCTGTTTAAACCGCGGCAGAGTTTGTGAACTGCTCTTTCATCTTGAAAAATTTAGTAAAACATTTTTGCGATTTGACTTACCAACAAAACTTCGTCAAACACATTGAAAATTTACCGCAACATTTATCGGCGATAATTTACCGATTACCGATATCACTTCAAGAAATTGAGACTTATCGATTATCAGTATCGCCCAGGGATTTTTTGACATTATCGATTATGGTTATCGCTTTAGTACAAAAAGGTTTATCGTGCCCATTACTCTTGGTTGCCGATAGCGTAAACCGTAACTTTTTTCCAGCACGCTGAAAGCTCTTGGTCAAACTTTAGCAAGCGTTTTTTTAAAGATAATAATTTGCAAAAAGCAAACAAAAGAGTGAAGGAATGATTGAGAATGATTGTGTCACAATTGAGTCACCATCCAGGGAGTCTTTACTGCAACTTTGCTACGAAACTTACTCCCTTCATTAGAAAAATGTTGATACGCAGCACTCAGTGGCGCAGCGAAAATGTTAAAAAGGGGGCCGAAATTTCCATTTATATTTTTCTAGCGTATTTTTTTTTGGTAGAAATTATTTGAAGCTGATGGAGAAGCAAGAAAGACTTTAGGGGATCCGGGGGCATGCTCCCCCGGAAAATTCTGAAAATTTTCATGCTGTAATGGCTATTTTCGTGCTTTTTGAATAAATTTTAGCCAAATTTTGTTTAGATTTTTTGGCTCTAATTCTGAGTGCTTTGCCAAGTGTAGCAGTAGTAGTAGTAGTAGTGTCTTTTATTTCTGCACCGTCAAAATAAATTAACACAGCAATATAGGATTTCAAATACAAACGGACACAGAAAAGGGAAGAAGCGACAAAACGATCAACGTTGTAACATGCTAGCGAGAGTGAAACTTGAAGATGAGGGGATTAGTAGGCATGGTCGCAACACCCGATTAATTTAAAGTAGGGTAAAAAAGAACAAAAAGCAAACATATGACGGCGAGATAAAAAAGACACTGGAGAGACCACAGCTCCAACACCGCTATGATATAGTGCAATGGTAGGAACCATAACAGTGTACGGCATTTCGAGGTTACTCAGTGTCGTCACAGTGCAACTAGAAAGAAAAAGAGTCCCAACCTAACCCCATACCAAGCGCCGTTGAGACCATAGAGTAACCACAAAAAGCCAGACAGGCAAAGAAACCTACCTAAAGAAATCCTGTCCAGCATGACCGCAGATTTACGACAACTATCACAAATGAAAATAAAAAAAAGATTATATCTCGTAATTGAAATAGTTTTATTAGGATTTTAACAATGCACTATGACTATAAGTGTGATGCACATTTTCAATTAGGCGTGCTTATGGTGTAAGATTTAGCCTATTGCTATCAAAGAGGTTCGAAATTATGGAAAAATTGTATAGGCTTACATCAAAAATATTTTCAAAATGGCTAGTGGAAGGATAGACCTTACATATCCCTCATTCTACCCCTTGGATCCACCCTTGGCCATAAGCTACAAAAACCATCAAAAGAATTTGGCATAATTATTTCAGTCACTTGGCACCATTCATTTTGATCTTTTTTACTAAAAGGCACAATCAAAAGGGGGAGGCCATGGCACAATGTCCCTCCCCCTAAATACGCTCCTGACAGCACTCGATCTATTTCGTGACATGATTAATGATTATAGCCTTATTGGAAAAGAGTCAACTATACCGACCGGTTAGCTCATGCAGTTGCTAATCGCGCGCTGTCGGTGCGAGAGGTCTGGGGTTCAATTCCCGGTCCAGTCAAATGGGCAGAGTGTCGCCAACGGCTCGCCACCGTTGCGACGTTTCTTCGGAGCTGTGTTGCCCAGGCGCCAAGCCGCGGAGATGGGCCCCGCCACACGTTACACGCTTCGACGTAATACGGCGAGTATAATGAAGATTTGATTTGATTTTTTGAAGTGTCAACTGTTGCTTTTAGCGTTATTGATAAATTAGTTGCTTAATTTTAAAATTTAGAGAAAGCTGACCTAAAACGCTACTTTACGTTAGAACTATTTGAAAGTCAAGCGAAGAGTAATGGCCAATGATGGGATCTGGCACCTACGCGAATTTAGCATAGTAAAATAGTGTTTACTAGATTGAATAAAATAATATTGCGATGACATTGTGAGAGATGTGCCGATTTCAAAAAAAAGCAAATTCCTATACCTCATTTACTGCCTTGCATTTTTTAAACTGTGCGTCATTTATTTTGGGTGTTATTTGTGCTGATTGTTTTTTATTACTTTGAATGGATCTCTTGAAGGTCTGACGACAATAATAATATCAAATAAGTTATTTGCAGTAGGTGAAGGTGGGGTTATTTAGGACAAAGTTTACTTTTGCGACTCTAGAGCAAGATTTAGAATGTGGAATCAACAACTCTTCGTACAAAATTGTAGATAGCTCTTTGACTTCAATATGAAATTGTTCGTGATTGCAATAACTCCAAGCATTAAGCCATTACTTACAAGAATGCAAGGTGGTCTAGTACGTTCGAACTTTCCCCAATAGTGGGGTAGGTCCAGACAAGCAGTGGGGTAGTCTCGGACATTAAAAAGAAGGCGATTTTATTACGATGAAAAAGCGCTCTGCATCAGTTTCCGCTAATAGAAAAAACAGCTCCTTTCAGTTAAATTCATTTACACAGTTTCAAAAGTTTACAACAAAGTATTCAAACGAAATTAACCGAATGAAAGAAAGAGACTACGCATGATCTCAATAGTTTGGTGAAGTTAAATGTTCTATTGTTCAAAATTCAAGTTAAAAAGCGTAAAAATGGACGTCGACAAGACCCAGTAATTTGTGGCACTGGCAATTTGAAAACAACATCTTCACGTGCTAAAATTATTTTCATATTTGATTTAAATTCATTTTCAAATTTAAAAACAGTATGTTCACATGCTATTTCGAATGGTCTGTTGTGTATGTCCGAATTAACCCCACACTCAGCAAAACTAGTAAATGGCAAACTCTTCCTTGATTTATTTTTAAATTCATCTTGTCTGTGTGTTTTTTATGTATGCCTGACTAGTATCAACTATCAATGCTTGACTTCAGCTTAAGCTGCAACCATGCTAGCATAAAACCTTACGATTTCGTCTCATCTGATTTTATTTTTTGTTAAAAATCGTGAATATGAAGTTCAACAAAAAACTACTTGATTTAGCTACGACGATTGACAGAGAAGATTGCGGTAACTGCTATAGGTCACATGGTGCTGCATTATTAATAAAACCGGAAGTGGTTGATCCGAACTAGCCCCATGTCCGAAATAACCCCACCTTCCCCTATGCTTCTTTGCATGATGTGGAAGCGGAAGCGGCATACTTTTCGCGCTTTCGCTTCCAGTAAAATATGACCGCTTCCAGCTTCCGCTTCCACACACCGGGTTTTAACATCAGCTTTTTTGATTCTAAAATATTTTTTTGTGAATGATCAATCACTTCATTTATCTCTAGAAGCGCTAACAAGACCGTTCTGAAACCTATACAGGTACTTCAAAATAAAGTCCCAAGAGCAATCAATGGATCCTATTGGCAAGACCGTATCACTAGTACTGATACATTTATATACAAATAATTATACATTGCTGAACATTGGTGACCTGTATAGACACGAACTAGGCAAATTTATACAACTCTGCCATCAAGACACCTTACCTGATGTATTTAAAAGCTACTTTCTACCACTTCAACAAACACATAATCATCATACCAGAAGCAAAACTAAACAAAATTATTTTATGATGTCAGTACGTACAAATACTCCCAAAATTTCTTCATGATTTTTGGGTTCCGGTACTCAATTATGGAATCAAATGCCCTTCGAATTAAAAAGCTGTTTCTATTCTAGATTCAAAAAAGAATATAGAAAACAGTCATTGGAAGTCTACGATAATAAATTTTGAGAGTAAAAAAGGTTATGTTTGATTTCAATTGACTTAAAGAGAACTCTGGTTAGATATTAAAATTGCTTTTTCTCATTAATCCAGACACCTGTACCATTGGGAAACTTCATTTTCAAAGTAAAAAATCGAAAAATTGTACTGCAGAAAACTGTCCTTTATCTACACTTCTTTGATTTGAGACAATTGCTTCCCGCTGCGCAAATATCATCCATTAAAAATTTGAAGTATTATCTGTGGTTCTATGGTATTATCAGATTTCAAAAGCGTATTTGTGTTTTGGTTACACTCTTTTTTTGGTGGTGACGTGATTGTCTTTGGTTTTTTTATTCGTTTTACGTTTGTAACAACGTGGATACACTAGACTAGGCGAGCTCTGCTCTTTCACTACATTCCACGGTGCTCCCTGAAAAATGATTGCAACTGTTTTTTGTTTGGCTGGGCGCCAAAGATATAAATAGGCTACTTCTGATTCTGGGGGTGTGGTGCAAGTACAGACCTCGTGGGACAGGATAGTATTTAGGGGGGGGGGGCCTTTGACCTTGCCTTTTAGTAAAGGTGACTGACGTTTTCGATGGTTTTTGCAGTTTATGACCTTCCTTTTTTTTAAATTTCTCACTACGCTACTGAGTTGAGAGCATTTCTGCTCTTTCGTTACTTCCAACTAAAGATCCAACAGCGCAACTTACTCAAAGTTAGTTGTTGAGTTGACTGCTTTTATTTTTCAATAACATTTTTGTAAATAAATAAAATTTAGTTATTTTTTAATCGCCGGTACTTCTCGCGTAAAGGTATCATCCCAATGTCAAAAGTAAAATTGAATTATTTGCTTAATATTTTCCATGAGTGAAAATTTCTCTGATCTAGCTCCATAATTTGGTGTTTCCTAACGAAGCGGAGTGAAATAAATTACCACGTAAATCAGGCTTCAAGAATTTTTTGTAGCGCTATATTAGTATCGATGATGGTCATAAGGACGCACGCAAAGAAGCCCCTGCGGCCTTCGTACCCCTCTGCCAAAAAAAAGCCTGGACTTTTCAAATATTTCTTCACAACTATTCGTTTACTTACTAGTATAAAATCATTCTCGTGTGATACCGTCCGCCTCTAACATGTTTATCTTGGGCGGTTAAGTAAATTAATGGTTGCAAAAGCTGCTGATAGGCCTATACTGTACAAGTAAAAAGAACGTAAGAGCATATACGTTAGTTTCAAAGTCTAGACCTGTTATATTTCAGATAGAGTGTAATACACTATAGGCATATTTTAGTCAGTCATATTTTAAATTTTCTGAGTCATTTTTAACGAAAGAAGCAAAGTGCTACACTTTGAGAAATCAGAAATGATAAACGCCCAAATATAAACCAAAAAGGCCGAGGGCGATTACGTTGTTCTGTGGCTTGGCATCATTTGCTAGAAAAAATGCATAATTGCATTCGTCCCATGTTTGCCATTTTTTCTGCGCTATAGTCAATATAATGCAAAGCCTAAGCTTAATTTGTTGTCAAATCTAGAGGGAAAACTACGCAAAATCGAGCTTTTAATATGAGTTAGTTGAGTTAAAGCTGCTGTCAAACCAAATCAAGTTTTATGGACGCATGTAAAGGATACTGTAGCTTATTGCTAAACTACAATTAATTACATGAGAAAAAAATCAATGCAAAAATAAATTAAATCGAAGCTTTGGTTAATGAGATATAAAATCGCCATAGCAGTAGCCTTAGCTTTTACAGTGTTTGGGCAAGAGTGGTTTCAAACGTGTGCAATCGAAGTCACTGAAATTTCAGCAAAATCATTGTCGGTTTTTTTGCTGTTGGCTCGGTCATATATCAAATTGCATTATAATTAGCTATAAATAGTATACCAAATTTTTGTATGATGATTTATTTTCCATAGAAAATATCATGTTGCTATTGAAAATTTGTTATCGGTACGAAACTCTCAAAAGTTGAGATAAAATAATTCGAATCTCGACCCTTGCAAAAAGGGTATAAAGGTTTTACCATGATGGATTAAAAAGAAAAAATTATGGTAGAACATCTAAGAATCCAAAAAATAGTTATCTTACAAGTTTTTGCGTCTTCAGAACGTGTTTTTTCGTATTTAGTTGCGTATTTATCTTCCTAACCCGTCAAAGCGCTATAACGAGCTCGTTTAGGAGTTGCCGGCCATCTGCCTACCACACCAAAATGGGCGATTCCCGTTAAGTGCCTTTCATTCATTCATTCATAATTTATTTTTTCGGACAATGTATCAAGTTTCAAAAAAGTTAAATTATAAAATATAAACATCAATAGCGTCCCGTGAGGAGATGCGAAAGACCATGCTGATTGCTGGCAGCTGTAGAAGCTGAAGGGTCGTTGAGTCTGCATCTCCTCAAAGTAGGTTTATGAGCAGTGGCGTAACAAGAGGGCGGGGGGCGGCATTTTTGGATAAAATTTATGAAATTTTTTTGAACAAGCATGTACTTATTTGCTATATTGCTTATTTGCTAATCGTAAATCATCTTACTGTGTTGCCCGATGCCCTGGCGCAAAGTTGCAAAAGTGGGCCCACCATCTCGTTTTCGCTTCGGTGTATTCCTGCGAGTATAATAAAGATTTGATTTTAATGTCGACGAGCCTATTAGGCCTATATCACAATTGCGTACTGCTTTCTTACTCGTCTTTGCATTATTTGAATGGCTCACACTCAGCAAGCCTCTGCTTTTAGTCATAAGCTGAGCAAATATTTTAGCATTGTTCATAGTGCATCACTGCATGCCCTTTTTCGATAAAAAAGTGTGCTAAAATGAGTATTTTTTATGTGAAAACCGTAAAAGTTCGTTGGCGGTTTGGGGGTTCACCCCCACACCCCGGATGTGGCCCTCCTTTGCTAAATCCTGAGTACGCCACTGATACTGCATATTTTTTTTGCGTATTATTTTTGAGTTTACGGTACGGAAATGAAAGACATTCACTGACCAAGCCGGTTAATACATACTAGCATCCCAATCATTGCCGTAGTTTGCAAGTCAGCGCGCTTTTAATTGACGCATATTTTGTCATGGAAAATGGATGGCCGCATTTGAAGCTGATTAATGCTTAAAAAATTATTTCTCGTTTGGGGGAGGCAGTTTCTTGAACCGCCTCGGGCGCCAGAACCTCTAACTACGCCACTGTTTTTTGAGGCACAACAAGTAAACTTGCCGGCTTGTTCTTTTATTCTTTAATGCTGAGCGTCAAGCAGGGAAGCTGGGAATACCAATTTTAAAGTCATTGGTTTGACCCGACTCGGAATCAAACCCGCGTCAACAGCTCCAAAAGCGGACGCTCTTAACCAGGGGTGGGCAATTATTTCACACGAAGGGCCAGATTTGGAAAACTGTTGAAGCTGCGGACCGCACGCTGATTGAAAAACAAGGTGAAGACTTTTTTTTTTTGAAAATCACGATCCACATGCGAATGTGATCTCCAAAATAAGAGGTTTTCACCTCCTTTTTTATTCCAATTTTGCACCGTTGAGGCTTATTTTTTGAAAATCCCTGCCATCCATGATCTCTAAAGGAAAAAAAGGTCTTCCGCTAAATTCACGGTGAGAATTTAAGTTTGTATAAGTGCCGGCGGGCCAGAATAAAAGGACCGGCGGGCCGGACTTGGCCCGCGGGCCGTAGTTTGCCCAAGTCTGCTCTTAACACTCGGCCATCTGAGCTTTTGTAGCAGTCGCACCACTAATGTGTTATTAAGTAAAACTAAAAAATTAGAAAAGGCTTAAGCCTCATAAACCTACTTGGATTCACCAAAGCAAGTTCAAGAGCATTAAAAAATCTTAGTCCACCGCAAAACGAACCAAAAATGAAATGCGAAGTTTGTCCTTCCACAGTAGATTCGGCAATTAAGTAATTATTGAAGTATCACTGTGTATTTACATGGTTCGTAAAATGAGAATTATATTATATGCTGCGTTTGACCTTTCAGAAATGAATAATGGTCCTGCTGTAATGCCTGTAAATTATTTTATGAGTGACGCTGGAATGACGTCACACGATACGCGTCGAGGGCCTGCGCGTTACAACAGCGTGAAAAAAGGTGAAATAAATGAAGCGTACGCGACAAGCTGCGAACGAGAGCGAAAGAGCGGCCAAGCAAACATTAATAGAACTACGAAAAAGATTTCCCACACTGAAGAACACGAGGACGAGGTAAGTGATGTTATGTTGCTTTTACTATTTTATCGCCGTTTGCCGCACACTGGGTTTTATTACAAATGAATCAATCTACCTAATTGTAATTGTAATACAATTTCACCATAACGCAAAGAAATTTACGCAGGTAGGTAGCAGTGAAAGACCACAAGTGGTCACCTAGTCTACTGCACCTTAAACAGCATGGTAACATGGCGTTGTAAATGGGAGTACATTTGAACAGAGTTAAACTAGATATATAATAAAATAAACACTTGAACCAAAAAATAAAAGAAAACATACACATTATACAAATATACAGGGCTGTGATTATCATGGAGCAGTTACACTATATTGTAACGTGCGTACAAGCAGAAAATTTCCGATAAAATCAACGATTCAACGTCCAGAGAATGAATTACATAAATCATGGTGAATCTTAGCGAGAATTGTACTGGTTTAAGATGTAAGTTTTAAAGTACTTTTTGAAACCGCAAAAAGAGCAATGGCGTTTTTCCAGCGGAATAGATTTTCAAGAATTTAAACACATATGATGAAGTGATTTCTTACCAATTTCCGAACCAATAAAGGATTGATAAAATTCGTTGCGACTTTTTTGTCTTGTATTGTAATTGTGCACTTTGTCAAGCTTGATAAAATAATTGTCAAAGAAAGATGGCAACATTTGATTATTAAATTTAGACATGAATTTGGCGATTTCCATTTGAAACATATCTTTAATTTTTAATACTTTGAGTTTCGTGCATATCGTGGAAAAATCTGGTTAGCTTCACCTCGCCTGCATAAAGCATTCAATATCGTTAAATTCTGTTTCAAAACAAGTAGGCAAATATTCGTTTCAACTTTGCAAAGTAAACGACTAAACGTAAGCGCCCCATGACAAGCTTATCGGATAAAACTGCTGCAAAATTCAGTCAAAACTACTGACTTTACATCCGATAAAGTTGGCCGTACAGCATAGCAACAAGAGTCTTGGCAAAAGAATCAAACCGAAACTAAAAACACTTCGTTGTTCTTTTATAATATCAAAGCGCTATATTTTGGTGCATGGAAATGTAGCCCTATTTTTGCGTGAAAATTGAGAACGAAATTCAGTTGGTTAAAAAATTTTTTACCGCGCACGAAAATTCAATAGTTAGTTTGCTATTTTGGTGTTGGTTATCTACTTATCATCTCGCAACTCGCATCACTGCGGTATAACGTGGTATTTCTCTGATATTTTTTAAAGTAAAATTTATGAGCATTCAGAAAAAAAGTTGTTGATAGACTCAGGGGCGAAACTAGGCAATGCGGGGCCCCCCTCGAAATCATCTTTAGGGGCCCCCTAAAAATTGTTTCTTGGATGGTGATGCAAAAGAGCGAGCCCCGAAGGGGCGATGCCAAGCTAGGGAGGTCTGGGGCATGCCCCCCCAAAAAATTTTGCGGAATTTGACCTTAGTTTGGGGGCTTTTTGTGCGTTTTGAGCCTTTAAAATTCCGCAGTTTTAACAAGGTTTAGTAGTCTGTTTAACTAGGTCCCTTCCAAACCCACAAAAATAATGCTGCAAGCAAACCCTACTCTAACATTTCTCTTCCTACGCGAAGAAAACACGTTTTTAAGGCTTATTTTTGCGTTTTTCGCTTGAGGATGAGGGGCCCTTGGCAGGAGTGGATCCAGTGTGAGTTTTAGTGGGGGGATGCGATTTTAAATTAGGTTGAATGTTAACTAAATACAATGACGTTTAGACCCGGAAACGGGCGTGAATAAGTCCTTTCAAAATGTTTCATGTCAGGGGCGTATTCAGAATTTTTTTCAGGAAGAGGGCACCAAATTTCGTCACTTTTTCAAGCGCAATTTTTTTCCCGGCAGAGTTAATTTTACGCAACTTAAGTAACAATAACGATTTTGGGGGGCCGGGGGCATGCTCCCCCGAAAAATTTTTGAAAATTTGCATACTGTAATGGTCATTTTAACGCTTTTCGAACAATTTTCAGGCAAAATTTGTTCATATTTTTGGCCCCTAACTTTGAGTGCTTCATCAAATATGATGCATTTTGTAAGCACAGTTTCGATTATGCGTGCTTAAGGCGACTAAGGTTTATTGCTATGAACAGGGGTGCAAATCTATGTTGAGCATTGAGAGAGATGATTTAGCAAATGGACCATTTTTCCATATTGGGGGAGATGATTTATCAAAATTGAAACGTCTGCAGATGTCCAATTTTTTGCCCAAAATGAAGTGAAGATCAAAAAAAGGTCATCACCTTCGCTGATGCCCAGTTTTGGGACATGAAAATATTGGAGGGATGCTGCCGGATTATTGGGGGGATACATCCCTTAATGGATTTGCACCCATGGTTATGAAGAGGTTCGAAATTATAGAAAAACTTTATTTATCCAAAGCATTGTTGAAAATGGCTGGTGAGGGGGTGCATCCCCCACATCCCCCCCTGGATCCACCCCTGGCCCTTGGTATGTCACTAAAACGTTTGTTTAATAATTTTGCGACTGCTATTTTTCGAAAAATTTGCAGGGGCCCCCCATGGCCAAAAGCATAAATATGGTATGGGGGCCCACATCGCGCAAGTTAAGACAAAAAATATATTGAATCTTAGAAAAGGCTTATTTAAGGCACCTTTATCATACGTTGAGTAAATAGTACTACGTACTGACTATTTACGGGGCCCTCTTTTTGTGCGGTCCCTCCGTTTGGGGGGTTCGGGGGGCGCTAGTTTCGGCACTGATTAAAAATGTTTAGGGGACAGAAGCGCCATCGCTTATCCCCTTGAGTTAAGTTTTTTTGCATGAATACAGAGGGCAGTAATTACGTCATCTCAAAATAATATTTCACAACGTTTTGAGTCTTGGATATGCCCCTATCGATTCAATTGGTATTTATCAGTTTTTTTTTATCAATTTACTTACCGTACCTCTGGTAGCAGAAGATAATATGCAGAGTGGCATTGCGTAGTCGTAGCCGCATGTTCGGCTTAATCGGCGATCAACTGGAAGTCATACGGCTTTCAACCTTGGCTATATTAATATTTTTGTAGTTGTAGCCGACCCTTTTTCATTTTTAGCTACATGTATGCTTATCACCTCATATTCTAATCAGGAACGTACGCAGAGATTTTTTTGGGGAGGCGTGTATTTGCCAGTAAAAATACAAAACTTTTTTATGAGATTTATGAACGTTATAACGGCTTTAGTCTGTGTGATCAAAAGGGCTTGATTTGAGGAAGGATGCGCTTGGGAGTTCCCCCCCTGCGTAGGTCACTACGTCACTGATCCTAATCATACGCATAACCAGGGAGTCGAGCCGTTTGATTTTTCCGGTTCAGGTTCGGTTTGGGTTCAACAGCGCACGGTTTCAAATTTCGGTTCAGTTCCGGTTAAGGTTCAGATAAATTGAAGCGGTTCGGTTTGGGTTCGCTCCAGCAAAAAATGATGCAAAACCGGTTCATAAAGTTTCGGTTCAAGTTCACTGTAAAAAAATGGTATAATCTTAGTTCTAGTATCACAATTTAAAAAATGAAACGTACAACACAATTTTTCTTTGCATTGACCGGCCAATATGATGCATAATTTTAACTTGCAGTAAGGTCAGTAGGGATGTGCCGAGTCGAGTCCGAGTACTCGGCCAAGTATCAACGCATTACTCGGCCGAGTCCGAGTATTAATTGATACTCGACCGAGCATTAAAGCATTATCATTTTGACCTTTTTTTTTGCTCTGCACCCGATTTTGAGTCGAAATTAGGACTTTTGCGGACGTGACGACCTCTTTTTTTGCTTTTCACCTGATTTTGAGTTCATAGCTTGACATCACAGAATAGATACTCGGCCGAGTAATGTCGTGAATACTCGTTACTCGGCGAGTCCGAGGCACATCCCTAAAAGCCAATTAACGGTAAAAGACTTTTTCACTATGCATTATTATAGTAACTATTAATTTAAATTCAAACCAGCTTCAAAGTGAAGCGTGTAACGTCACGGAGCGACCCGCTTTTTTCAATCGGTTCGGATTCGGTTAAGGTTCTCAAGTACTCAAATTATTCGGTTCAGTTCCGGTTCGTTGTTTGCGATTTTGAAAAATACGGTTCGGTTTTTGGTTAAAGTTCGACAAAAATAGCTTAAAATCGGTATATAAAAACTCCGGTTCGGGTTCGGTTCGACTCCCTGCGCAAAATCCAATCGATGATTGAATACAGTGTCAGATTGTTTAGGGTCACGTGACTCAGTAGCGACGACGTCATTATGAATGTCGCGCGTGAGTACAAACGTCCGGAACTGCTGATAAAATGCGTACAGCGCTCGATAGTAAAAATGAATGTGTGGAAGCGGTTGAGTGTACTACTATGTTTTGAGCTGAGAAATATTAAAGTTTTAGAAGTTATTCTCCAAGAAAACATGAACTGATCTACTTTTTGAATTGCTAAGCAGCAAGTACAGTTTCGTTTATCAGTTCTTTGAAAAGAAAAGGCTTTTTGGACTTACAAAGACAATGTTGTTAAGGTAACGAAAATGAGGCAAGGACTGTCTTAGTCTGTCTAGCTTCAACTAGTTTACTTGGTCGTGAAAACAAAATGCTTTCAAAGTAGCAAAATCGATCGTTGCCTAATGAATTTACGAAGATTTTGCTTGAATGTAACGTTGAAAGAAAGCTCTAAGTTTTTATTTACATTTGCCTTGTGTAAAACATCATGCAGGCAGGGGCGCCGCCACGGGGGAGGGCGAGAGGGGGCAACCGCCCCCCCAATAATTTTTTGACCAATTTTCCAAATCGCCTGGAACCGCAGTTTTTTTTTTCAAGGGCTAGGGGAGAGTGACGTCAGCTGCTTTTTTTTTTTTTTTTTTATTTCGAGCCACTTAATTGCAGCTTAGGATTTTTGTGGTAGTGAAGTAAATGTATCATGGAGATGACCTAGTTGAGCATCGAACCTGCGAAGCCAGCTTCGTAGTTCAATGCACCAACCACTCGGCCAATGCAGATACTTTCGGCAATGTAATTTTTGTAACGAAATGTCTACCTCCATCTCATGTTCTAATATTTTTCGCAATTCCAAATTTCGCAATTTGCAAACGCATTTAACAGAAGCAATCAGTCAGAGCTTACTTTAAAATACAATAGTTACAATTCATATCAATGATCAGCTGTTGTATCATCAAAGTCACCTAAGATATCTCAATGCTTTGTGAAATCATACCTGGCTTGACGTACCGTAATTTCACGAATCTAGTGTAACGTTTTGAGAAATTCAAAGTAGCAGCGGGCAAGTGAGGGCTTTTCAGAATCAGAAATCTCTTAGGTTTTAGCAAGTATTCATAATACACACCAGGGCTGCGAACTCGATCGATTTTTAACCGAGTTCAAGTTCGAGTTCAAGAGATATTTGCAAGTCGAGATTTTAGAATTTGGTTTTCGAATTCGAGTTCGGCAAAAATGACCGGGTTTGGCGAGTTCGAGTTCAAGTTCGAACTGATCTACTTTTAGCACTTAATAGGTCGCAATGGCATGAACAAATAAACGACATGCAGCTTTTCTTTTGGTGAAATCATAGCTTCAATTTACACGGATCGTGACTACTTGAACCACAAACTATGTTTCGTAGTGGACTTTTATTTCTTTTCAACAATTTTAAATATCTTTCTTATGAACTCGAACAGTTTTATGCGAGTTCGAGTTCAGAAAAAATATTTTTTTGAGTTCAAGTTCGAGTTTGGCAAAATGATTGAGTTTTTTCGAGTTCAAGTTCAAGTTCGCAGCCCTGACATATAGATTGATTGGCAATGCGAAACAGAATGTAATTTACTGCGCTTCAGCTGTATTTTTGTTGTTGTTTATTTCTGCGCAAAACATACTCAGACGTAAGCAAAGGATTAACCGTTGAAGCATGCAGATTACAGACCCATAACCATTATCAGTGATGGGCACGAAAAACCTTTCTGTAGTAAAGCGATAACGATAATCGATAATCTCAAAAAAACCCTAAGCGATACCAATACTCGATAAATCTCAATTTTTTTAGCGATATCGGTAATCGATATATTATCGCCGATATGTTTTTTCAAAAAATGTTGCGGTAAATTTCAATGTGATTGACGATGATTTTTGTGAGTCCAATTGCAAAAGTGTTTTGCTATATTTTTCAAAAAAAAAAAAGAGAACAGTCCACGGACTTCGCTGTGGCATTCAAAACAAAGAGAGATTTCTTCAAATTGCCACAAGACTTTATGGACACTGTGTATTTTTTCCAGCTATTGTATCGAATGTAATTGTATTTAATTGCATATTATTTATCCTCCTATCACGAGAAAGCGATCAATGCGCCGTACCAGCTCGCTTAGGAAAATGCGAGCACGCTTAGGATAAAAATTTTGCGAAGCACTCAGAATTAGGGTAAAAAATTTAAATAAAATTTGCCTGAAAATTATTTGAAAAGCACTAAAACAGCAATTCGCAGCATGCAAATTTTTCCGGGGGAGCATGCCCCCGGGGCCCGGACCCCCTTAAGCTTTTCTTGTTTCTCAATCAGCTTCAAATTTGTTGTGCCGAAAAAAAATCCCCTTGAAGAAAATGTGGAAATTATGCCCCCCCCTTTTTTAAATTTTTCTGATCTTAGGGTAAGCTAGCTAATAACTTGATATTTGATATTTTGATGTTTCGCTGTTATTTGCCCTGAAGTTTCTGTTAAAATTGGAGAAAAATTAACTGTAACATCATAACAGAGCTCTAAGAGCTTTGTATACTTAAGGTACCAGGAAATCTAGCAGTCTTTGCGATTTTGTTCACTTTTATCACAAAGTTGCAAAAGTTAGAACGTTGGTTTGATGAAAAATTCAGGAATAAAAAAAATTACAGTAAGAAGTGTAATAGCCTACTTTAGGAATGCCGATTAAACTGCACTTACGGAAAGCTAATGCGTCTATCGCCTTATTCATGTTTTCGTGTAGCTCTGCAAAAATCACAAGTTATGACGTCATTTCGCCCCCCCAATGTTTTTTCCTGGCGGCGCCACTGCATGCTGGAGCGTGTTTTGGGAAGGGCATTGAGCATTGTGCTATTTTTTCACTTCACCTTTTTTTGTAAAAAAGAACACATGTTGTTGAGTGACTGAAATATACCAGACTCTTTTGATGGCTTGTGTGGTTCATGTCCTCTCCTTTTAACTTTTCTCACTAGACAACTAATTGCAGCCACGTGATTTTCGGAGTTAGTTGAATTTCGCATGCACTACCCTGCCTTTTTTATGTTTTTATTTAGCTGCATATTTATCCTCCTATCTCGAGAAAGCGATCAATGCGCTATACGAGCTCACTTAGGAGTTACCAGCCATCTGTCTACCACACCAAGATGGCGGAATCCCGCTAAGTGCCTTTCCCAACGGCACAACAAGTAAACTTGCCGGCTTGTTCTCTACACTGTCCCTTTAATGCGGAGCGTCAAGCAGGGAAGCTGTGAATATCAATGTTAAAGTCATTGGTTTGACCCGACTCGAAATCAAACCCGAGTCTACAATTCGAGAGACAGACGCTCTATACCACTCGGCCGTCTGAGCTGCCTTCTCTCTTAAAATAATCCATTGCCAAAACTCTTACGAAATAATTTCTTATAATGAGGTAATTAATATAAAATCAAATAGAATCGGTAGTGTAGGCTTATATTTGAAAAAAAATTTTAATATGCCAATCTCATTCGCATAAACCATCGCAGAAATAACTTCAGCGAAACCAAATTAGTTATCTTTAAACATCGACACTTCTCTAAAATTCTTTTAATTGTACCAAGTAATTCTTTTACATTCGATCCAAAAACGTACCGGTAGAACCAAAACTTTTCGCACCCAACGACCAACGTTTAATTTTTTTTAAAGTATCTGAAATATTCGACAAGTCTTAGTGAAAAAAAAAATAACAAATTACCTACCTTAAAATGGATGAATCAAAAATACGAAAGCTCAAGATAGGTTTTTATTAACATGTTTTTATTATCATTTTGTATCACAGATTTTTGTGGTGCAACCATCAACTATGACGTAATAATAGTTTTGCGTATTACGTCGTAGTTTTTAGATTTTAGCTTGCTTGCATTAAACATAAAAAAAAGGTACCTTGCTGTTGTCATTGAAATCTGATGAATTGGTTGCTGTAGTAATTAATCAGATTATTGGTATTATTTATGCAATATAAATTAGACTAATCGTTTTCATTTTAGGTCGAGAGAAAAAGTATCAGATTCAACGACATAATGGCAGTAGAAATGGATCACATCGTAAGTGTTTTGGCTTACCTACTCTACTAATTTATCGTCTACTAGCTAGAAATTCTCTCTCCCTGGCAGTAGGCTATTACGGGCAATTTTTTCAGAGGGCTATGTCAGGTCTTCAACCCCAGAATGTTAAATGACATAACCTGAATTCTCTCGAACGACCCGAACTTTCGCTTCTAAGTTCTACGTGGTAAAAGTGCATGAGATAATTAAATCTTCAAGTTTTTAAAATAATTGATTCTTGCGCTGTTATCATTTTGTACAAGGCCCTCAATCGCGTGCTATTGGATTACGTGATACAGAACGTAATTACCGATAAAAGTCATCGTTAAGCATAACGAGCTATAGTTTGGGGACTATAATTCGAGTGAATTAGTATTTGTGATGTTTTTATTGCAACACAAGCTTTCGGCGAGAGTTCATCTATGCAATAACAACAACAACAACCAGTTTATTTTCATGCATCTGAAAGCCCACGATTTTAAACAATCACAAACAATAACATCAACGTTAAATAAATCACGGCACAAAGACTTACAGATGTACGTAGGAAGGTCGCGAAGGGACCTAAAGGTCTTCGAGTCAAGTGACCACCTGTGAAAATATCTAGTACATATGACATAATCAAGTTTCATACTATCAATAGCTGCTTTGTTTTCTCAAAGTATCACTGCTGTTAAAAGAAAAAAGATAGGCCTGCGGCGAGCAGGTGATTGATGAACAAGCTACCCCATGCAAACCGCTACAGCAATTTCAATTGTCTTTCCCAGCCTTTCGTTCACGCCAGCCATTAGGCAATAGATATTAGCTCCTCGTTAAAAGAGATGCATGTTGCCAGGGCTGCGAACTCGAAAAAATATTTCTTCTGTACTCGAACTCGCATAAAACTGTTCGAGTTCATTAGAAAGATATTTAAACTGTTGAAAAGAAATAAAAGTCCACTACGAAACATAGTTTGTTGTTCAAGTAGTCACAATCCGTGTAAATTGAAGTTATGATTTCACCAAAAGAAAAGCTGCATGTCGTTTATTTGTTCATGCCATTGCGACCTATTAAGTCCAGGGCTGCGAGTTCGAACTTGAACTCGAACTCGCCAAACCCGGTCATTTTTGCCGAACTCGAATGCGAAAAATAGAATTCTTAGAACTCGAACTTGAACTCGGACTTGTAAATACCCCTTGAACTCGGTTAAAAATCGATCGAGTTCGCATCCCTGCATGTTGCCCACAAAAATTTTGGTGTTCAGATCAATTCTCGTGCAATAAGGTATAGGTAGGCCGTTGAGAATATTAAGACGGCTCTTTCAGACGCTTTTACGGCTGGTCGAAACGTATTTACAGTATTTGCTGTTGCTCCATTAACAAATAAAAGGTGTTGCAGAAAAATTTGAGCGACTCTGATGAGCCACAAGTTTCAACGAAATCTTCGGTTCGAGTATCGAGGCAAAGTGATGACGGTCAAGAAAATAGCACGCGTTATCAAACATCTCCTAAACTCATCTACGTTCACGTTGCGTGAGTTTTTAAGTTCCGTTAGTTTACAATCGAAGGGGTAAAGGGTCTTGCTTATTGCCCATGTTTCTAGTTTACGATGCAGCAAGTCCGTAGTTTTTGACCAACCCAATTCGAGTTTTGATGTCATTATCACTTTTTTCAATTAAACATCAAAAATTTGATTATGATGTAGAAAGCTTAGCCTATACTCTGTAGGCTTTTGACCGACTCAAACTCGACATGTGGACTCTGGACAGTGTAACTCGATCCTACCTCCCATTTTGATCTTAATCGGACGGCTGGTAAATGAAACGCCCGCCTTCGGAGTGCTAGACTCTACTGAGGGCTCTAAAATCTAAACCTGCGTGACGTTGAGCATGACAGGGACAGCGCGGAGAACAAACTGTGAACTTTACTGGTTGTGCGTTTGCGTTGTTGGAAAATACATTTCAACGAGATTAAACTCCTCATCCTCGACGAGGTTGTGGTGTAGTGCAACCGTCGCTTTCCTGTGACAGGCGCATAAAAAATGCTCCTGAATACATCAATATTAAGACTACAAATGTAATTTAATTTCTATGAAAGGTTTTTTGCGATGTGTGGATGCTTATGTCGAATAGGATCGGATGCAATATTTGGGCCAGTGGCAAAGATCGAAGATCCCGGGGAAATTATCAATCAAGCTTTCTTCTCCAACATGTTGGGGAGTTTTATATTGGGTAGGTTCGTAGTTTACAATTGTTCTTTTTTCGTGACTTTGCCTACTTATTTGAATACCGTTATGCACTTATGTGTAGTCATCGTGGTGCAAAGGACTCAACAGGTGGTGTAGTATAAGCCTTGAGCGTCGTTTTAATGACTGTCATAATTGCAAGGTCAATGGTTTAGCTTCCACCCAACCGTTGTTGCGTCTTTGGACAAGCGCTTGCCTACAGTTATTTTTAGTGTTATCAAGCAGCAAATGAGACAATCAAGAAGCAAAAGTTCGCCGGAAAATTTTGAAATCACAACTTCTCAATCTCAGCCAGCTTGAATTCGCTTTATGCGTAGCACTTTCGTCATTTACTAGCGACAAGAAGATAAATACAAAAGAGAAATTCCAAGCTTTAATTGTTGTGTTCGTGTACTATAGTAAGCGTACCAACTTTGCGTTTTTGTAGGGGCATTAAACGGATCACCTATGGGAAAAACAAGATTGGTCGCTTTGTACAAAGGTTTAACCACTGGTTTTTGTGGTAGTCTCACTACCTGGTCGAAATGGAATCAACAGCTTAGCCTGTTACTCGTGGGTGAAACCCAGACTGACTCGCAACCTCAGGTGATTCAAGCTAGCAAACACTTAAACAGAAATAATCTTAGCCTTGTCAATGCTCATGATACTATTTGTTTAATGGTGGACGAATTTTGCCTGCCCGCAATAATTATGATTGTGGTATTTTCATTGCAAGAAATTTTTGTTCATGCCTGTAGCAAAAAGAGGTATCGAAATTGCAATAGCCAAGAATTATAATTGCAAATTCTGGCAAAATGCATTCAATGTCAAAAAATGCTATTGTAGATAGGGCTTTAAGTTTCGCGTAAAGCCCACTTAGACTGCAAGAGTAGCTTTCAACATAAATTAGTTAACTTACTCTTAAGCTACCGCACCCAAAAAAGCTACCTTGGACCTTTTTACTTGTTATCTGCAGGTCTACACGCTGGGCCGGATTTACGAATTGGCTAAGTAGGCTGAAGCCTATAGGGCCTCGGAGAAAATGAGGGGCCTCAACACGAGCAACGAAGACCTTTTTTTGCTCTTCACCGGTATTTTCAGTGAAATCAGGAGATCTGAGGACGTGAAGACCTTTTTTGCTCTTCCAATCAGTGTGATCAAGCAGCCTGGGGTCTCTCATTGTCTAAATCCGGCCTTGCCTTCAGGACAAAATGTTTTTTCATAATTTATGCTAATTCTATTTACTTCATTCACTTAGGTTCTATCCGTGGCCTCCTGGTTTGTTGGGTTTTATAGTTATCTTGGATCTTATAAAGTGGGTGTCGACTTTGGAAAAGAAGTTGGTAAAAAAGTAGGAAAACGAACCTTCCGGTTTTATCCGAAATTTTCCGATGTTTGCGTAATAGCACTGCTTGTTTTAAGCATTATTGGATTTGCTCTTGGACTTGCTTTTGACGTTGTACAGCACGGAAAAGAAGTTTGGCTTTCTGTGTTACTTGCTCCACTAGGTGCTTGTCTAAGATATTTATTGTCAACATTAAAAATGCAAAAGTGTAAGATTCCATTGGGAACATTGACAGCGAATGTGAGCGGAGCTGTGTTATTATCGTTAACTCATGTCATCAACATCCAAGCAGCAAACGAAGCCTGTGATGTAAATTTGTCGATATGCTGGCCGACTATCATAACATTTGGAATTGGAACAGGATTTTGTGCTAGTCTTACAACAATATCAACGTTCATGGGAGAAACGCACGCACTGCGACCCGACCATCCGAAATTCGCTTATCTCTACATAATAACTACAGTTTTGATTTGTCAGCTTCTGTGTGGAATTATTAATGGAGTTAACTACTCTGTATCGTTAAATGATGAACTAATTTCAGCAGTAGGAACAACAGTAGTAACTACTAGCAATTAAATAGTTATTTTTTATGAATTTACACGAGCAATTTACATGCACAAAAGCACATCCGTAGCAGTGTTACTTTTTATGAATTTACATGAGCAACCTAAATGCTGTTACAGCCTGGTGCAGTGGAATACTTCAGGAATTAGCCTAACATGAGAGTGAGTACCTGCCATTTCTCACTGAATTATAGCTTGATTGGTGTTACCATATTTATCTTTAATTATTTGGTTTACGTAGGAAAATAGTTTTCAGTGTTGGCTACGCACATTAAACTCGTTATTAATATATAAAGTTACGTTTTGTGAATTATTCGTAAAAATTGAACTTTTTTACCAAGGTAACATTTGTAAGTTTCTTCTTCCAACTCATAGAAGCACACAACGTTTATCTCTTATTCTAAGGGTGAAAAGATGTTAACACAAGAGGGCCAGGCGCAGAAACTGGTGCTAGTAAATGCCTAGATATTCGTAGGGTTGGGCATTCAAGAATTTCGAATCCGAATCCAAAAAGTCAATTTATCTCGAATAGTTGGAACCGAAATGATAATTCTAATTAACTAAATTTTGCAAACGAAGTAGCTTAATCTCTTTTTTTCAGCAGAGCGTCTAGCTTTTCCAGTGCAAATTTAACTGCATCTGCTGAGATCTCGTTGGACTGGATACAATTTTGAAATGCTTAACATTTTGTATTGCAACAAAAATAAGTTATAAATGAAAGATGGTGCATATGTGTTGCTATTTTCGTTGAATAAAAAACAAAATGTATAGCTTTATGTTTCCAAAATATTTTAAAAAATCATTCTAGAATAGGATTCGAAATTCTAGATTCGGTTTAATTATTCTAGAACAGTGCTATTCTAACTTTTTTATGCCGTGTACCGACTGAGCACCTTCCCTCATTTGGCGTACCGGTCAAAATACGAAAAAAAAAAAACAGTTAAGTCATTGTTACTTTTGTAACAAATACACAGTAAAAGCAAGTCGCAAACACTTTTTTTAATTGTCTTTTGAATTCTGATGCGAATTAGTGTGCGCCTGCTTATTTGCAACCAACTTGTCCAATTGCGGTTCAAAGGAAGACAATGTTACTGCACTCGAAGAGGAGCAAGGAAAATTGGATATCCAACGCGTTTCTGTGTTTTCTCTTTAAAGGCCAACTGCACCCAAATTAATCGACGTTTGTAAATGCGTGTTAATTACGCATAAACACTTTCGCGAAAATCCGATTACGATATCTGGTCTCGGTAACGAGAAAACCGGGAAAACATCGTTAAATGCCCAAACGTCTCTGATTGGCTGATCGTAATATGACGTAGTTGGGGGCTTTGAATTGGCGCGTTTGCTGTTCGTAACAGCTTGAGCAGTGCAAAACTTGAGAGGCCAGACTGTTTTTTAGTTAGTGCCAGTTGTTTCAATCAGCAAGAATAGAAGAGTTTAACATAACTTGCCACTATGGGCTATATGCAGTGCTTATGACAGGATTATAACCTGGTAACTCAAAACAATAAGAGTGAAGTACAATGCAGAGTAGGCTAACCAAATCAGCAGTGCCATACCAGTACTACTAACAGGTAAACTACCATATATCTGTACTTGGTACCGGTACTTCTTTTGTTGTTTAATTGTTTTTTTCTAGACTAAGTACTACAAAATTTAGCAGAGGCTCATCAGTGGGTAATAGGCTAGCTGGTATGATGCGGGCTGGTCAGTAGATCCAACTGTCCGTCCAAGGTGTAACTGTTAGATGCAATACCGGTAAAGCAACTTAACAGCAGTTGATTAGCTAGTTTTGCTGTTTTCTGTAAGATATGCAAGTAGTGGTACGTAACAGGTGGGTTATCAGTAGTGTAGTTGTACTGCATACCAGTATGCTGAGATGGTAACTCAAAACAATAAGAGTCAACACTGGCAGATGGTAACTCAAAGCACTGGCAGGTGAAGTCAGTTCATGTGTTTTTTCAAAAAAAAGTTACTAAATTGCTGTATGCTGCTGTATGTTTTGTTTTTAATATGCGTCTGTTAAGAAACCAATGTCATATGTTGCCGTATTTGTAGAAATTGCATTTTTTGTCTGTTAAGTACCGAATTAATTTTAAATTGCTATGCTGACATTTAAGTGCTTGCAAGGATCCTCACCACAGTACCTTCAGGATTTAGTTGCAAGACAAATACCATTGGATAAATATAATCATATCCTCTAAAGTTTGGAATGCTTTGCCACTTTGCATTAGAGAAATTGATAGTTTACAAACTTTCAAGTGCAAATTGAAGTGTCATTATTTTGAATTAGCTTTTTGTGATGTACCTGATGTTTAAGGTGTGCGTTTTTTCTTCCGGTGATACTTGATAACTGTTACTGTGATATCTGCAATGACTTGGTTGTGTACTGTGTAGGCCTAGCCTATGATGTCTCCCTTAGTCAGATGATTGACAACAAGGTTGACTCTCATCTTAAAGGACTGATAAATCCTTATTATTATTATTATAATTTTATCAACACGGAGCTGCCAAGCCTGCCATTAATTATTACCAGCACCAATTGTGCATACACTTCACTTATCTGTATTTCTCGATCTTTATCTGCAACCACGTGGCTGCAGCTTCATTAAAAATAAAACTTCTAATACAAAAGGTTAATTATGAAACGTTCAAAAGTGAAACTCATAATAAAACTTTCCGCATCTAGTTGAGAAAAAAATTTTAATTTTTTAATTAAAAATTTGTTGTGCAATGCAAAGTCTAGCAAAGCGATATTGCTCAATGCCATTCTAGCATTCTTTGACAAAATCTGCAATCTTCAACTCAACAGTTTATTTTTAGATTCAGTAGCTAATTATTTAATATAAATTGGTCAAGCAAAGCAAATATGAGTGGAGATAGAAGTGGATTCATGTTCGAACCATTAAAAAGTGTACCACTGAATCAGGAAATAAATGAACAGAAAAATGTACCCAAGTTGCAAGAGAATTGTGTGCCTGGTATGGACTCGAAAGAAGCAGGATATTGGTGTAAGTGCATGAATTGCCAAACCATGCCTACCTATCGTGAAAATGTTTGTTGCCGCAGTGTACAAGCCTTAAAAGAAAAACTGAAGGATGAGTCCTGCATTTCGAAAACTGCTAGTTTCGAAAAGATGTGCCTCGATGTAGAGGTTTTAGAAATGTTACTGTCTGCCATAAATGATTTAGCTGCTGAAGAATTACCAAGGCAATTGCGCAACAGGTAATTAACTTTATGCAATGAAACAGGTCAATTTGATGTAGATGGCCTATTACTGAAAAACATATCTTGATTAATGAATGCATAACATTGCCCGAAGGTTGGTTTTTCATTTTAACCGCAATTTAAATAAAATTGTGACAGAGTTTTTTTATCTGTGGCATTGTATAATTATCTTTGACTTCTACAATCTTAATATAGAATTGTATGATTTATTACAACTGCCGATCACATGGTCGTGTGGGATAGAGCGTTTGCTTCTGGATCGGTAGACTCGGGTCAAACCAATGACTTCAAAATTTGTATTCACAGCTTCCCTGCTTGACGTTCAGCATTAGAGGGACAGTGCGGAGCAAGCCAGCAGGTTCGCTTGTTGTGCCGTTGGGATGGGCACCTAACGGGTTTCCTCCATCTTAGTGTGGTAGACAGATGGCCAACAATTCCTAAGCGAGCTCGTACAGCGCTTCGTCGCTTTCTCTTGATAAGAGGATAAAAAAGCCAATAAATAGAAAAATAATAATCACATCTTTATTTTGTAGAAATTATCGCTTTGCTGCATATCGCAGCTACATTTACTGGACGTATGGAAAACTAGGGAAAAGGAAGCGGAAAGTGATTCCATCATGTGTGGTGCAGTGCATTAGAAAGACATTTCCAGAAGACAATGGCATCTATGAAGGCTACCACGACTTTCCATCATCTTGTTTTTAATACTTCGCTTGTACTCGTAGATTAATTCTTAAATTATGATTTTATTTCTATGTTACACGGTGGCATACTTTACCAATTAAAAAATGTCATTAAAATATTTTTAAGACTTTTTCATGGAAGACAAGTGTAATTTATTCACATAAGACACACAGTAATATAGTCACAACTAAAAAATTTGCTAATTTGCAAAAACCAAAATTTGCTGCAAATGTGCAAAATTCAAAGGCTTTAAAATTTTTCTCTTTGGACACCTGCTTTCCCACTCCCGAGAAATTGCAAACCGACTCCAACTCCGACTCCGAAAAAATTTTCGTCTCACCGACTCCATAGCCCTAGGGCTAATAAAAACATGTGGATTACGTGGTTTAGACTTTTGAGGAAAAGCTTATCCGAAGCGTGTAACGAGTGACGGGGCCCATCTCCGCGGCTTAGCGCCTGGGCAACACAGCTCCGAAGAAACGTTGCAACGGTGGCGATCCGTTGGCGACACTGTGCCGATTTGACCGGCCTGGGAATCGAACCCCAGATCTTCCGCACCGATAGCGTGCAATTAGCAACTGCGCTAATCGGCCGGTTACGCGGGCGTTTATCAGCTTATTTTTTCAAAAACTGGCAAAATTTTGTTGTTGCTTATTTATCCTGTTATCATGAGAAAGCGATCAAAGCGCTATACGAGCTCGCTTAGGATTTGCCGGCCATCTGACATCTGTCTACCTCACCAAAATGGGGGAATCCGCGAAGTGCTTTTTCCAACGGCACAAGTAGACTTACCGGCTTGTTCTCACTGTCCCTTTAATGCTGAGCGTCATGCAGGGAAGCTGTGAATACCAATTTTAAAGTCATTGATTTAACCCGACTCGGAATCAAACCCAAGTCTACAGCTCCCGAGGCGGACACTCTCACCCCTCAGCCATCTGATCTGTTAATTAGCCTCAAAGATCTGAATTCCATCAGCTTCTAAGCTATTAAGCGGCGGGCATTCGACATTTTCTTTTTAATTCACCAGAACTTGCACAAACAAGGAAAAGGTCTTGTCGGTAGCTAGTAACCCTACTCAGTTTTAGCTAAAACCGAAACATATCACAACTTCGCATGGCCGTGTGGGATAGAGCGTTTGCTTCTGGATCGGTAGACTCGGGTCAAACCAATGACTTCAAAATTTGTATTCACAGCTTCCCTGCTTGACGTTCAGCATTAAAGGGACAGTGCGGAGCAAGCCAGCAGATTCGCTTGTTGTGCCGTTGGGAAGGGCACCTAACGGGTTTCCTCCATCTTAGTGTGGTAGACAGATGGCCAACAATTCCTAAGCGAGCTCGTACAGCGCTTCGTCGCTTTCTCTTGATAAGAGGATAAAAAAGCCAATAAATAGAAAAATAATAATCACATCTTTATTTTGTAGAAATTATCGCTTTGCTGCATATCGCAGCTACATTTACTGGACGTATGGAAAACTAGGGAAAAGGAAGCGGAAAGTGATTCCATCATGTATCTGAAGCAGATCCTGTTGTAAGCCAATCTCGATTGTTCTGCTCCTCATCAGTCATTGGTGCATGTGCACACTCCATATATTCCGAAGACCACGACCACTTGTGAATACCCACACAGTGATTGAGTATAGATATCCAGCGTTCCTAAATAAAGTTGAATTATTCAGAACACATTCCGCATGAACAAAGTGTTGCATGGCCTATCATTTATTCAGAGCGTTGTAACTTTCACGCAATTCATAACTTTCAGATGAAAACTTGCGTATTGTTTATTGTAAATTTTGGGAAATAATGTTGCATACAAGTCCAAAACCCTTCTTTGGTAGAAAATCATAACGAAAATATTTTTGTCTTTTTTCCAAAATGTTGTGTAGCTCTACTCCTTAATATACTGCTCAGAGAGTCGGCTAAAGTGAAGCACCGAGGCTGCTTCAGCGACTTTGGAACATAAGCTATAACTTGATAACTATGAAACTAATGATTGTGTGTAGACGTAACGTAACAGAAAAGTCAGATCTTACCAGCCACCAACTATTACTGTACACTGACATACCTTCATTTGCACAGCACTGCCTCCGCAAGTTTCAGCGCACCACCATAAATGATTGATGATCGACTTCTTCCACAGGGCTAGATCTTGACTATCTTTTCTACTACTCGCATTTTTCAATCTTTTGCTCAACGATTTTGCTAGATGCCAAATATCGAATTGGTGGTTGACCGTTGGATATTCTTTTTTCATTAATGCTGAAATTTGAGGATGACGGTCTGTGGCAAGAGTCGATACAACGATTCCTGCATCCTAAAAGAAAACGGCTTTGTGTTGCAATACGCTCCTAACCAAGCTTCATAAACACCACAACACGCGATTATTACCACCCTTGAGATATGTTTCAGAGTTTTCTCTTTACTTAGCCTACGTGAGATTTTCAAAATTATTGCTCATTGCCTGTCGCTAAAATTTTTGAGAAAAGTGATTTTGGGAATGTTACAGTCATAAAAGTTATCTATGCACGAGGTGACATAATGCAGTTATCAGCAGCTATTAGGGGCTATTTAATAAATAATGTATATTGTGAACTACATGGCGGGAAACGCAATACTACTACTTACATGCACATCATTCATACAGCGTACTAAGCCATCCTTTTCCATATTGTAACTATTCTTGGATTCGGACACTTTTACGACATTGGAGGACAATACTAGGTTCGAGTTGGTGTCCATTAAACTATACGTACAGAATGTGGCAGAGTGACCTGGACTATCACATCGTCCATCACCAGCAATCGTCAAATATCTTTTCTTCGCAAATTCTAAAACACGAAATATGTCTCACACAACTATTACAGTTCTAACGGTGGCCAGTCGTTGGCAAACAGTAGTTTTTTTTTCATTAAAAAAAGCAACACTTCTCCTAATAATAGGAAAACAAAATAACATAGCAGTATGTAAAACTTGCCTGATAAAAGCTCTTTTTGATGCAATGCATACATATTTTGAATGGTAGGAAAAAGAAATTGATTTTGTATTTCATAGAAGGTTCTTTCCGAAAATAATTTAATGCAGCTGACTTCTGCGATTTCTGAAATAGTGTGATATGTGTTTCCAGTGAAGAGTGTTGCAGCAGATATTATAACATTACCCAAAGGATATTTATTGATTAGCGGTTGTGATCTCCAAACGTATGAATGATTGTTGTTGCAAGTTGTTTTAATAGTGACTAAAGATCCAGTGAAAAATTTTTCAATTGTTGCGATGGGTGCCATACATTCTAAATCTTTGAAGCATCTAACGAAAAGTTGCGAAAGATGTTCTAAAAAAACAATGCACATGTCATTGCTGCTATTGGTGGTGGTGGTAGTACAATTCTTTTTCGGAAGATCTTCTTCTTCGGTGTCTATGCTCTCACTTTCTGAGTTGCTGGTGGATAAAACAAATGATTCACTTAAGTTAAGATTTGAAGGAGAAGGGCATGCATAATTCGAAGGTTTGGCTGGGGTTGAAGAATGAGTGTTGGAATTTTCGTCAGATGGACTCTCCAGGTTGCAAAGAATTTCCACATGCAGAGGTTGCATGGTTTGAGTGGAAGCATCCACAAATGTGATTGGTTGGGTTTGAGTGCCAATAGAAGCAATAAATTCTTCGTGATGACTAGTATCAGCCACGTTATCCATGACACAAGATGCCTGCATTTCCATTTCGTCTCGAATTTGTTCATCCAAAAAAGAGTGGATCTAAAACATACTTTCATTGAAACATTAAATAGAGACTCAAACAAAGTAGATGTATTGACTGTAGTTGCTTGGGTGTATGCATATGCAGCATTTAACACAAACGATATGACGAAAGACAATTTGGCACCAGAGACTTCCAAGGTAAGCAATCATTCAAATAAGCGGTCGCTGACATCCTTGAAACCCATCAATATATCACCGACTGTTAAGATTTGTGTAGCAAAATGCTAAAGCAAGAGATTAACCATCAAATTTGAAGACAATAGCTTTCAAAAATCATGAAGCAACAAATAATTATAACATGTAAAAATCTTTGTTTATTCCAACACTGCAAAAAATTTATGCATTTAATTTGCGTTTAAAATGTAAAAATATCCGGGACCGGCCGTTAGCTCAGTTGCTTAGCGCGCACGCTGTCGGTGCGGGAGGTCTGGGGTTCAAATCCCGGGTCGGTCAAATCGGCACAGTGTCGCCAACGGCTCGCCACCGCTGCGACGTTTCTTCGGAATTGTGTAGCCCAGGCGCTAAGTCACGGAGATGGGCCCCGCCACTCATTACACGCTTCGACGTAATACCGCAAGTATAATGAAGATTTGATTTGATCTTGATGTATATCCGGTATATTTAACTGAGACAGATATAGGCCTACTATTGCCTATACCATAAAAATAGGAAAATACCGGTACCACCCATACCAATATCAGTGACGTATTCGTACATCACTACTACACATGCCTACTAACTACCAGTACTCACTTCCTGCATATATTTGAATGAGTTTCTTCTTTTGACTCTCTGTGATCGCTCTTTTGCAATGTTTAAAGTAGATGAAGAACTGCTAGGTATATCAGTCACAGTATTATAATTGGCAAAATTGAATATTGTTGGCACTGCATCTTTGTTTAATATGTGCTTCGGCGTACTTCCAAGCAATTCGGCTTGCAAATCTCGCTTATAGCAGTCTGGAGCAAAATGAGAGCTGCACACCCTGGAGTTCTTAGAAATGGCTGGGTTTTTCAGTTTCATTTTTGCAAGCCAATTTTTGAGCAAATTGGGTTTGGACAATGGAAGGCGGTGGAAATAGAGAGTTTTGTCTCTGTCATTTTTGGAACAGCCAGGGGCCATACAATACTTGACCATGTTCAAGCAACTCAGGATACAAATGCTGCTAGTATCAATTTGAATTACACAGAACAATAAATAACTACATACACAATATTAACTGAAATGAAACAACTACCGATTACCATATATACACAATGTACGAGTGGTTTTGGGCAGAAAGCAAAAGCTGCAGCCATATGGCCATAGATAAAGATGTGGAAATGCAGATAGTTAAATAAGCATTGGTCCTGGTAATAATTAATGGAAGCTCTGTGATGATAAAATTGTATGACTTCCAGAAAAAAATACAACAGATCACATGGTCCATGATGCAATGGAGGATTTTAGAAAACAATAAAGTTACCGTACCCCAAACCACAGACATAAAACTGTCAAAGGGTGAAGATCTACCCCATCAAACTGTCACACAACCTGCAGCAACAAAAAAATCGACTTCACCTGCCAGTGTTTAACCATCTCAGCATACCGTTATGCAGTGCAACTACACTACTGATAGCCCACCTGTTATGTACCATACACCACTTGCATATCCTACAGAAAACAGCAAAACTAGCTAATCAACTGCTGTTAAGTTGCTTTATTGCATCTAACAGTTACATCTTGGACGGACAGTTGGATCTACTGACCAGCCCGCATCATACCAGCTAGCCTATTACCCACTGATGAGCCTCTGCTAAATTTTGTAGTACTTAGTCTAGAAAAGAACAATTAGACAACAAAAGAAGAACCAAATAAAGATATATGGTACCGGTAGCTTACTTTGTAGTAGTACTGGTACCGGTATGGCACTGCTAATTACGGTAGGTTAGCTGGTTCAGTGCACTGTGTTTAAAGTGTAAACTAGTGGTCACTGGTTACCATTACCCGTAGCATAGGTTTTATACGCCATCATCCTTAGTCATACACTATTGGAATGCCAAAACAAGTGTGTTATTTAAATATTCCACAGAGCACATCAAAACTACCGGTATTTATCCATAGAAAATAGACTAGACAAAGTAAGCCAGTATTGAGCAGTTGAGCTTGACTCTTATGGTTTTAAGTTACCAGGTTATAATCCTGTCATAAGCACTGCATATAGCCCATAGTGGCAAGTTATGTTAAACTCTTCTATTCTTGCTGATTGAAACAACTGGCACTAACTAAAAAACAGTCTGGCCTCTCAAGTTTTGCACTGCTCAAGCTGTTACGAACAGCAAACGCGCCAATTCAAAGCCCCCAACTACGTCATATTACGATCAGCCAATCAGAGACGTTTGGGCATTTAACGATGTTTTCCCGGTTTTCTCGTTACCGAGACCAGATATCGTAATCGGATTTTCGCGAAAGTGTTTATGCGTAATTAACACGCATTTACAAACGCCGATTAATTTGGGTGCAGTTGGCCTTTAAACAGCTTATGGAAGAAAGGCCGGCTTCACGTACTGTAGATATGTGGAAGGAAATGGAAGCAGTGTTTTAATAGCCATGCCACTCAGTTATCGATATTCTGTTTTTATTTTGATACAGAAACTTGCAAGAAGGTTTGATTCAAAAAAGTTTTGCGAACCTTCGTCAGCAGATAGATCCAATAATTTAATTGATAGTAAAAATGTGCTCAACTCTCTACAATCATCTGATGTTTTGAAGTCAGAGTGTAGCCGATCAATTGAGCTTCTCACTTTTCTACTCGTTACTGGACGCTGCAGGTATAGTCAAGCACGTAGAGTGGACACAACACAAACACACGAAAAGGATGATCATCTCGCATCGAACGTTGCGATACTTTGTTGAAATAGTGCATAAAAAATACAAAATAACATTTCTTGTGACGTAACTGGTACGTCATAGTAGCGGCCCACCAAATAGTCTATACCTGGGAAAGCAGATTGATCATTATCGTTGCCTAAAAATAATTATACTCAATTTACAATTTCTCCTAATTGACCGCGTACCGGCAGCCAAGCGCTCGCGTACCGACGTTTGAGTAGCACTGTTCTAGAATACCGAATTATTCTGAAATGCCCATCCCTACATATTCGACGACGTAGAAGGCATACCAGCTGCAGGCTAGTTACTCTGTTTGAAGACCCCTTCGTCACATGACCTGATTTTATCAGTGAATTAGAAGGGATACACAAATTTTCCGTTATTATTATTAATCCAACCAGCGTTTTTTTTATGGTTTGTACCCCTCCTCACGCGTAATTTGTACCACTCTTCAAAAAACTCTAGAGTAGGCCTACCGTAGTTATGTTGTTGTTTTTAATTGTGTAATTTTTGCGCTGTATATTCTACCTCATTACAAGAAAAAGGTGAGTTTGGCTAGCTTGCACGTGTCCCAAAAAAAAATTCTCGGTTGCTTAAAATGTCATAATTCATATCTCGCAGGGTGTAACAACAATACTGCAGTAGATGCGTCCATTGCGTGGTTGATATCTAATCGCTGGGCTGAAATGTAATCATTTTTATAAACTCTTAATGTCATAAAGATGTACGGGCAGTGCTCGAGTTGTAAAAACACTTATGGGGGGATGGTGCTAGGATTGCCATAACTTTCGGCCAAAAACAAAGTAAAGAGCAAAAAAAAAGGTCATCGCCTCCACCGATGTCCAATTTTCGGCGCAAATTCAAGTGAAGAGCAAAAAAAAGCTTTTCACACAGAAGTAAAGGAAGGATGGTCATTATTTATAGGGGATGGTTTACGCCAAAATTTTCTATGGGGGATGGTGTTGTTTTCCGGGGGGATGGCATGCCCCATCAACTCGAGCACTGTGTGCGGGTGCATTTCAACGCAAATGTATTTCCCATTTTAAAATGTGATCACGAAAGAATGAGTCTACTTAAAAAAAAGTAAGCAACAGGTGACCTGAATAGGGATGTGCCTCGAGGAAAATTACTCGGGATGTGCCTCAAGGTAACTCAAAATCAGGTGAAGAGCTAAAACAAAGGTCATCACGTTCGTAAAAGTTGTAATTTCGATTCAAATTCGAATACAGAGCAAAAAGAAGGTAAAAATCATAATGCCTTAAAACTCGGCCGAGTACTCGGACTCGACTCGGCACATCCCTAGACCTGAATACACTTGGCGAAATAGATCAACAGAGGACTTTCAAATACGGGTAGATCTGGGAATGAAAGAGCTTTAATGAAATAATTGAACAGAAACAAACAATAGCAATTGCACAGAGCATTGTTACGCAATAACCAACAACTGAACAAACGCTGTATTTCCTTAAAATTAATCCAATGCTTTTCGGATTTTTTGAATAGGTGGGACTGTTCTTAGTTGGTACTACAGAACATAGTACTATAACATCAGTAGTATTCAGCACTTCTTTTGTTTCGAAAACAAACACGTGATTTCTAAACAAACTGTATGCGGTATGTAAATTTCTACATTTCTGATAAAGCCACAATAGTAAACCTTAATTCTGACTGATCGCGAGACATGAACTGTTTACATACAGTCGCAGCATCTTTTAAAAATGTATCGGGTGATGAAGCTCCATGATTGATTGGAAACGGTTTTCTCCCATCAAATTCATACAAATAGCCATCAACTTGTGCCAGGGCAACAAAGTGCAAATCAACTTTTTCATCAGCACCAATTGCAGCAGATTGTCCTTCTCTAGCACAATCTTCATGAAGTTTGCTAATTGCTGAATCACTTTCAAGCATTTTTCCTTTTTCTTCAGGTGTCAAAGAAACAGCTTCATGATAAAATTTTTCAAACACCGAATCTGAAAGAAACTCTAATCTATTTTTATTATTTGCAGCTGCGTGAATAACTCCAATTGTACCACAGGCATTTCCTATAGTTTGTTTCATGAAAAAAACATTTTTTGAAACTGTTTGGCCACTTTTTTCTATTTCAATTGCTTCTTGTTCACAAAAATTAGTATATTTTTCTGTGATAGGAAACAACAGTATAAATGCATGGCACGGTTGAGGTATCATACATAAAAGTTCATCATCCAGACCAAATACATCTGTGAACTGAAACTTTGGTGAAATCCCAAGTTTCAATAGAAACTGGTTCATTACATCTGGGTTTGATTCCAATGGCATCCAACGAATTTGAGACATGACGCTTGCAAATGAGATTTTGTATAAATTGATAATATTATAATAAATAAAGAATTGTACAGTAAATATTTGAGATCAAACTCTGCAAGCATATGATATGAGTTCATAACATGAGCATAAATAAATCAGGTCATTAATACATAATTTTCGAAAACATTATTGCCCTGTCCTTTTGACCAGTTAAAGTGGTTCCAAAGGCCCGCAAGGCCTTTCGCATCACAACTGAGTTTTTGAAGTTACACTGCAATCACTTGCTTTAATTATATAATATGACATATGAAAATTGATTATGATGCAAAAGACCGTGGGCCTTTGGAACCACATAAACTGAACATGTGGGCAGGATAAACATACAAAGAAAATTGGTAGTTTGGGACTGAATAACTCTCATACAGTTGCTGGGGTCAAATCTGAACCCAAAAGAATGAAAAATTAAAAAAACTTATAATGGGTACCATAGAGCGGGACAGCGCTGTTTTGGGATATTAGCCTTCATCAGCCCCTCTTAGGTGTAAGGTACACTCATCCTTCAGAATGTTTGACCTTGATCAGCCAAACATTTTTGGCGGGCTAGATAGGACGTTTGTCTTAAAACTTATAATGTTAATCAAAACTTCTGCTTATCGCTTTAAGAATCCCTAAATCAGTGGCTCTCAACCTGGGGGTTGCGACCCCCATGGGGGTCATCTGGCATTTTCCTAGGGGTCGCAGGAGATATCTGCGAACGTGATGACCTTTTATAATTTTGGTTTAGCTTACAAACCAAAATAAAAGTGTTTTTTTTTTAGATATTATCTATTTTGCCATTTACCGCAAAATAGCTCTTGGGTCTATTTTGCCGTAAGTGACGTTGTGGGTTTTTAAGCGCCATTTTGTGCTAGATTGCCATGGCTTCTGGACAACTCAGTGGATAGAGCGCAGCGTATAATGGGAAGCACTGCACTAGTTTTGGGATCGATTCTCGTCGCGGTTTCGGTTTGTTTTGTTTTGGAGGCTTTGATTTGTATTCGTGTGACTTGGGGTTAACAACTGAGTTCGTGAAGACAATAGTGTGGCACTTGGATTACGAACTTGTACGTACTACATCACAATAGACACACGTCATAATCACACTCCTCCTAATTGCCACAATCTTCATATCACGTGACTTAGACGTACCGATAATTGGATAATAATTATCACACCATATTTTCTTTTTAAGTTGCAACAACCTAACTGAAAATTAGCATGCACAGCACAGCGAAAGGCAGGGAAAGGCTAGCTTTGATTATCTTGATCGATTTATGTCCATTTAGTTCATCGTATTGTCAGTACAGTTGCTTTATATTTTTCTTTCGGTATAGTTACAAGTTAGGCCACAAGCTTCTAGCCGTTATTACGCAGGAAAAAACCTTTTCTAAGGACGCAACTTCTTTTAATTGCTAGTTTTGACCTGGGACATTTGTTTTTTTAGTAGTCAGTTTTTTTAGGGGATTTAGAAACAAGCGATGATATTATAGGTAGGTTTTAGGCAAGCAGGTCCAGTATATCATGTTGGTGTGATGTGTATGCTGTAGTTAAGTTCTCGTAATATCAAAAGTAAGTTAATGAACAGATGAATATTCTATTTGAATAAGATTCAATTGAAATATGGATAATTGGTGCTTGCTAAGTTAAAAATATACTTCTGTAAGTACTTTCACAAGTGCTGAGATGAGGAAGGAAGACATTCTCAGATTGCCCAAGCCTAAAGTCCACCTTCGTGCTCTCAGGGTGGCGAACGCGCTGTATAGCCCAAGTAAAAGTGTATGCTCACTGCTGGGCTATCCCCTCCATCACTGGGCCAACACGTTATGAGGGAATGCAGCCGCTCCAGTAGAATAGAATAAGATGTAATAGGCCTATTCGTGTGACAAGGGGTTATGTAGCTGCGGCAAAATAGACCTAAAAGCTATCAGGCTGTTAAAGGCAAAATAGTCTAGACACTGCCTTTTTTATTTATATAACACAGGATAAGTCTGAAACATTCTTTCCTTTTTAAAGGCGCGTGCCCCCTGCGGATCAAAATTTCTATGCCGCAGCCGCTCACTTTTTACAGTTTGATCAGAAGAGGAAGCAACCTTTTCTCTCTTTTTGGAAAACATTTTTTGCTTGAATGCCTATTTCTCAACCAAACTAGTGTGATGAGCCAAACATAGGTTTTCTCTTTCAAAAGTTGGAAGAAGTAGATTTTATCCTGCGCATGCCAGAAACTGCAGGTTTTGTATGTGCGCTGTCCAAACTTCTGGAAGGTTTTAAAAGCATCACTTACCGGTAGGTTCTAAATATAGTACAAGGTTCCAAATCGAAAATTTTGGTTCTAAGCGCTTGATGTTAACTTATAACAAGTCTTGTCAGCCTTGCTACGCGCAGCCAATCCAGGCTCAATTCATTCCAGTTCCAGACTGTAAAGACTCTTTTTTGCATTGCTTTACTTGGACATCTCGACTTCATCTCTTTTTTAGGTTGTGCCCTATTTTTAGCAGGTGACTGGCCCTACACAACGATACCCAATGAAAGAGCTTAAAACTACTAACTCACAACTAAGTTACCGGTAGCCTTACTAGCCCATATCACTAGAAGCCCCATGGCAACTCACTCATTTGCAGCTGCAGACACATTTCGACCTTATTATGGTCTCATCAGTGCAGCATAGCAACCTCCCACCTTCCTGAAAAAAAAAAAAAATTCTAACCTTTAAAAGAACTACACACCCCAAATCTAAGCCTCTGCTCGTTCTGCTCAAGGTAGCCTTGAACATTTGAAAAAAAAACTTCAAGGAATTAGTACATGCTAAAAATAGGGCACAACCTAAAAAAGAGGTGATGTCGAGATGTCCATGTAAAGCAATGCAAAAAAGAGTCTTTACAGTCTGTAGTGAGTTGCCTGGATTGGCTGTGCGAAGCAAGGCTGACGAGACTTTTCTTATAGTCGAAACATTTATTTGTCCCTTTCAAATTTCTCATCTAACGCTTGATTGCAGTTCTACATCCAGAACAAACAGTTCCAATCTGACAGCACTGTACAGGAACCGAAAAACGGTTAGGCATCCGCGATTTTCAGAGTTTGGTACTGGTAACCGAAATTACCGGTGAAACAGACGCTTGCCAGAAACTTCGCCACTGAAACTTCATCACATGGACGTAACTTCACCACAGAAACTTCGTCAGATGTGGGGAACAGAATTGTTCGGAACGAAGAATTTTGTTCCTGATTCCATTCCAAACCTAAAGCTTTTGTTCCTATTCCGACCCGTTCCCAAATTTTAGAAAAAAACAATTCCTAAATGTTCCTCATCTACAACTGCAGCAAAAGGTGTCATCATTCAGTTTATGATAGGTTGTTTATGACTAGGTCGGCAGCGTGGCGTAGTGGTTCGGAGCGTCGTTTTTACGACGACCATGATCGCAAGGTTAATGGTTCCACTACCAACCTAGTCTCGTTGTTGCGTCCTTGGATAAGATGCTTCACGATGATTATCTCTGCTTGGTGGAATCTGGCAAGCAGCAAATAAAGAACTCAGAAGAAAATTCAACCGGAAAACTTGGAAACAAAGGCAACTCCTAAGCGAGTCTGGATTCGTCCTACGCATAGCGCCTCCGTCGCTTTCTCGTGATAGGAGGATAAAGATGAAGAAATCATCAATCATCATCATCATGAATATTTTTCGTGCGGGTAAATGCCAAATATGTCAATACCAATATGAAAAATTATCATACGCACAGAATCTATAGGCTACCTAGTTAACCAACTTTTATACCAAAAATATAAAAATTAAAGCAAACAATCAAGGCAATTAAGAGCTCTGTAACATTTTTTTAACAGTCAACCGGAATTCCTGTTCCTGTAAGCCACAAAAAAGTTCCATTTGCCTACGGCTCTTGTTTCTAAAAAATGTATGTATTCCTGCCGGAACAAATTCCTATTCCGGTCCATGGACAACTCTGGTGGGGAAGTGTTCGTAACTTCGTAAGGTGTGGGGGGAGATGTCGTGAAGTGTGGGGGAGGTTTGGGAAAGTGTGCCAGGGTGTCAGATAAGATATGAGGAGATAGGTGTAGGGAAGTGTGTTGGGGTGTGCGGGAAGGTATGGGGAGATAGAGGAAAAAGTCCCAACACCATCCGTGGGCCCCAACACACTTCCCTACATCTTCACCTCACATCTCCCCTCACCTCTTCCACACCCCAACACATTTCCTCACTCACCCCATACACTCAACCACACCTACTGCCACATTTTTCCTTACTTCCCCCCACACCCCAACACACTTCCCCACACCTTATAAGTAACTCGAGACTCGACCATTACGACTCAAACTCGAGTCGCGACTCCAACCACTTGCTGATAATCTAATTATTTTTATGAAAAAATATGACTTAAAAAGAGCTTCGTCGATCCGCCTCGGGAGTTGTAGACTTAAGTTTAATTCCAAGTCGGGTCAAACTAATGGCTTTAAAATTGGTATTCACAGCTTCTCTGCTTGACGCTCAGCGTTTAAAAAACAGTGTAAAGAACAAGCCGGCAAGTTTACTTGATGTGCCGTTGGGAAAGGCGATTAGCGGGATTCCCCCATCTTAGTGTGGTAGACAGATGACTGGTAACTCCTAAACGAGCTCGTATAACGCATTAATCGCTTTCTCGTGGTAGGAGATATTATTATTATTGTTTGTTTCAGACTTGAAGTCCGTACAAAAATAAGAGAAAAACATAACGCACACACAGCATAAGCGTAGGCCTACACAAAAATTAATAAATAGGCCGAAGCCGCGCGACTAACACATCACACCAGGTCAGGCGCCAAGGGGGGGCCAGGGTGGCTTGCCCCCCCCCAATGAACAAGCTTTTTCTATGGAAAACAGCGGCTTTTGTGCTAAATTTCAAACTTTGTCGACAGCTCTGGCGCCGGCTCTGCATCACACTGGCAAAAATCACAGAAAAGCAATTCAGAATATTTCAATGTTAATTGATTGATTTCTTCATCTTTATCCTCCTATCAAGATGAAGCAGCGGAGGCGCTACGCGTAGGACGAATCCAGACTCGCTTAAGAGTTGCCTTTGTTTCCAAGTTTTCCGGTTGAATTTTCTTCTGAGTTCTTTATTTGCTGCTTGCCAGATTCCACCAAGCAGAGATAATCATCGTGAAGTATCTTCCAAGGACGCCATTTAACCTTGCGATCATGGTCGTCGTAAAAAAGACGCTCCCAACCCCTTCGCCACGCTGCCGACTTAATAATAACACACTTAATAACAACTTTAAAAATTATAATTCAGACGCAATAGCGGTCCATAGATAATTAGCAAAATACAGAGGAAAAGAAAATACTGTAGAATTCGCCTACATCGACTTCGGTTATATCGACACTTTTTTGTTGGTCCCAGCGAAATTCCTATCTTTTACGCGCATTCGAGTTCGCCTATATCGACTTTGGCTATATCGTTATAAGTTCGCCTATATCGACACTCTTTTTTATCCCCCAGAGCATGTTGTTCGTTTATAGTGACAGCTGTAGCCCTTCTTTTCACTGGGAAACGTAATCCCACTTACAGTTTAGTGCTGTACAAGAGGGTCGTTTGTTTTCCCCGTAAGGACCTAGTGACCAGAGGTGGGCACGGTACTTTTGTAAAGTACGGGTGGTACCGGTACTCGGTACTTTGTTAAAAGTACCGTCCGGTACCGGTACTCGGTACATAAACTTAAAAGTACCGCGGTACTTTTGTCGGTACTTTTTTAAAATAGTTCCAAAACCAAAGTTGGCTACTGCCCTATATTTTGTTGAATTTTAATTAAAACTGCACGGTTTTATAATAATTAGCATTAGTTAGCTAAATATCTAATTACTCAATATGGTAGTGTTACCGGTAGTACTTGGTACTGCACAATTCACGAATCACAAACTTTGCACCAACCATCAAATTATGATACAAAATAAGCTATAGTTAGAGGTTACTGCAACAAAAATCAGAAGAATGATACAATCATTTCCCTTGTCCATAGGAATGGGCCGCAACGCATAAAGCGAAAACGTTTTTTATTGAAGACCACTTTTAGCGCAGAATACGACAAAAAGATTGTTTAAGGATTTTAAGTGAGCGGGGACCCCAGAAGTAGAAGTAGCCTACGCTAAAGTTTTTAATTGAAAGAGTTCGTCATAAATCGTAATGACGTCAACCTTTTAGGGAAGTCATGTAAATAAAAACAGGTTTTTAACATCGAAGTGTGTAGAGCTGCGGGGTATCCAATTATTTTTTCGGAAGAATAATGCCAGATTTGATAGAGTAAAAGTGCTCGAGGAGCCGAGGGCCAATAACAATTAGTGGCATGCTTCGCTGTTTTTTGAAATTTGTTGCACACCGCATCATCAATTAGGGTAAATCGTTCTAACTTTTTCATGGCGCTTTTTCGTGTCTGCGATTATCAGAAAGCATTCAAAGCTGTAAGTTAGATTCATGTGATCATAATAATGGACAATACTTTGTGCGACCATGGACGAGGACAATATGAAAACTCATCGCGAGACTGGAGACCGTGGGTGTAGAGCAGTGATCCTCAAACATCTTTGTTCGACCGCTTCCTTTTGGAAATTGGAGACTTTCATCATCCCCTTATCAGGAAACAAGTTTTCAGAGGGGCGTACACCGTACGGAGACATTTTTAATGATGGGGTCGCGTAAGTGTGAAGACACGTTTTGCTTTGTAAGATAGCATGCCATTAAGTTAGTCGGAGCAAAAATGCATATGCGCGTTAGGAGTGAGGATTAAATTTCATAACGGAACTAACAGAAAGCGAATAAGCTTTAAAGTAAGACCGGAAGAGCTGCTGCAATAGTCGGTCATAATGAGCTACGATTATTTTGAAACATTATAAATAGGCCTACTCGTCGAGTTGACACGAGAAAATGCAATACTAGTATCAAAAATGTAGTACCGGTATGCTGTTAAAGTAGGCCTCAGGCCGGTAATGTTTAGGATGTAGGCCTTTAAAAACGAAATTGGTTTCCGCTTGCTAATAATTAGGTCTACATCGATCGGATTAAAAAAAAATAACTACTCAGTTATGTTATATTTTTGCACCTTTTTAATATTTACTAGAGAAACAAGCTGAGTTAAAGAGAGTTGTAAGTCGGTGGAATATCTAGAAAAAGCATATTTGCGAATCAAAGTCGAAAAAATTAATTTTGAAATCTCCAAAAAAACGTCTTAAAACTACTTTAAATTTTTTGTCGTCCTTGTTCTCATAGTTAAGTTTAGGTTTTGAGTTACATTGAAATACGTAAAAATCAACCAATCAAATCCGTGAGCCTACAGAGATAAAGTAAACATTCCTGAACCGTATTGAACAAGAAGAAAAACATTTCGGAGGGCGCATCCATTTCCCTAAGGCTACGCATTGCGCAACTCTGTTTAACATTAGCCTACTTAAACCATGTTGTACACAGGCTATATAAAATCTACCCAGGTTTCAAGAATTTCTTACAGTTACCTTATCAACAGGCGGTAACGCAAAAAGAACAGACAAAATTATTGAAAAACTTTTCTTCTGAATTGCCTTCAACGCATTTGGAAATGGTCGTCTGAAAGATCATTCCTTTTCTGCTTTAAATTATCTTTTCCTGGGAAAAGAATCTTTCTATTGCCGCGCTTGATGGGTTGGCAGCATTGTATTCTAAAAACAAATCTTTCAAACGATTGCTGTGGAAGGTGTAGCCTACTGGGGCAATTGTGCAGACTTTACGTTTTTTTATAATTATTTTTTTATTACAGAAAATTTTGCAAAAGTACCGAGTACGGCCTAAAAATTGAGAAACAAAAGTACCGGCACTGCGGTACCGATACATTTTTTCCAAAGTACCGACGGTATCGGTCCTAAGAAAGTATCGCGGTACTAAAGTACCGCGGTACTGCCCACCTATGCTAGTGGCATGACATCATAGACCAAAACACAATTAGCAAACTGACAGAACAATAAAGACGATTGTTGACCTATAAAAATTTAAAGACTAGCCTACATGGTATTGCGTTTTAAAACTGGATATTGTTGTGCCTGTGGTTAGTTTAGGCAGAGCGTATATTGTAGGCTACAGAAGCAAAAAAAACAAACTTAAAAAAAATTACCAATTTTCTTGCGAGGAAGTAAATATTGTCCCTTACCTTACAATGTAATAACGCCGTATTGCTTTGAATCAGTACCGCCTGCGCCAGAGTTGTCCATGGACCGGAATTGGAATTTGTTGCAGCAGAAATAGCCCACATAAATTTTTTAGGAACAGAAATCGGAATGGAACTTTTTTGTGGCTTACAGGAACAGGAATTCCGGTTGACTGCGTAAAACATGTTACAGAACTCTTGCCTTGATTGTTTGTTTTAATTTTCATCTTTTTGCTAAAACTAGGCATAGATTCTTCATTGACTTTTGATCACAGTTAGGGATAGTGACCCGCAGTGTCTCTGCAGAAATCATGATTCCAGATAAAGATTATTTCAGTTTAGCAACCTGACTAAACTAAATCGGAACAATTAGGAATTGTTTTTTTTTTCTAAAATTTAGGAACGGATCGGAATAGGAACATAGGCTTCAGGTTTGGAATGGAATTAGGAACAAAATTCTTTGTTCCGGACAACTCTGGTTTGCGTGCGTGTCTGATAGCAGAAAAGCCTTTATCGTGTTGCCATTTTTGTAGAAAATTTATTTTTATCAGAAAAATAATATTGTCGATAGTTGTAGATAAAGATACATAAAAAATTTTTGCATTTTTGAAAAAAAAAATTAACGAGGTGAAAAACTGGGTAGGCTGCATAGCAGCATTTTTTGCCTTCACTACGAGTCGCCCCTGGATAGGTGCGAAAGCGGAAGCTGTTTGCACACATATCACTTCCACATCCCTGCTCCGTCAAACGCCTTAGAAAAGTCCAGAAACTTTAGAAAAGTCCAGAAAGACGGAAAAGACAGGGCTGCCATTACTGGTAGGCTTATATTGATTGACCACTTCCTTTAGCAGGAAAACACTCATGTCAGTGCTATGCTTGGCTTTAATGCCAAATTGGTTGACGTTGGTTTTAAGATGTTCTGCGATGTGCTGTAATATGTAATTTATGCAACTAAATACAAAAAAACACAATAGCCTACCCCTAAAAAAATCGGCTATTTAGGCTTTTTTTTTCAACTCTTGACCGCAACTCACAAAAACTATAAACGAGGAGCACATTTGGTTCAGGTTGTAGCGATCGTGTCTTGTATCCTCGTTAAACTTTAAATTTTCACATAACGTATTTAAATCATAAGCTACTTTCACATCCGTTATTAGCACATTTAGCATAGTTTTGATGTAGGTTAAATGCCGATATGAATTCTCTTCATACATTTCATACTTCCGTTATTGTTAAAATGATATTTTGTCAACTAAATGCTTTTGCCATTCAGATCAGAATGTTTCATCTTGATAGACGGTTGCAGTAGAACCAGAGTGCGTTGTGACAGAAAATTATGATTCTCTATATTATTAAAAAGCTTTATAAATTCAAGTAAAAGAATCAAATTAACTATCGTAATTCCACTGCAGATAAGTTGAAGATTTAGTTTCTACACTTCATTATTTGAAAGAAAATGTATCTCAATAGCCGACTATAATGTAGACGTATAACTGTTAATTTATTAATTTTGTACAATAATTACAATCTATTTTTCTTTTTGTTTATATTTCTATTTGAATAAGGTTTGTGATTCTATTTGAATAAGGTTTGTGATTCTATTTGAATAAGTTTGTAATTCTATTTGAATAAGAATCCTATTTCAAAAAGCTCGACGTGGATAAAGATGAATTGTTGATTTGTGGAATAAATTAATAAGTAACACTGGAGTCAGATATACAGTTCTTCCACTCGTTACAAGGTCAAGTTTTTTTTTTTTTTAAGGCTGTTTGAAAACAGTCAATTACGATATGTGGATGGTGAAGTCACCGTAGATTGTAAACCATCGCAGGCGGACATAAAAATTCGGTTCTGCAAAAACGGATAAGTTTTGTACCGACACAGCTTGATTGCACAACATTTACAACCAGGCTGCCAGCCGTGTGGATAGTTATGTAGCGTAGTCAAAGATTAAAGTTATACAACAGATCCTGACTCAGCGAAATTGCAGGGTTTGCCGTTCTGTTTACTGTCACAGGGTAGTTCGAGCTTTGGATTAACAGAAACTAAATTAAGGTATATTTAAGTTCTCTCACTGATCAGAGTTTTTTGTTTTGCAACTTAGCAGATTATAGACTTACCGGTACCGTACCAGTAAGTGCTGATTGGGCTGATCTAGGCTAAGTCTACACTCTACAGGTCTAGCATAGACTAGACTTTTCATTGGCGAACAATTTTTGTGTTTGTGCCTAGACTAGACTAATAGTTTTAAAGTCTACAGCAATCTTACAGTTTTAAGAAGAGGTTGTGGTTTAATTTTTAGTTCGAGTAAGCTATTGGCTAGTAGTTCAAGGCTATTACACAGTACAGTACTGGTATTAGTGTACGGTATATAATTGCCATACTTACCGGTTGCTGCCAAGTGTCTGTACTGACAAACAGAACCCAAAAAATGATGTAGAGTCCATTTCTTGACTGTTTTTGAACTAAGCATTTTATTGTTTATTGTAAGTAACTGACACAATGGTGTTTAAACCAACATCTAAACACACTAATATGTGCGGATAAAGAAAAAGCTGAAGAAAACCATAACAGCAATGCATGAGTAAATGAAAAGACAAGCACCATGTCATCAGAAGACTTGCGAAAATCAAAACTTAAAAGCACGGCATTAAAAACACAAAACAAAGTAAAGTATAAGCAATCGCACACAATGTAAACGAAAAGACAAGCAACACAACATCTTTATTGTTTATTGTAAGTAACTGACACAATGGTGTCTAAACCAACATCTAAACACACTAACATGTGCAGAAAGAAAAAGCTGAAGAAAACCATAACAGCAATGTATGAATAAACGAAAAGACAAGCACCATGTCATCAGAAGACTTGCGAAAATCAAAACTTAAAAGCACGGCATTAAAGACACAAAACAAAGTAAAGTATAAGCAATCGCACACAATGTAAACGAAAAGACAAGCAACACAACATCAGAAGACAGAAAAACAATCGCAAGCAATGTAAACAAAAGACAAGCAACACATCACCTGAAGACAGAGAAAATTAAAACTTAAAAGCACAGTATTAAAAGACCCAAACAGACTAATACTATAAGCAAAGGCAAGCTAATAAATTATTGTCGTTATACTACATAAGTCGAATTTTTTTAGATAGTTTTTGAATATAGGTAATGAAGGCGCAGTGACAACATACTCAGGTAAGCTATTCCATAAAGATACAACACGATGAGAGAAGAAATTTGTAACATTTTTATGTTTGGGTTTACCAATAGATTGTAAAGTCAGCTGATGACGTCTAAGTTTATATGGACTACTGCAATATTTGAAAAAATTGTCAAAATTTATGTCAATAAGACCGTAACAGATCTTGTACGTTAATATTAAATCATACTCAAGTCTGCGATACTGCAAAGATTGAATATTTAGCTTGTGTAAACGATCAGAATAACTCGTAAAAGGAATATTACATCGCATTTTTAACAGTGTCTATTTTGCCGTTAACGACATAAAAGCTTTTAGGTCTAATTTGCCGCAGCTACATAACCCCATGTCATGCGAATATTACATTTTATTCTATTCTACTGTCTTCACGAACCCGATTGTTAACCCCAGGTCACACGAATCCGAATTGAACTGAAGCAATTCAAACCAAAGCCACCAAAGCAAAACAAACCAAAGCTGCCATGAGAATCAAACCCAAAACTAGCGCAGCGCTTCCCATTATACGCTGCGCTCTATCCACTGAGCTATCCAGAAGTCATGGCAATCTAGCACAAAATGACTCTTAAAAACTGTAAAAACCCACAACATCACTTACGGCAAAATAGATCTAAAAGCTATTTTGCCATTAACAGCAAAATAGACACTACCAAGCATTTTTGCATTAAACTACTGAGCATGATTGATTCTTTTTCCAACAACATACTGGTAGCATCAAATACTGAACAAGAGTTGAGTGATCGAACATAAAGACTAGCCTAATTGTTATGTTTTGTGAAGAATTGTTAAAAAGTTTTATGCAAAACAGAGCATTATTGATAGAAATTTTAGAAAGTTTAATTACAAATAAGATAGCTACCAGTGCTGTAAAATGTTTCAAATCATTATGGCTATTTTATTCAAACATCAAATTTTACGTGCGGTGAAAGAGTTTGAGCTAAATTGGCTTAAAGCTTATCAAACTGTAGCAGTAGTTGTTGTTTGTGACTTTTAATTGTTTTGTGTTTTAACAGTTTAATATTGGTATAAATTTTAGTTTTTTAATGAAAATTCAATAACAAGATATATTCACTGTTACGTAAAAAAAAACTGTAATTGAAGTTGATGCTGTATGCAGTATGGTATATACCTTGTGTTCTTATTAGTTGTTTAAGGTGTTTGTATTGATTTATTTTGTGCCATTGTACAATTTTAACTGGATTGACCTCAAAGAGAAATTGAGTCTTTAAATGATTTCAACATGCATTCTTTAAAAGTAAACTTATATAAAACCTGGTATAATATTTTACAATTACAGTGTATGTTGATATTCTATCATATGCTTATTTTTCACGTTGCTGTTTAAGCTTATCCGAAAAGTTGTTTTTAGTATGTATATCGCAGTTATTTGCTATCAGTTAAATTTCACACAAAATCTCATCACCGTGTATGTATGAGTTTTGAACTCATTTTTGTTTGTTTCCACCCAGCATTGGTCTTGTATATGCAAGTGAGCTTACTGAAAATCAATTAACAGCGGTTTTCTTGCAGATATTACATAAACAAAACGAGCTTATGACTAACTTGTAAATTTTGCATGTGATAATGTTTCCTATACTTAAGTTGCTTCGTTCTCCAAGAATTCTCCAATCATGTCGTGTAAAATATTCCCAATGTCATCATTTTCCAAAAGTACTGGTCTCACGAACACTTCCTTCAATTTCACCTTTTGAAGAAATTGGTTTTCGATTTTTGCACAATGCTGCTGTTTATTTCTCAAAAAAGGATGCTCCCAAAGGGTTTGAGAAGTTTTTCAAGGATAAACGGAAAGAAACTCAATCAAATGATGCAGACTCCCAGAAACCAAGCAGCAGTGGTTCAGATAAAAACCCTGAAAAACCGAACAACCTTGATTTTTTAAAACAATTTGAAAAGTTTTTCAAGCAATCACAAGACTCCTCTAATCCAGATAATCAAAATAACATTCGATCGATTGCAATGCTTTTAGGCCTTATACTAGTAGTATATCTGATCAATACTAGCAACAGTCAATACACTAGCATCAGTTGGAAAGAATTTACCAATTATTTAGCCAATAATTTGGTTGACAGTGTAGTGGTTGTAAATGGAAAATATGTGGAGGTCCGTGTAAAAAGCATGCCCAATCAGGTGTTGACATTCAACATTGGTTCTCCTGACTCCTTTGAAAGAAACTTGGAAAATGTCCAAAATGACTTAAACGTAGCATTTGCTGATCGAGTATTTGCCCAACATCAAGGCCGATTAAATGCTGGTGTTATCTGGTCTTCCTTTTCTCACTTGTTGTTTCCTTTGCTGTTCTTTGGCTGGATTTTTTACTCTTTGCGAAAAGGGATGAATGGAATTTCCCAGGGTATGAAAGGAAATAAACGTGGCCCTGGCAACTTTTTATTTGGAGGCATGGGAGAATCTTCTGCAAAAGTCATCAAAAAAGGTGACATGGGTGTGAGTTTTAAAGATGTTGCCGGATGTGAGGAAGCTAAAATTGAGATCATGGAATTCGTAAACTTTCTTAAAAACCCAGATAAATATAAGGAGCTTGGTGCCAAGATTCCCAAAGGAGCAATTATATCCGGTCCTCCCGGAACAGGGAAAACCTTATTGGCAAAAGCAACAGCTGGGGAGGCAAGCGTGCCCTTTATTTCCGTTAGTGGTTCCGAGTTTCAAGAAATGTTTGTCGGTGTTGGAGCGTCACGAGTGCGAGATATGTTTTCTCTGGCTAGAAAAAATGCTCCCTGCATTTTGTTTATTGATGAAATTGATGCAATCGGACGAAAGCGGAGCGGAACAGGCATTGGTGGCAACTCCGAAGCGGATCACACACTGAACCAGTTGCTTGTAGAAATGGATGGTTTTAATACCATTGGTACCAATGTTGTTGTGTTGTCCGGAACTAACAGAGTTGACATTCTTGATCCTGCTTTAATGAGACCTGGTCGTTTCGATCGACAGATTCACATCGGCCTTCCAGACATCAAAGGTCGATCTTCAATTTTCAAAGTTCATTTGAAACCGTTAAAAACTGAACTTGATAAAGAAGCTCTGGCGAAAAAGATGGCAGCTCGTACGCCAGGTTTTTCGGGTGCAGATGTTGCTAATGTTTGCAACGAAGCAGCTTTAATTGCGGCTAGAGATGCCGCTACTACAATCGATGAGAAGCACTTTGCTGCTGCTATTGAAAGAGTTATAGGTGGCTTGGAAAAAAAAACGCAAGTTTTACAACCGGACGAAAAAAAGACTGTTGCTTACCATGAAGCTGGTCATGCCGTTATAAGCTGGTTTCTGGAACATGCAGATCCATTAATTAAGGTTTCGATTGTCCCAAGAGGTAAAGGCCTTGGTTACGCTTTGTATCAGCCTAAAGAATTATATCTCTACACTACAGAACAAATTTTGGATAGAATGTGCACCGCTCTTGGAGGAAGGTGTGCCGAAAAAATATTTTTCGATCGTATAACAACTGGTGCTCAAGATGATTTACAAAAAGTCACTCAAATGGCTTATGCTCAAGTTACTCAGTTTGGGATGAACGACGCTGTGGGCCAGATTTCGTTTGATCAAGGTAGTGGAAGAGACATGAAACTTCAAAAACCGTACAGCGAAGCAACTGCGCAATTGATTGATGAAGAAGTAAGAAAAATTGTTAACAAAGCGTATGAGCGAACATATTCAATGTTGGTTGAAAAAAAGGAGCTTGTTGAAAAACTGGCCTTGCGACTTTTGGAACAAGAACATTTAGAAAGAAAAGATGTGATCGAACTTCTCGGTGAACGACCCTATAAAGATAAAACGACGTATGAAGAGTTCGTTGAAGGAACTGGTAGTGATGAAGAAAATACAGACTTGCCGGAAGGACTGAAAGGCTGGAATGACCCAGCTCCTAACGTTGTTGAGAGTAAAAAATAATTGATACTATTTTTAATAACTGTTAACGTAGGCTACATATTTTCGGTTTTCGACTTTCCACATTCAAATAAATATCGCTTATCAATACTTGATCTTTTAAGTCTAGTATGCCTTCGCTGTGTGATTTAATTATTCTAAAGTTGTGTATTATATAGTTTCATCATTTTTAATAGTGACATTTGCTGAAATATTTTCGCGTATCCTGAACTTGAGTTCTACGGTCTTCAATTTATGGCAGTAAATTGTCAATGGCAACTATTGCTACGTAGATTTTAATTATCAGAGTTTGTTGATAAAACCATAGTGTAAAGCAATAGTGAAAGAAGACCGTGTGTGGCTGGCTATTCTATAAATCAGGGGTGGGGAACCTGCCGCTCGCTTAGGTTTTGAATGTGGCCCGTGTCAGAACTTTGTTAAGTGAACAACACATACTGGTGGAATAGAAAACATAAAGATTTCTTAAAAACTGCTTCAGATTCAACTACATGCTGGATTTGTGGCATGAAAACGGCGAAAACGTTTCTGATTTATCGGTAAAAAATAACTCATCATGAATGTTCTGCAAATTTGCGACGTAATATTGTATATTTTAAGGCAAAATTTTAAAATTAAAAGAGAATGTGGTCCGCTGAAAATATTATGCAATCAATGTAGCCCGCTGTGCTTTACCGGTTCCCCACCCATCCTATACATGTTCTAAATACTATTTGGCATTCAGTTTTAGCTTTGATTCAAGTTTGTTTTTCATAGATAAATATGGTCCGTAACATCCTTTTCTTAACTTATTTTGTGACGTCGTCGCCAAATTTGGTTAAAAAGTTTTTTTTTTCCCTTAGGAGAATTAGGAAAGCCTATGTATTGTAATTCTCCTGATGTCATTTTTAGTTATGCTTAGTACATTATTAGCATGGCGTTGGAGTTCTGAAAGCATCTGGAAATTCGTTAGGTTGTACAATTTTTGCAACGTCAAAGTTGATGGCCAAGGCTATGAAAATACATCAAATCAAACTTATTGAAGTGAAAGTTTTATCGTTTTTCATTATTGCAAATAACTTTGTTTCAACCTCTGCAGATTTGATAGGGTCTGGCGTCAACGATTGGACTTGAGCTTGTCGGAGAGAATTTTTTTGTGTTATCAACTGTGTTATTGTTTTGTTGCCAATATGATTTGCACCTGGTGGTGAAACATTTGTGCTGAGGTATTGTCTTTTCTGCTGTTGAACTTCCGTTTATTGTGTTTGCGACTAAGACAACGCTAGTTTAAAATATCGAAGTATCCCAGACCTGGGGTCTTTTTAAGAGCAAAAAGAGGTTGGTCGTTAATGCAATTCAGCTGGTCAGTTTTGAGTAGGCTCAAACCAAATCGCAAAAATTGATATTTACATCTTCAATGCTTGATGTTCAACATTTTTAAAGTGCAGTAGGCTCTACCGGTATTTGAAAAACCAGTCGGCCAGAGTTAAAAAATGCTTTTCTTGCAATAACCATATTAAGTCCCTTGCGCCCTACTACGCCTAGGTTTTGAAATATTTCCAACGATTCGTGTTTTAAAAAAATTTGATCAAATACATAGGCTTACGACTGTTTTAAAACTCCAGGTGGCTTCTGTAGGCCAATAAGGTTAAGCTAAAATGTGCAAGTACGTTGGGCGTACGCACGAAATTTTCTGAGAAGGGTAAAGAAGCTTTACTTCACGTAAAAGCAGTTTTTCTAGAAGGATCTGAGCGATAACAATTTTTAATGTTTGTCGAAGGAAGCTTAAGGTGGGGTAGGGTGCACAATTGCACATGGGAGTCCTCTCTGCGTACGCCACTGGTGCGAGTTGTACGGTTTTAAAAATTCACCTAAATTATAAATGAAATCTTTGTTGTACTCGCCATATTGTGCTGAAGCCTGTAACGAGTGGAGGGGCCCATCTCCTTGGTTCAGCGCCCAGGCAAAACAACTTCGAACTCCCGAAAAACCTTCGCGACGGTGGCGAGCAGTAGGCGACGATGTGTTCGATTTGGCTGGCCCGAAAATCGAATCCCAGACCTCCTGCACCATTGGCGATGTCTTCTACTCCTATACCAATACATAATTAATTAAGCTTGAATCTACAGTCGTGGCCTAAATAATAGGACCACCTCATGAAAACTTGAAAAATGGGATTTTTTTGTTTTTACTGTTAATCATAAAATATAAAGCGATTGATGCGATTAAAAACTAATATGAAGACTAACCACAATGTTTGTGCATTAAATACATGTATTTTGCATTAACAATGACACAATAATTTCAATATTTGGTGCATCCACCTTTACACTTGATGACGTCATTCAGACGTTTTGGCATGCTTTCTATCAGCTTCCGGCAATATTCTTGGGTGATCTCTTTAACCCAAACTTCTTTTATTGCTTTTTCTAACTCTTTGGCACTATTTGCCTGTTTTTCAGCAACTTTATTCTTAACCACCATCCACAGAATTTCAATAGGATTCAAGTCTGGACTGTTACCAGGCCAGTCGAGAACTTAGACCTTTTTCGACTTCAAGAAAGTGGTCACAATTTTCGAACGATGACACGGTGCTCCATCGTGCATGAAGATTTCACAATTGTGGACAGTCATGTGAAGTTCGAGCTTTTCTTCTACAGTAAAAATGTGACCACTTTCTTGAAGTCGAAAAAGGTCAAAGTTCTCGACCGGCCTGGTAACAGTCCAGACTTGAATCCTACTGAAATTCTGTGGATGGTGGTCAAGAATAAAGTTGCCGAAAAACAGGCAAATAGTGCCAAAGAGTTAGAAAAAGCAATAAAAGAAGTTTGGGTTAAAGAGATCACGCAAGAATATTGCCGGAAGCTGATAAAAAGCATGCCAAAACGTCTGAATGACGTCATCAAGTGTAAAGGTGGATGCACCAAATATTGAAACTATTGTGTCATTGTTAATGCAAAATGCATGTATTTAATGCACAAACATTGTGGTCAGTCTTCATATTAGTTTTTAATCACACCAATCGCTTTATATTTTATGATTAACAGTAAAAACAAAAAAATCCCATTATTCAAGTTTTCATGAGGTGGTCCTATTATTTTGGCCACGACTGTAACTCCAAATCTTGGGCTAAATCAGACGTAATCAGGTAGTGGGGTTCGAATCCACGCCCAAACCGAGCAAAGACGTGATGTCAGCAAAATGGTTGCGGACTGTGGCGAATTTTTACCGGACAGAGCTGATTAAATTTTTCCGCTAAACACAGAGACATACTGTAAGTTTATAATTGTGAGGCAACTTGACGCATTAATACATCATAACGACGATAAGTCTTAAAAACGTAAAACAACTTCTGGAAAACGATGTTTTATGGCTAATCAACTCTTGGATATAAACTAGGCTACACATAATTGTATTTTGCGAAATTGTTGCAAAATCAATCTTAAGAGGGTGGTAGAAAGCTGACGGTGTTAATTGACTGGCAGTGCGATATTAGTTATTTCGATAGTAAAAGCTACGTACCTTTACTCCCAAGAGTCCCGAGACACTGTAAGCGTACTGTGAATGGTCATCAAGCAAGGTGAGATCTTCGTGGAAAATTCGGTGATCTTTCGCTGCAGCTGAGCAAATGCACCGTGTGTTCTGTTGTTTTCCCGGTAAGATGGTCAGTATAATCATACATTAATGACAATAATGAGCGTACAATCTTTGGTGGTCTTGGCATGGGTGCCCGCAGATGTGAACGTTTACCCCACCCCCGGATTTTGAGTGAGAAGTGCTAGTTATTGCTTTTTTAGCTGTAATGCGCGACAAAATTGACGTAAATAGGAGCCAGACGAGCACGCCTATAGGTGCCTGTAGAAATGGCAAAGCAGCACTTTTCGTCTTCCTGATTTTGAATGAGAAGTTTGCAATTACACCGTAGAACGGCGTATAGGCCTATTAAATGCGTTTCATTTTGGTCATAATGCGCTACAAAATTTGACGTTAAAGCACAAGCTAAAGAAGAAAAACTAGTGCGTACAAGAAAAATGCAGTCTACCGCAACTTTTGACTGAAATCTTGTGGATCGTCAAAAGCCAAAACAAAGGTTGAAAAAGTTCAGGTGTCCAAATTTTTAGTGCTGGGCGTTCTGTGGGTGGTGCTGTGGGAAACTAAAAATTTCTTTCATTTCTCGGGATCTTTCTATTTGTACACTTATGCACTAAATGCCAAAAATCTTTTGTCGTAAGAGTGATCCCTACTACGCTATAGTTGCCCAGATGGATTTTTACGGTGAAAGCCTCATAGTCTTGACAAAATTAACCAAAACCTCGAAATACAGTAAATACGGACATTATTTTTCTGATAATGGAAGAAATAAGCATCGCGGACGCTTTCGAATAGCAGCTACAACATCAGCTACACTGACACATTCTGTAGATTGGTCCATATTCTGAAGCACAAGAGAGGTCAGTCTGTATCATCCCCATGGTCGACTTCCTGGCGGTCTCATGTGTCTTCGGACAGCAGAAAACGATCTTTCTGCCTCACAACTTTTCACCGGTATAAACGCATAGTAGTTGCAACAAGTAGCTCCTTGTTGCAAACATTAAGTGCTCCTAACTAAGAATTTAGAGCAGGGGCTGAAGAAGTTTGGCGCGTCGTATTGCCGATTCTGTGTCAAGACTGTTTTAGCATTGAATAACTTTTGGCAAGCCCGTTGCGTTTTCCACTTGCATTTATTTTCCTAATATCTTGGAAACTGCGAGAGGTGTGAATGCTTGATATTTGCTTACAGGATCGGGCCCGCAGCCAGGGGAGGCGAAGAGGGGCTCCGCCCCCCCCCTCCCTGGAAAAATTTTCGCCCCCTTAAAGAAAATCAGCTATTTATACGTGCATATATTGGTGTTTAATTCTGTAGTAAACCCAGCAAAAATTGGTAGGTATCTGCTAAATGCGTGATAGAAAATTATTCAAAAGTAACTCTTTGTAGCCTATTAGGCTACCCGAAACTGGGGTACTTAACTTCTTTTTTATCATAAACAAGTCGCATCAAAAACTTATTCCACAGTTATGCATTACTGTCTTCCAAGACCCGCAACCAGGAAGGGCGCGGAAGCATTTTTTGCCCTGTTTTTTGCATAGTTAAAGTGTGGTACCATACAAATCAGTGGTTCTCAACCTTTTATGGTTTGTGACCTTTTCTAGAGACTCTTTTAACATCAGTGGCCCCCAGCTCAGCTATAAAATTTTGGTCAGAATTTCATTCATGGTAGCTACAGGTACAGCATCAGCTGGCCTGGAGTGTTTAATTGCCACCAACAAATCTTGAACTTGTCCCTGTTTAATGTGCTGGGGCTACCCAGGGGGGCTAATCGGTTGTTGTAAACCCCTGATATAAATAATGCTGTTTGCATAAAATATAAACTGAAATAAGCGAAGCAACAGTTCTCAAAAAAAGTCGCTTTACCATTTACCGGTACCAACAAGCTCGCGCAGTTTAATGCGGTGTTTTTTCCACATCCTGATACAGAAATCAATGAAAGCTGCTTGAGTTACAATTAACCGCCTTGGTCTGTAGGCTGTAAGTTTGCTCAGGTTGGGTGTCATCACAGTCGCCAATAATAATTTAACGTAAAAAAATCCATTCCGTTTAGCATTGCTCTCTTGTTGTTTGCCAGTGACTGTAAGCATTGTAAAGGAAAAAGTGGATTCTGTGTGGTGAAGCAGTGGCATTCGGCTTTTGGTCGTTAGGTTAAGAGTTCGATGCTCTTTACCATTGTAGCATAATTATGCTTCCTCTCTTTATTTCGGCATTGTTCTACGTCGGTGCTTCATTTCTGTTCTCCGTTTTGTTTTTTAATAACAAACTTGTGCACAATGAAGATACGAAAAAGAGAACTCATTTATCAGTGCCTCTGCGGTGTGGAAGAACACCCTACTTTCTCGGTAAACAACAGCGAAGTGTGCGGACTTCGACTTCCCGAAAATTTTGCGGCAATGCGTCGAAGTTGAGTTAAATTTCTGCCGAATGGTTCGGTATATTTTTTATCAACGTCCGTTTTGAACAAGCAAAGAAAAAAGTTTTCCTTCGGTTTTTATCTATGATGTCATAATCTGACATAGCAAAAATTTCCTCCCCAGCCATGAACTTGCTGGGCGAGGTCTATTTTCTTGGATTACTGCTGGCTTGGACGACCAAATGGACGAGTTCGTCACCAGAATTCTTTCGTTTCCTTTGCAAGATCGTCCTCCAACGCGGTTTCGTGCTTTCCTTTGTCATCGCGAAGGTCACCGAACAGCAACTCGACCTCAGCGACATAGATTTTTTCTTCGCAAAGGCATCAGGATGGCTTACCAAATGATCTGCAAGAAGACGCTCCTTTTAGGCCAACTTTCCGAAGAATTAATACAATTGTTCCTTCCGCGATTTAGTAGGCCAACTAGGGTGCTAGAGCTTGTTTTGCTTTGCAAAGTAAGAACCCGCTACTTCTGATCGGCTTTGATGCAGAACATTTGTGAAAATGAAAGCGCCAAAAACACAGCCGGTAATGTAGACCTACTATCTATTGCTTCTTCATCAAAACTTCGCTCGTCGCTTTTTCGAATTACGTGTAAATTCAATAATTTTTAGCGTGATAGCCTTCAACAAAGCTGTACGCTGTCAAATCTTTCTGTTGGCTGTAAAGTGCTTTTCTACTCTTCCCTTTTGAAATCGTGATAGAAGTGTAAACATCTGGAACAGAGTGGAGGTAGTTCTTTGAAACCAATTTTACCTAAAAATCTCTCGCCCCCACTGCAAAAAAATTGCCCCCTTACCATTTTCTTTTGGCTGCGGGCCTGAACAGATTAAAACGAAGTTCAAATAGGAAATCGATGCCATAAAAATTGAAAATTTCACCACATCGTGTTATTTCACTGAACGGAAGACATTTGTTGAGCGCTTCCTCAAAGTACCTATCCAAAATGTGTTGAATTTCGATTTATCGAGACAGGCCTGGGTGAACGGGAACGCAAGAGAAAAACAGTTTCAATGTGTTTTGTCTCGGTAAGCCGTTGTTTAGCCAGTACAAGATTTGTGAAATTTGCATCGTCAGCATATTAGGCTATGTGGGCCATTTCAGGGGCGGGATGTTCTGAAGAGTCTTATATTATTACCGTACCTTTATCGTTACAATTGTTGGGACGTCAGTGCATAATCATGACCTGACACCTATATGTTTGAAGCTCAACGTAACTCTAGTGTGTTTCCGCAACGCAAAAACGTTTATTTTAGGTGTCACGAATTGCAACTCTTGCTTAGGGTCAAGTCAAATTTGCTTCCATACGTTGCATGAACGATCCCATTCTAAATCACACTTTGCGCTACATACTGTATATTGTACTGACTCCACGACAGATGACGTGAGGCAACCCCTGCGCAAGGTGCATGGTCATCCATTACAGCACAGCGACGGCAAAGATAGCAATTAGTTGTCGCTCATGTAGCAGGCCCGTAGCCAGAAATTTTTTTCAGGAGGGGCTCTTTGGGGCCCACATTTTTATTACATATATGACGTCCAGTGATGGGCACGATAAACCTTTCTGTGCTAAAGCAATAACGATAATCGATAATTTCAAAAATGCTCTGGGCGATACCGATAATCGATAAATTCCAATTTTTTAAAGCGATATCGGTAATCGATAAATTATCGCCGATAAATTTTTTCGATAAATGTTTCGGTAAATTTTCAATGTGTTTAATGAAGTTTTTTTTCTTGTAAGTCAAATCACGAAAGTGTTTTTCTAGATTTTTCAAGAAAAGAGAGCAGTTCACGGACTCTGCCGTGGGATTAAACAAAACAAAGAGAAATTTTTTAAATTGCAATAAGGCTTTATCGACTCCGTGAATTTTGCCATAGCGCCTACTCCCTAACTTTGAACACTGTGTGCTTAAAAAATTGTTTATCGCGATAATTTATCGGCGATAACAAAATATATTGCAAAAGCGATATCGGTAATCGATAAATCCAAACAATTTTGAGCGATAACGATAATCGGTAAAAACTTATCGCCGATAAATTATCGCGATAAATGCCCATCTCTGATGATCTCAAACACTGCGACAATGTAGTAGTAGGCTAACATAATTTTTATCATGCTATAATACATGAACGGTACACGTGTACAGCTGATTGGCTTCTCTGTACGGTTTATGCGCACGATATTTTAAAAGTAAATAAGTTTCTGAAGATGAATGCTACAACAATAGTTTATTTTGCTTGTATTACGTGCACAGAGGCGCCCGCAGAAAATTTTGTAGGGAGAGGGGTCAAACTGTAGACATGGTAAACTATACAGGCATAAGGAAGGACTTTAGGTGTACTGTATAATAATTGTTTTCTGAGAGAAAACTCATCAGATGCTCGCAGAAAAAGCTAATGAAGCGCGATATACGTCTAAACAATCACACATGTTTTGAATAAGCATACAGTATACATAAGTTTGCCTTGAAAATAGATTAAGGTGATAGTATAGATTTCACATTAAGTCAAAGAGCGAGCACTCCCAGTAGGGTGTAAAGCACTTAATAAATTCAGGCGTCGTGGATGTTTAATTTTAAAGACTTCTACAAATTCATCAAGTTTAATGTTATTGGTAATATCACTTTCGTATGCCACATGTACCAAACTACTCTTTCTTCTATGATTCACTCTCATACGCTGCTTGCTTAACACTCTTTGTGAGCATGAAAAGGAATTTTCACAAGCAGCAGTGGAAGCTCCAAACAATTGAACTCCGCAGAAAAGTCCAAGCTACGGCTCCAAGCATAATCGAGGACTCAAATGCTGACTGGCTGAAGAAGAGTTGCGATAATGTGGTTTTTGTGTTTTATCCCCGATAGTCCGAGTTTAAGCATATTTTTAAAATGTACCAAAAATATAGGCTACCAAACCAAAACTGTACCTACCAAACAGCCAAAAATTATACCACATGTTTCGAATCTGGTATAGGCTACCAGTTGGCAACGCTGTTTACGATTGAAATGAAAATAGCAGTAAAAATTTGGCTCAAAAGCAGGTTCCTCTGCGGAGTTCCAACTTCCGACCGCACTTTTTTGCTGTGGCGCAAAACCAAGGTCACGCGTTTATCACCATCGTTGTTACATTATACTAGCGCTATTTTCGACTCGTAAAACAAAGTTTTTGTTGTATCTATAATTTCGCAATTTTTTTTAAGAAAAATTTGCAAATTTTTCGCCAAGTTACAGAGGGGGCCCAAGGTTGTTCAAGGGGGGCCCGGCCCCCCCTGTGCCCCCCCGTAGCCACGGGCCTGTCATGTAGTCTATCGATTAGTCAACCTCGCTTCATGGAAGTCCGGACCCCCCAACTCCCCCTTGTATCCGCGTCTGCAGCTAGAGCTTATATTCAGTGCTCGAGTTGTGAAAACACTTATGGGGGGATGGTGCTAGGGTTGCCATACTTTTCGGCCGAAAACAAAGTAAAGAGGTAAAAAAAAAAGGTCATCGCCTCCACTGATCTCCGACTTTCGGCGCAAATTCCAGTGAAGAGCAAAAAAAAAGCTTTTCACACAGAAGTACAGGAAGGATGGTCATTATTTATAGGGGGATGGTTTACGCCAAAATTTTCTATGGGGGGATGGTATTGTTTTCCGAGGGTACGGCATCCCGCCGCATTCCCCATCGACTCGAGCACTGCTTATATTATAAATTTCATAAAACCACTACAACCTACTTCGCTGATGTTGGTGGTATAAAGTTTATTTTATTTATGAATATAGAGCAGGGTAGTCCAACCCGTGGCCCGCGGGACTTTTCCGAAATTACCAATATTATCAACATAATTGCTACGTAATTTATGGTGAACTTACATTCCGACGAATTGTCACTTGATGTTTGCTTTCTTATAAGTTAATTTTATTGCATCACAATGGAAATTGTTTCGCATCACATTTTCGATATCGTTACATTCATATTCTTTCCACGCAATCGTGTTCGTGCTTCAAAGGTAATATACTAGGTTGGACCGACCGTTAGCTCAACTGCTTAGAGCACACGCTATCGATGCGGGAGATCTAGGGTTCAAATCCTGGCTCGGTCAAATCGGCACAGTGTTGCCAACGGCTCGCCACCGCTTTGACGTTTCTTCGGAGCTGTGTAGCCCAGGCGCTGAGTCGCGGAGATGGATCCGGCGAATTTGTTACACGCTTCGGCGTAATACCACGACTATAACGAAGATTTGATTTTGATTTGGTTGCGATCCGAATTCATACCATAGGCGCACGCAGGGGGAGCACGGTGCCATGCCACCCCTTTGGCTCTATACTAAGGTGCTAAAACCTAACTTTCAGTCTATAATTTCTCAAACTGATAATGGTTGCAGCCTCCTTTCACTTATTTTGGCCATGCTTCTGCTTTTAGACGTACCGTAAGCTTCAAAAATATTTTTGTATTGTCACGAGTAACTGCACTCACTGCATGCCCTTTTTCGTTAAAAAAGTGTGCTAAAATGAGTGTTTTTTTATGTGAAAACCTACCCCCTTTGCCTGCTTCGCCCACACACCCTCGGTTGTGCCCCCCTCTTTTGCCTAATCCTGGGTGCGCCTCTGTCTGGGAGGCGAAAATCTCGAATTTTTTGGTCGGAAACCGACTTAGTCGAGAAGAAAATCGTTCTTGCCGAATATTGCCAAGTTTGTTAGAAAAAAAAAAAAAAAACCGTGCCAAACTTGACATCGAATTGTCGACGCGTAGCAAAAACTTTGTTGAATTCACTGTTGGTACGTTAGTTGTTCTTATAATTGTAAAAATACACATTTTTAAGATTAGAGTTTTAGTAGCGACTTAGCAGTAAACACTCCGGTGGCACGCGCAATCATTCGTAAATTGCATGTGGCCTTTTGGCCAAAAAGATTGGACACCCCTGTTATAGAGGATAAACTTTATAGCCTACCACCTGAAGAGCCGACAGCGGCGAAACAGAAGGTAGCGGTTTTATAGTGTAGTAATTTTATTTTTTATCACGAAAAAAATTTCGACAAAAAATTAATCTACGTTATTTTTTATTTTTGATATGAGTAAAAACTAGAGAAAATGAATCATACGTGACTCGTTTGTCATCATATACTGTAATCAACGACGCTAATATACCGCATCACAAAAAAATATCAAAAAATAGAAGCTTTTCTAAATATTCGTCAATGTTTCGACCGCTCATCTTTTCAATCAGGGCAAAATAACGTCTTCGCTTTTTTGTTTTGTTTTTTGCAATGTGTACTTACCGGCACCGCAGCAGACAATCTAGCCAGAAAAACAGTATTTATTCAGCTTGGTAGAAAACATCATGCTACATGAAGTGCAGTCACTTGGGGTATCGGATGCTTTGATTTACCAGATGAATTGCATTTTTACGAGAAATAATAACCCTTATTGTTAGTGTTTACAAAAACTCACAAGCCCGTGTCCGGTCGTCTTGTCACAGTTGCGCCATTTCTTCTGCTTTTTTGCTACGTCATGGAAGCGTTGTGAAACCTACGTATTAATGACACGCTTTGACTGGTATTCATGTTACAGGCTTAGCTCGTTTCATAGTCATTTTGTCGTCGCGCTTCTACTAGACTACTCACAGACAACAGCAATCGCTAGAGATTTGTTTGTTTGACAGCAGCAGACAAAAAATATTGGCTTTGCAGGACAGACAATGGCTTCTACTGACGAAGAATATTCGGAGTATAATGTATGCAAAGTTGCTGAGCTTCAAGACAGCAATAAAAGTGAAAATATGAAGCTGGTACAACTAGGTGAAGAAGGAAAGTGCCTTTTGGTCAGGTAACTTGAAATGATTGGGCTTGTTGAAAAGACTTGGGGATAGCTCAAAAATTTAAGTTTGACAGTTCGAAACTCGAACGTTGGTCCCTGAGAATTTTTGAAACATACTAAATCGTATCAGTTTTTCAGTTGTGAGGCTTGCAACTGGGGCCCAGGAATCCCTACTGAGGCCCAAAAATAATGTAAATGCAGATATGCTGCATTTTCGTGGTTTAAACAAAATTCAGAGGGGAAAAAGTGTCTTAGTCAAATCAAAAATCAAACCTTCGTTGTGTTCGCGGTATTACCCCGAAGCTAACAACGAGCTGCGGGGCCAAGCTCCACGGCTTAGCACCTAACAACACAGCTCCTTAGAAAAATCGCAACGGTGGCGAGGCATTGGCGACAGTCTGATTTGACCAGCTCTGGAATCGAACCTGAGACCTCTAGCACCGCTGGCAATGTGCTTAACAACAGAGCTGACCGGCCTGTCTAAGTATCATGTGCTATATGATGTGTTTAGCAACAAATTCAGGGGACTTTACTTTGAGCCCCACATGTCCCTCTAGATTTGCTTATGTGTATGTGAATCCATGATACTCGTAATTTTTGCGCTATTAAGCTTCATCTTTTGCGCTGTAAATTCTTTCTACCACTCTTTTTAAATCGAAAATAAGTTCAACAACCTCATTACTTCGTTTAATTTTAACGTCATTCATCGCTGTATGATTAGGAAATCACGTTTTATAGACGTTTTGTGTGCATTATATTACCGGCATCAATACACAATAACTTAATTAGTTCTTATTGCGGCGTTCTGGCATTTTTTTAAGCCAAGCGTGGGAAACGTGTTATAACTTTTTTGCGCAGGCATAGCGACGGGGAAATAACAGCTTTGAGTCACAAATGCACGCATTACGGTGCGCCCCTTTCCACTGGAGTATTGTCAAATGGTCGTGTTAGATGCCCTTGGCACGGAGCTTGTTTTAACACGAAAACCGGAGACATTGAAGATTTTCCTGGCTTGGATAGTCTGCAATGTTTCAAAGTAAGTGCAACTGATTAATTGATCCAAAAAGAACAAGGGAGCTTGAGCCTTTCTCTAAATTCGTAATTATGCACATCATTGCACTTGTACTTCCACACTCTTAGCCCCAAAAACTGTTAGATATAAGCATTTTTAGATTCGTAAATGCCTCTAAAATATTTTTGGATTCGCCCCCGACGACTTTGATTGTGATTAATTCTGTGCTTTTACATCAGTTATGTATTAACTAAGTACCAACTTGGTTTGGTACCGCAACTACCGTGCGCATGACCGCGCGTACTAACAGCTTGCATTTAGCGAATCAGCAAAACGTTATAAAACATCTTGAGTTTTGTGATGATTTGCAATTAACTTAATTTGCGCTTGAGTTGAGTATATCGCGTGACAACATTTTACTTATGCCATTGGTGAGATACATGCGAGTTACAAAGACTGTTTTTGATTTTCAAACGTTTTGTGCTGACGTTTTATACTGACTTTCATCGAAGGTTTTATGCTGAGGATCGCCGGCAGCTTATTCGCTTGCTCGATTTCACTTGTAAAGATTTTTCGTAGCATATCCCCTGATGGAATTTTGGTGAACTGCAAAAAGTGTTATGAGCTGAAAGAAAGAGCCGCATATCTAGTCAGTCCGCAGTTCCTTTTCACGTAATCCAAACCTTGTTCATTTTAATTCGTTGGACTTTACTGTGAGCCAACTGTTTTGCTTTTGGGGGGATGTACCTTGTTGACTTTATGCTAAATGATGCCGGAAACCTTTCAGAATTTTATTTTGTGCGAATATTTAATCAATCATCAGTAAATATCATAAATTACTTGAAGCTTCAAGTCAAAAGAAAAGTTTTTCCACTAAGTTTTTGACGTTTCAAAAGGTTACTTTGAAGAATGGTGACGTAATTGTCAGAGCGAAAAAACAGCAAATGGTAAGCAGCAAGCGTAATCTGTTGACAGAAACGAAGACGGAATCAGCAAACGTAGTGGGTAAGTACTACCGATTTTATGAGAATGTTGGTAAGCTAGGCCTCTTACGAGGTAGGCCTACCAACATGGTTTGAGGAGGTTTACGGTACGTATCACCAGTGAAACATCATGTGGACGATATATAGATTGTAAAATGCTTAAGCACACCCTAAATTTCTGCAGTTAAAGGTATGTGTATGTTATATCTCTGGTTTTGTCCATGCACTTGCTCCACTCAATTTTGTGTGCTCATAGAGTCGTGTGGCTCACTTAATGTGAGGATTGGTAGGCGTCTAAATTGTATACTGATCCGAAATGAAAACTATTGTTCTGTGCACATACTGCATATACCATATTTCCAATGTTTGAAGCGATGTTTGTTTCAGAAAACGATTCCGGTCCCGATAAATCACGGGTTGTGATTGTGGGCGGAGGACCATCAAGTTTGACTTGCTGTGAACGACTTCGCAAAGAAGGATATAAAGGAGAAATTGTTATATTATCCAAAGAAACTCATCCAACGTATGACCGTCCTAAACTCAGCAAAGCACTGGACGTAGAGCCACAGAGCGTATACTTGAGGCCGCCGGAATATTACAAAGAAATAAATGTTGATTTTTACCATAATGCCGTAAGTTTTGCTCCTCCAAAAAAATCAAATCTTCAAATTATACTCGCTGTATTATACCGAAGAGTAATACGAGTGGCGGGGCCCATCTCCACGGCTAAGTGCCTGTGCAACACAGCTGCGAAGAAACGTGGTAACGGTGGCGACACTGTGTTCTATTTTGACATACCAGTGAATCGAACCCCGGACTTGCCGCATAGATAGCGTATGCTTGCTGATCTAGCCGGCCGGTTGTTTTGTTCTTCAACTGCTTTAACAATATGAGCTAGCAAACCCGCTTCATTAAATTATTTATAGCGAAGCTAGTAAGCAATTACTTTCTCTGTAAGGTCAAATCAATATCGCGTTAATCAAATTCTCATGTTTGGAATTCTGCAAAAATGATCTAGATTTGGTAAAGTTAATTCAAATCCGATCTCATTGTACTCTTGTCATTATGCCGAAACGTGTAAACCGAAACGAAACTAGTCGCGAGGCTCATCTCCGCGGCTTAGCGCCCGGGCGACGCAACTTTGAAGAAACGTCGCATGCCCGATTTGACCGACCTGGGTTTCGAACCCCAGACCTAGCGCATCGAACGTCTTTGCAGCTAAACTAACCGGTTGGTAAAGTTAAATCAAACGTTGTTAATATAACGCTGCAATATGATGATTATTTGCGACACCGAGCAAAACAAACACGACATGGGCCTGTGTACACTGACGCTTAGTGCACGAAAAAGGGTAACCGGTTATCATTTTTTTCGTCCTGTATATTGTATGATAATTATCTGCGCTCACACAAAGGTTTGTTTATCTTGGAATAAGTTCCATCGTGATTAGCTTATTGTATTACCGCGCTGATGATAGTCGGGGCATTAGTTTAGCATTGCACTGTCAGCGAAACGACGCCTTGGTGTTGCGCTTGGCCAAGGGTTTTACGTGACCGGTTCGATTTGCAGCTGGAGCCGATCGCGTTTGCCACTTATTTCAAAATGGCTGTTAACTCGAAAACGCAAACTCACCTTCTTTACTGCGTCCCTTAATTTTAAGTTCAAAACTTCAACACCCTTCTTAGTCGTTAAGCTTTTCTTTATTTGCCCTGTATTTTTATGTCGAAATAAAGAAATGAAAACTGTTTTTTGGAGGATTATACAATGTATGTAGTATGTACGTTAAAATCGTTTTTGGACCCGATTTATGTGTATTAAAAATGAAAATCGGAACTGTAGAACCAGAAAAAATTATGGAGCAAAAAAAAGTTTTTGATTTTAAATGCAAAGTCCATATCCTATCTTGCTGCTTCATTTCGGGCGCCTAAAGTTTTTCCCTAAAAGGTGCTCTGAGTTGGTGTAACGCAACTAGTTTTAGTTCTAGGTAAGAATGGCATATTGTAAGAACTCCGCAGATGTGTTGAGACAAAAACGCTTATCTCTGTACTGGCATATTCGGAGAGTACTAGTATTTACCGGTAATTGAAAGGAAAAACAATAATTTCCTAGAAAAAATAAAAAAAATTGTTTCCGTTGGCAAGAACGGATATTTGCAAAGTAATATCACGCTTACTACTTAGTTTTTCGAGATACATTGAGCTGCGCGCGAACTCTCAAGCAGGCTAACGCACTTAATAAACATACAGAAAATTGCCAAGTCATTGCTGCTCTCCCACGATGACGGCGAAATGCCTTGTCATAGTGAATACTTTTTGATCAACACAACCAAAGAAAATATGTACAAAAAAATATTTTTACCTACTTATTATACAATTTCGTGAATAACTCAAACCAATAAAATTCGGATTGCCACTGATTTAATAATGCTGAGGTGTTGCACTATAAATAGCTTGCTAATGCGACTTAAGATTCATTGCTGCTTCGTCTGCTTGAAAGCAATATATCAAAAAATGCTGCTAGAATTGCAAAATATACTTGAGTTTTTTTATCAGTTTTTTTAAATTATAAAGTTTAAAAATCATCAGTTTTTTAAAATGTATCGAAATATGTCGGCTTTGACAGTGAATCGAACCAATCACACTGAATCTGTGTTCTGCGTACGCTACCACCCAGGTATATATTGCTGACTCTCATTTTTCATCGCAGGAAGTGACCTCCGTCGATGTGGTAAAAAAAAGTGTTCAGTTGGCTCACTCAATGACTCTTAGTGATGGCACAACAGTAAAGAGTCTAACTTATGACAACCTTGTATTAGCCACTGGAGGGCAGCCTCGCACTCTATCCCCAGCGCCTGGATGGGATTTACAAAATGTGTTTGTTCTTCGAACTGTTTTGGATGCAAACAGAATAGGTCGTGCTAGCAAAGGTACGGTAATAATTAAACCCAGACATTAATGTAATCGATTGTGGGAGGCAAAAATGGCTTTTTTGTGATGGATTGTTTTAGTTGCTTTGTTGACATATGATTTTATGACGGTTTTGTAGGCCATTATCCGAAATAGCACTAAGTACCTAAGGCTGGGTACAATAAAGAAAACATGCTTTAAACGCTCAGCATATCTCCTTATCCTTTCAGACCTATTTCCATTCGTAAGTTCGTGCAGCAACGAAGATATTAATGAAACCTTGGGTTTGCAGCAGAAAGTGAAAGCTGACATGCTAAAAGTCGTTAAAATAATTATAGTGTAAAGCAGCATCAAAGTTGTCTCGTTCCATATTTTTTAGAATGTCGCAATGGGTTATTGTTTCAGAAAAAAACGTTGTCATTGTTGGGTCATCGTTCATCGGGATGGAAGCAGCTTCATATTTGGCGTCAAAAGGCAAAGCCGCGTCCATCTCGGTAGTGTGTGGGAAACGATCATGTGTAAGTTGAATTGATTTCTTCATCTTTATCCTCCTATCACGAGAAAGCGACGGAGGTGCTATGCATAGGACGAATCTAGACTCGCTTTGGAGTTGCCTTTGTTTCCAAGCTTTCCGGTTAAATTTTCTTCCGACTTTTTTAATTTGCTGCTTGCCAGATTCCACCAAGCAGAGATAATAATCGTCTTATCCAAGGATGCTACAACGAGACTACGTTGGGAGTTGAACCATTAACCTTGCGATCATGGTCGTCGTAAAAACGACGCTCCAAACCACTGCGCCACGCTGCCGACTACTGTACAGTACACGCATTAAGCTGCTGCTGTTCCTCACGGGAGATCATGACTTCCGCCTGATGTAGACACAGTGATGAATTTGTATCCGCAGAATTTCCTCGTTGAGAATCTTCACTCTGCGACACTTGTGTCGCACGAGGACACGAGTCTTTGAAATTTAGAATTTTTAGTTTTTAGTCGACAACGAAACAACAACATCAGCAATCAGTCCTAGCCTTTCCAGAAAAAAACAAGCCATTTTGCAACATTGGCTTGTATTTTTAGTACTGGTTATTTCAGCATTTGGGGAAGAGACTGTTGTTGAGTCAAAAAAAGTTAACTTGTTTGAAACTCGAATTAGTTATCTCAACAATTAGATGTTGATTGGTTGACTCAATCATAGAAGGATTGAAAAGTCGTTTACGCACTGTATGCATTTAGGTACCTTTTCAAAATTCATTTGGTGAACACGTTGGATCAGTTGTAAAGAAAATGCATGAAGATAACGGAGTTAAATTTTATCCCAGTGTTGGTGTTGAGAGTTTGTCTTCAGTCAATGGGAAGAATGCTGTGAGTCACGTGACTCTTACCGACGGCACTAAGATTCAAGCTGACGTTGTGGTGGTGGGAACCGGTAATTGCTTTTTAGTTGTTTAGAAATGTTCAAATTTCAGCTTCTAATATTGGAAAACTTGCTGTTTGTTTTCATTTTTTGACATTAGTATTTTTCTAATAAGTTCTACCTAGTGACAAATTTAAGACAAATGTGCTAGCTATGGCGTTGGTTAAAAATAATTTTTAAAGATAATAAGTTCTAGCGTGTGATATATTTAAAAAATTAAAGTCGACCGAAAAAAGTTAGATGCTTATACAAGCGTAATGTAAACAGGTATGTATTTTGGTGATAAGAACAATGAAATTAAGAAAACATTATTATGAGTTTTGTTTTTTCAATTTTTGCGTAGGTGTGACGCCAGCAACTTCATTTTTAAACGGATCGCAAATTCCACTTGCTAAGAATGGATTTATTGCTGTTGATGGTCGCATGCAAACAAAAATTCCACACGTGTACGCCATTGGAGATATAGCTCTATTCCCTTTGAGCATACGGGGTAAGATTAGAACATTATTGCTCGATTCGGTGAATTAGAATTAAGTTTGCAAATAAAGATCGGAGTTTGATTCAATGTCACGTCATATAAGCAAAGATGCAATCCAAATGTCGTGTCAAATTTGTTCTCAATTTTTAAACCCTGCGTTCTAGCCGTCACGAATTCGTAATATAGGCCTATATCAGCACTAAATGTAACAAAATTAAATGGTAAGTCGAAGTTACGAATCTACTAATCAAAAAGTTGTGAAGGTATTTTTGAGCCTGTAATCAAGTTAACGCAAAGTCATGATTGGTAATTACTCCGGTTGATGCACGTTGCAAAGAGCATATCTTGTTATTTGCACTAACTTGTGTCGATTTTATTTTGTGAGGATGCACTGCATTAAAAACTATGTTTTATTTACAGATGGTTCTTTAACTAACATTCAGCATTGGCAAATGGCTCACACTCACGGGGTTATAGCTGCTCAAGACATCGCCAGATTATCTAACCGTGCCAACAATGGCCGCTACACCAATGTCAACGGTTCTTCGTCTTCCGGACCCATCAAATCGGTTCCTTTTTTCTGGACTGTTCAATTTGGGGTCAGCATTCGCTATGCTGGGTACGGGGCCGGGTTTGACCAGGTGGAAATTAGGGGAAGTTTGGACGACCAAAAGTTTGTTGCTTATTACGTTAAGGGAGACGTGGTTATTGCTGTAGCAACGATGAAACGAGATCCAGTGGCCGCGCAGTTTGCAGAAGATCTTTTCAACGGTAAAGTTCTTTCTCGTAAAGATATTCCTCAAGCTTGAATTGATTCTATTAAGACCGATTGCGCTCAGTAAACTGTTGTTGACATTGCACAGACTTGTAACGAATTTAAGTGTTGTGTAGGCTACTGTATCATTTTTTGTCTTTATTTTTGTTCAAAATAGACAGTATTTCAAAGTTTAGTTTTTTTCGTGTCGTATAGGTGTTAAAATGATCCAGTTCAAGCATTGATGCAATAAACAATTGTTTTCGTCTTCCTTTTTCACATTTTTTTTTTTTTTTTTCTATAATGCTGCTCCTTACGACCTCGTTTGGCTGAGAGTGTTAAAAAAAATTTTAGGCCTACGCGTTACGCGAGTAAGGCTTTGGCCTATTTGGATTTCTGTGACTCGTTTTTAGCATTGCTCTCGCATTCGCTTGACTTTTTGAAATTTTCTTTGGTTAGCTCAGTTGCTACGCACATCGTGACATCGCTATTGGTGCGGGAGGTCTGTGGTTCAATTCCTGATCCAGTCAAATTGGACACAGTGTTGCCAACGGCTCTCGTTATGCGCTTCGGCGTAGTAAGTTACAGCGAGCATGATGAAGTTATGATTTTTAATTTTGACAAACTTCATAATTTTTGCATGACTTACGTTTGTAATTATTCGAAAATCTAAGTTCATTTTCGACGAGCGTGCGCGTAGTAAACTGCGGGGTGAAATGCAGCAGGCTATATACCAGGCTGATTTTGTCAAGCGATTGCTCCGTTTTGTGTTGCTAGTTGTAGCGTTAACTTTGCTGAAATAACTTACCACCAAGTCCACAATTTGCACTTGGCTTCTGTACGGAAATTTACTGTTTTAGCGTAATTTTGAGCCGTAAGTAGGCCTATGTAATTGTACGCATCAAAATTTATTATTATGCGTTTAATTACGTATCGGCAGGCCTACCCATCGGCAAATTTTCTGCCATTTCATTTGATGCTTGTTTGAAATGAGTTCTTGTCACTGCTACGGATATCGTAGATATTAAGCGTTTGATAACTGTAATTTTGATGTGGTGCAGTGTTAACGTTTTTAGGAAGGGGCATGCGGCGTTGCGCCAGATCAACCAAACACTAAACACTGGCAAGCTAACACTGAGCATTCTATTTACGAAAAAAGCGCGCAGCTTCATCATGCAGGTAGCAGAGACCGGTTTTCATCTAGTTAAATTATCAGCGACAATTTATTACCGATTATCGTCATCGCTAAAAATAGTTTTGATTTATCGATTACCGATATCGCTTTTGTAATATATTTTGTTATCGCCGATAAATTATCGAGATAAACGATTCCTTATGCATACAGTGTTCAAAGTTAGGGAGTAGGCATTGTGGAATAGCCTAAATGCACGGTGTACATAAGGTCTTGTTGCAATCAAAAAAAATTTTTTATGCTTTATTTAATGCCATGTCAGGGTCCGTGAACTGCTTTCTTTTCTCGAAACTGTAGAAAAATATTTTTGCAATTTGACTTACAAAAAATAAACTTCGTCATACACATTAAAAATTTACCGCAACATTTATTGGCGATAATTTATCGATTACCGATATCGCTTTAAAAAATTGAGATTTACCAATTATCGGTATCGCCCAAAGCTTTTTGAAATTACCAATATCGTTATCGCTTTAGTTCAGAATGGTTTTATCGTGCCCATCACTGACAGGTAGCCCCACTTTACATCGCTAATAAGCGGTGCCACTTCGTCATAGCATACAGACTGCCATTAAAATGCAGGCGGCGATAGTTCATAGCTCAGAGATTGTATGAGTGAATGAAATGGCGTTGGTATGCAATAAAAATGGCTGAGTAGTAATCTCTTATTACGCACATTGTAGCCTACACAGGTAAAACATTAGTTTTAAAGGATTTATATCCCTGATTTATACCCAGTGATGGGCACGATAAACCTTTCCGTAAAATAGCGATAACGACAATCGATAATTTCAAAAAAGCCACGAGCTCAGACATGGAACCGGTCAGGATTTTCTAGACTCGACGTAAGATTTTATGTAATAAAAATAGTATTTGAATAAAAGTAAAGTTCACCTGCTGATTTGTTTCACTACGATAAATACGAAGCTAGCATTATTTGACTTTGACATTGCTTAACATGTTACTCGCTGGTTAGCATAAATCGGTTGATGGTAAAACCAGTAGGCAATAGCCTATCATGAGGAGGTCCGTAATTTATTTTTTAAACCACTTGAACAAACGCCAGAACCAGCCCGGGCTGTTACGTCACAACTCGACCGGCCCGCGCACGTGGAAAGATGGAGCGGTACGGTAATGTAATGACATCACAATAGTATCACGACCCTGCTAAAAAAGAGAACGTCAACTATAGACACACCTTTGTTTTCAGAAGTTGTGATTTAAGCAGTTGGTTGGTGGTGCAGAACTTGAAGATTGCTAGAAGCAGAGAATCTGCTTCTGGCAATCTTCAAGAAGGTGTGATTTGTTTTTAACAGCAGATTTTATACAGCGTAACCTCGATCAAATTAATGAGATGTTCTGGCATCAACTAAGCGTGTAATGCAAGTAGCCTATATGATTAAGTTGGTTCTAATTTAACAATAAAACAGCACAATTTACCCTAAAAGACTGAATCTAAACGAACACCAATAATTTAAAAGTGGATATGGAGGGAAAGTGATGCGAGGCACGAAACCACGTGGAAGAGCATTTGTAAAGAAGCGGACATGGAAGAGATCCTTTATCCGGCAATGGAAGTCGTTTAATTGGATTAAATCTCGTCGAAATCAAGCTTCTCCGTTGCAGAAACTGTGGGCTATACGACAATTGACCACATTTTTCAATCTAATCTTGTTTTTAAACTACTAGCATTACAATCGCTTTTACCCTGAGCACTTGTCCAGTTTTGTTGGGTCAAATCCCATGGGCTTTTGCCATCACAAAACCAGTGGTGGGTAGTAACTAGTCACAAAAGTAACTAGTTACTATTTTAGTAACTGTAACTAAGTTACTTTTCTGCGAAAGTAAGGAAATTTGTAACTAGTTACCACTTTAGAATCTCACAAGTTACACTTACTTTTATGGGGCATCTTCTTCCGCGAGAAAAAATGGAAAAAAATTGTTTAATTTCACTCCATTCGTAATAATTTCACTCCATTCGTAAAAATGAGCATGGTTCTTTGACGAGCCCACTGAAACTGAGGCCGAATTGAAAAGAAAAATGATCAATGTACTAAACAAGGCAACCGACAATGCTCTAGATCAGTGGTTCTCAAACTTTTTCGAGACATTGCCCCTTTACGGTACTCTGCATATCATCATCGCCCCCTCGCCCTAATAAGGTTGTGTTCAAATAAACCTCGCAAGGGCGAGAGTTACTGATGAATGGGAATTACCCAATTCGCAAAGGAAAATGCTGTGAAGAGCAAAAAACGGTTCATGAGCTGTCGCCCCCTTCGCCGCTTTTGCCCCCTTTTGCTTTTCGCCCCCTGGTGCTTCTCTTTCGCCCCCAAGGGGGCGATATTGCCCACTTTGAGAAACGCTGTTCTAGATACTTCGACAAGTAGTGACACCGACAACGACCGTGATGCAAGCTCAACCTGTTTAAGTGACAGTTTTTTGGCTGTTTGTTCGCACAATCGAAGCGACGAAGATCTAGCAATGTCGATGAAGTACAGAGCAGTTCTTTTTTGCCTCGCCCTCACAAACTGTTGATGCAAACGTTTTTATGCACGAAGAACTTACGGAATTTTTAAATCATTACGATAGGCCTACTGCTCTTCCTTCTAGCCATGAGCGTGTTTAGGGGGGGGGGGGGGGGTCAAAAGAGTAATTCTCTTTTGAACTACTGTGTGATAACAACTAATTAATTGTGATTCAGAATGCTGTTGGGTTTTTGGATCAATTAAACTGGAAATCTGGACCCTCAGGGTACCGGAACTAAGGCAGCACGAGATTAATGAAGAATAAAGAATATATTTGCGAGACGTTAATTGCTATGATTAAATATGTTGATAAACTGTTGCCTCCATCTGCATTTCAACTGCCATCTTATGCTATGAAGTGGCGCCGTCACCGGCATTTCAACGGCCATCTCTCTTCTCTATGCTGTGAAATGGTGCCTCTGGTAGCTATAGGCTATAAAATGGCACCACCTGCGTGATGAACCGATCGATCGATTTAACCGATCAGATGGCCGAGTGGTATAGAGCGTCTGCTTCTGGATCGGTGGACTTGGGGTTCGATTCCGAGTCGCGTCAAACCAATGACTTTAAATTTGGTATTCGCAGCTTCCCTGCTTGACGCTCAGCATTTAAGGGACAGTGTGGAGAAAGCCGGCAAGTTTACTAGTTGTGCCGTTGGGAAAGGCACTTAACGGGATTCCTCCATGTTAGTGTGGTAGACAGATGGCCGGCAACTCGTAAGCGAGCTCGTACAGCGCTTTGATCACTTTCTCGTGATAGGAGGATAAACATGCCAATAATAATAAAAAAAAAAAAAAAGAAGAATGGCGCTACATGCACATTATAGTGGCGCCACTTGGTATAGGCCCTAATGAAGTGTTTGCACGCTACTTGCACATTAAAGATGGCGCCATTGGCATGCAAGTGGCGCAACATTTGCATCACTTGGTGCAAGACTGCTGTTAGCTTGTAGCAGGAGCGTATTTGGAGGGGTATTGGGCCTGAACCTCCTCTTTTGACTCCGCCTTTTAGTTAAAAAGAACAAAATTCATAGTGCTACCGGTAGTGACTGAAATATGCCGGGCTCTTTCGATGGTTTCTCTAGCTTATGGCCAGGAATGGATACTGGGGGGTAGGATGAGAAGCATGCATCCTCCCACCAGCCATTTTCAAAAATGCTTTTGATATATAAAAGCCTACAATTTTTCTATGATTTCAAACCTGTTTAATAGCAATAAGCGTTACGCCTAAAGCACGCATAATCGAAAATTTGCCAACAAAATGCATCATATTTAGCGAAGCGCTTAGAATTAGGGTAAAAAAATATAGGCCTAAAGAAAATTTGCCTGAAAATTATCCAAAAAGCACTAAAATAGCCGTTACAGCATGTAAATTTTCAAAAATTTCTGTGGGAGCATGCTTCCGGACCCCTCGAGAACTTTTCTTGTTTTTCAATCAGCTTTAAATTAGTTATGCCAAAAAAAATGCGCCTAAAAACTGTGAAAACTATGGCCCCCACCTTTTAAAATTTCTCGCTACGGCACTGGCCTGCAGAAAGGCAAACCACGGTACTGAAATCCGGTAAATGTGTTCCATGTGCTTGCGGATTTTTGAAAAAACAGTTCGGTTACTGGTTCGGTACCACTACCAGAACCAGACCTGTAGACCTGGTGGACCTGCGGTTGTGCAGGTGAGATAGACTAGTGAACTGATAGTTTATTTTAATATGACAATTCAGACTAGCAGCTAGGATTGTGATAGGTTAATATTAAATTGATAGGTCCAGTTTACTCCGATACCCAGGTCGATTGTTATTCTGTATTTCTGACAAAGTTCTACATCAGATTCAGCCACAAAAACAAGCAGGTTTTGGTTAGAGTAGACTAGTCTACCATACTCTTATTAAATTATATTAATCAAAAGATTTTAAGTTAGCTACAGCCTATCAGTATGTTCATTCCGCTTAACACGGAAGAGTCCTAAAAGTTCTGGCCCAGTACTGTACAGTACCAGTCCTGTCGGATCTTGATCATTTCTAGGCTTGCTGCAATAGCTTACCACTCATCATCACCTCACCATTCAAGACCAACTACAGATTCACATCCAGGCAAGGCAGCTGTCGTAGGCCACTGGTGATCTTCTACCGTAGTTTACCGGTATCTAGTCTGTAATCCAAGGCATATGAGTTTGCCCAATGCTACAGGTTACCAGTTGCTGCTTACTGGTAGTCTACCAGTATCGCTACCAGAGTACAGTTGCAGATCTGAACTACCGGTACCAGCACTAAACATACCTGTAAATACCAGTAATAAAATAAAACTAATTTGAAGGAAGACTCAATCAGTTGAAATAGGTTATCACTTGTATCACTGCCATTAGACTTCTCAATCTAATTAGACCACTAGACTACTCAAATACTGGTACCATTATCAATTTGTGAGAGTCAAAAGGCAGGCCAGGGACTGATACCGGTACTCAACAGAGGTAAAATGACGTCACTGGCACAAATGTGCTACTTGCACATCGTCACTTGCACATTTTGACTTGCACAGCACTGTATTTGCACATTCCATGTTCATTTGCACATTATACCTGAACCACTTGCACATTGACCAAACTAGCACACGCACATTTTGGTGTTGTAAAAACCAGACCTCTCGCGCATTGACCAAACTAGGACTCGCAAATTTCGGTGTTGTAAAAGCTGGACCACTCCCACATTGACCAAACTAGTACTCGTACATTCCGGTGTTGTAAAAATCAGACCACTTGCACATTAACCAAACTAGCACTTTGCACAAACATTCCGGTGTTGTGGAAATCAGACCACTCGCACATTGACCAAACTTGCACTTGCACATTTCGGTGTTGTGCAAACCAGACCACTCGCATATTGACCAAACTACCATCTTGCACATTTTGGTGTTGTAAACACACAAACCACTCACACATTGGCCAAACTAGTCTGTAGTACTTGCACATCCCGGTGTGGCAAAAAACAGACTACTTGCACATTGACCAAACTAGCACTCGCACATACCGGTGTTGCACAAACTAGTACTGGTACCACTTGCACATTTTGGTGTAGTAAAAACCAGACCACTCACACATTGACCAAACTAGCACATTCCGGTGTTGCACAAATCGGACCACTCGCACATTTTGGTTTTGTAAAAACCAGACCACTCGCACATTGACCTAATTAGTACTCGCACATTACGGTGTGGTAAAAACTGGACCATTTGCACATTGACCAAACTAGCACTCGCACATTCCATGTTCACTTGCACATTGTAATCGAACTACTGGAATGTGCGATCAGGTGCAAGTTTGGTTAATGTGTGAGTGGTCTGGTTTTTACAACATTGAAATGTGCAAGTGCTAGTTTGGTCAATGTGCAAGTGGTCTGGTTTTTACAGCGCCGGAATGTGCGAGTACTAGTTTAATCAATGTGCGAGTGGTCCAGTTATAATGTCCATATGGAAATGTGTGAGTGCTACTTTGGTGTGCGAGAGCTAGTTTGGTCAATGTGCGAGTGGTGTAGCTTTTACAATACCAGAATGTGCGAGTGCTAGTTTGGTCAATGTGCGAGTCGTCTGGTTTTTGCAACGCAGGATTGGTCTGGTGCTACAACACCAGAATGTGCGAGTGCTAGTTTGGTCAATGTGTGAGTGGTCTGGTTTTTACAACACCAGAATGTGCGAGTTGTCCGGTTGTAATGTGCAAATGGAAATGTGCGAGTGAAATGGAATGTGCGAGTGCCAGTTTGGTCAATGTGCGAGTGGTCCAATTTTTGCAACTCAGGAATGTGCGAGTGGTCTGGTTTTTACAGCACCAGAATGTGCGAGTGCTAGTTTGGTCAATGTGCGAGTGGTCTGGTTATAATGTGCGAGCAAACATGGAATGTGCGAGTGCTAGTTTGGTGTGTGAGTCCTAGTTTGGCAATGTGTGAGCATAGGTGGTGGAAGCGGGGAGGCCCTGGCCCCCCCACTTTTTTTTAGGGGGGGGGCCCTAATTTACGGGTTTATTTCTACAATATTGCCTCTGCATGAATGTATTTGAAACTCAGTAGACCTACCATCAAAATTAAAACCTGGGAAAGAGCTTAAATCCAGCGATGTTTGAAAATTTGTTTGTGGGGTGGGGAAACAAAAACTAGAAGCGAAAACTGCGGGCCTGAAGCCCACAGAAATTAAACATGTCACATGTGGACAGCCTAAATATGGATTGTAGGCATAGGGCCGGATTTACACATAAGCTAAGCAAGCTGAAACCTAAGACCTCGGAGAAAATGAGGGCCTCATCACAAACAATGAAGACCTTATTTTTTTTTTTTTCTTCGCTAATGCTTTCAGTGGAAAACAAAACATCTGAGGACGTGTATACCTTTGTTTTGCTCTTCACTATTCCAATATTTTCAGTGAAAACAGGACATCTGAGGATGTGAAGACCTTTTTTGCTCTTCCAATCAGTGTGATCAAATAGCCTAGGGCCTCTCATTGTCTAAATCTGGCCCTAAGGAGCGTATTTAGGGGTGGGGCCATCGTGCCATGCCCCCTCTCCTTTTGACTCTGCCTTTTAGTATACAAGAACAATATACTAATGGTGTCAAGTGGATGAAATATGCCAGACTCTTTTGATGGTTTCTCTAGCTTATGGCCAGGAATGAAGTCAGAGGGGTAAGATGCAGGATATGCATCCTCCCACCAGCCATTTTCAAAAATGTTTTTGATGCATACAATTTTTCTATAATTTCAAACTTCTTCGATAGCTATAAGCCTTATGTATTAAGCACACATAACTAAAAATGTGCGAACAAAATGTGTCATATTTGGCGAAGCACTCAAAAATTGGATCAAAAAATTTAAGCACAATTTGCTTGAAAATTATTCAAAAAGCACTGAAATAGCCATTACACCATGTAAATTTTCAAAATTTTCCCGGGGAGCATGCCCCCAAACCCCCTGAGAGCTTTTCTTGTTTCTTAATCAGCTTCAAATTAGTTCTGTTGAAAAAAAAAACGCTAGAAAAAATGTGGAAATTATGCCCTCTTTCCTTTTACAATTTCTCCCTACGCCACTGCTGGTCCTGGTTGTAAGTGAAGAAAATTTGGTCATTGGTTTTGGGCCCCCCCACTTTAGAAATGCTTCCACCATTGCTTTGTGTGAGTGGTTCGGTTTTTACAACACAGGAATGTGCATGTGCTAGTTTGGTCAATGTGCGAGTGGTGTGGCTTTTATAACACCAGAATGTGCGCGAGTGCTAGTTTGGTCAATGTGCGAGTGGTCCGGTTATAATATGCAAGGACGATGATGTGATAGTGATTGGTTATGTGAGGGTTGAAATGTGCGAGTGTGAGTGACGATGTGCTAGTGTTGTCATTTCGCCTTATCTCCTGGTACTGGTACGAGCTGGGGCCAGAAGGCAATGTGATTATACTCTCAACCAGTAGCGTACGCACGTGGAGGGCTCCTATGGACATACCCCCCTCAGTTCCACTTTATATAATAAAGTTAATCAGTTATTTTTTTTAATTGTTCTACAGCACTAGTCATTGTATGCACTATACCAGGGGTGGCAAACGTATGGCACGTGTGCCAGATGTGGCACGCTGCAGATTTTTTTCTGGCATGCCACTTGATACTTTTGTAGAGCTACTATTTTTTCGACTGAAAACAGGTGTAGACCAAAAAAAAGGTCTTCACGTCCGTAGAGCTACCGTTTTCCTGCTAAAATCGGGTGAAAACTATAAAAAGGTCTTCATGTCAGGGGCAGACCTTGGGGAGATGCCCCCCCACCAGCCATTTTCAAACATGTTTTTAATGAATACAATTTTTTCATAATTTCGAACCTTTTCCATAACATTCGAAAATGTCCGAATAAAATGCATCATGTTTGGTGAAACTCTTAGAATTAGGGGCACAAAATTTAAACAAAATTTGTCTAAAAATTGTTCAAAAAGTACTAAAATAGCCACTGCAGTATGTCAATTTTCAAAAATTTTCCGGGAGCATGCCCCCGGACCCCCTTGGGCCTTTTTTATTCTCAATATGCTTCAACATAATTCTTCCAGAAAAACTTTGGAATTGGCGTAATTGGGAATGCAAGGAGCTCTTCAGGGTTAGGTTCGAAGAAGGTCAGGTTTGGTTTCGGTTAGGTTCGGTTAGGGCTACGTTCTGGTAGGGTTTGGTTTGGTTAGGTTTAGATTCCCTGTGCTTCTGCAGCTTTTAGTAATAGCCCAATTGTGCCACTGGCGGTGCTTGTGCTCCTGCAGCTTTTAGCAGTACTTCTCAGTTGCGCTCCGAGCGGTGGTTGTTATCCTTGTGCTCCTGCAGCTTTTAGAAATAGCTCAACTGCGCCACTAGCGGTTCTTGTGATCCTTGTGCTCTGCAGCATTTAGTAGCATTCTTCACACTTGCAAAAAAAATTAAAGGAACAGTGGTTAGCACTTACTTTAACAATTTTTGATAACTTTCGTTATATATTCAGTATTGATGAAACTGAAAGAGTCTAATATTGTGACATTAAGCAGAATGTTTTTTTAAAAATATGTAAAAATGCATGGTTGTCATTGCCAGTAAAGTTTATATGCACTGACATCAATATATGGATTGTGGATAGGATCAAAGGACTGAATTTGCGTTCTATTGTCAATTTGCTTCAATTGTAATCACACTCATGTCTTCACAAAGTGCTGGTACTAGTAAGTCTGGACAGTCAACGGACAGTTCAGCAGATACAGAAACAAAAGGTCGTCAGTCTCTGCGTTCTTCAAAAGATAAAAAGAAAAGGTTGGTATTTGACGTTTCTGTTTTAAAGTGTTTACTTTTGCTGTTCCCGTATAAAATATTATTTCTTGGAAACTTACGGTATTGATGGTTCAAGTTGTTTTGTTTTTACTTCTCTAACACTCGAATTTTAGCTCCTACATCTAAATTAGAAGTAGCATAGTCAAGCATTAAATTCCAGGAAAAGAGGATGCTACCAGCCTGGTAATATGTTGTCCAGAAATTAATATTATTGATTTACTTGCTGAATAATGCGACAACTTCTCTACTAAATCAGGGTCATCGGAATTTATTGCATGTGTATAAATTTTATGTATGATACATCTATTCTAGAAGGTTGAACGATTTTTGTTTTTCAGCCAATAGATGCAAAACCTCTTAACTTTGACAAAAATAGGTTTTTGAGTGTGAAGTTATCGAATATACTACGTTTACTATCGATGAAATTTCGATGTTTCTGGATTAAAAAAGTTGCTTTATATTTATGCAAAAGTTAGCTTGAAAATCTTTTGCACATGCTTAACGTGACTTCTTTTGCTTCTACAGAAAATCCCGAAGTCGAGTGATTAAAGATGAGGAAGATGCTGCTTGTAATGATCCTGATTACAGTCCTCATGAAGAAGTTTTAGATGATGGAAATGGAGATACTTCCACAAGTGCAACTGTTGAAGAAAAATCTACTCATGATTCACCTCCAGTGATTACTTTTCCAAAGTAAGAATCAGATCAATCTGATTAGAGAAGTTTCTTTTCGGCATTTTTGAAATTATATGCTTCGGAATACTACAGTAGATACGGGACAAAATTAGCTTAAGGAAGAAAAATAACGTCTAAGTCAGGGGTGGCGAACCTTTTTTAAGTGGTGGATCAAATTAATGGTCGTAGACCGAAAAAAAGAAAAAGCGTGGGTTACGGATGTAATAATATTAACGCGGGGAAGATAAGCTTTTCTTCACTACGTTAACGTTCGTTACCGTTTTTTTTGTAAAATTTTCGAAACTACGAGTGGGTCACTGAAACGTGCAAGTGGAGTGACCCGCAAGTCAGTGGTTCGCCATCCCTGGCCTAAGTAATTTGTGAAATTGGACGTTTCGACGACATAGATTCAGCAGGATATGCAAGGCAGTATAGAACTTAAAGTGGTTAGGTTGAAATTATACGTTTTCAATATTTTTCTTCCAGCTCTGGATCAATATGTGCTTTGTGCTACTGTGAAGAAAAGAGCTTACTTGGACAAGGCGATTTAACTCGCTATGATCCAACTCCTGGCTTCAACCCATTTCGAAAACCACCTGTCAAACGTGGGAGCAGAGATTCTTTATCCGGTCCTTCTCCTAATCCAGATGATCGATCATCCAAATCACCATCTAGAAGCAGAAACCGTGAGACCAGGCATAGGTAAAATACGTGGAAAATTGGCAGCAATGACTAGTTCTTGTGCCATTAACAATGTTTGTTTTGCAGCAGGGACTCCAGTGGTCGTCATGCAGATAATATTGGTAGTAATGTCGTACCTGAACTTAGCATGCTGGGTTGTCAGGATATTGCTGATCCTACCAATGTTTTTGAGTCTACAGGTAAAGTACTCCTATTAAATATGATACAGAGTGTTTCAAAACTCTGGTGCACATTTTGACATTGAATATCTGGGAAACTTATAGATATAAAAACTTACAAAAAACTTAATCTAATTGCTTTAAAATGACACAGCTTTTACCTTACTACTCTTCATAGAAGATATGGGGACCTTAAATGTCCCCAAGACTTTTGGACACCCTGCACATATATAGATGTTTTTAGGTTGTAAGATGAGCTTACGGGGGGTAGTTGCCCATTTTAGTGAAAACCGTGATGCGAAATTTTTTTATTTGTGTTTATTAGTTAGTAGGTCATTAAATGTGCTGCATATATTAGCTTCTTCATTTTTTTCACTTACCTTTCGTATATGTTTAGGACATGTTACTGCTCACCATTGCTGCGCTGCTTGGTCAGAAGGAGTTACGCAAAATGAATTGTATCAGCTTTTGCTTGTTGATAAGGTAAGTCCCATTTTGTATTGGCCAATTTGTGAATTGCTGTTTCAGCAAATTTTCGCATTCTTTTCGATTGTCTGTACTCTTTGCCGAGTGACTGCGCGCATTAAAGTAGGTTTTTGTTCAATTTTTCTTAGTTTTTTATTGCTGAATTATTGAAATAGAGCTGTTTGCCATGTTACGACTGCAACTTTTGTACTTGTATGTTTTATGTAGCTGCATTGCCCGCAAATATTTATCGCTAGATATAAGTGTGCCAGCTTTCGACAAAAAATTATGGTGTCTTGCTGGTTAAGTGGTACTTGGCTCACAAACGCTTCTTTTTGTGGTGTATACTGTAGCTGGTTTTCTGGTGTATCATAAATCATTTCACGTTTTTGAATCTTAATTTGACAAGAAATGGTATGCGTGGTGTTAATTGTTGCTTTCTTCGTATAGCAAACATAAGTTATGAGTTTTTCAGCGCAAATCGATTTTCCGAATAACGTAAACGCACGCGTGGCGAATAGTTTGTGTAAACTTTTTCTTTCAGGCTGTTCACCAGGGGTTGTCTTCCAAATGCAGTTACTGTAGTAGATATGGCGCTACAATTAAATGCAAAGCAACTCGATGTGACAAACTCTTCCATTATCCATGTGCTGCTGGGAGTGGCTGCTTTCAGGTAATATTGAATTCTGTGTTTGTATCTACTGTAGCAATGACGTAAGCGCATTCTTTTGTTTTTGCTTGACGGACTTGCCATTGTCAAGGTTAGAGTTGTGGTTTTGGGCTCGAATTTGGCTTGGAGTAAAGGTTAGTGTAGTGTTCCAATTAGGTCAGATTTAAGTGCCTCGACCCCACATCAGTCATGCCGAACGATTGTGCACCCCCAGTGGCAAGTTAGCAAACTTGGTGCGACTTTTCAAAATTCTTATCTGATCGATCGTTATCTGCTTTTGCCTATTTCATTCACCATTTTAGGGTTTAAACACTATAAATTCATTTTTCAAATGTCCCATAGTATGTAGGGTTGTATGTTTGCCTGGGAACGCTTCGTACAATCGTGTTAGTAAGCAATAACTTCCATTGTTTTGGAGATTTCCTGTGCCGAGCAGTTTGTTTCTCTCCGTTGTTCTCTATGACATTTGTCGGTTAGTATTAGGCAGCTGGTCTGGAATAGCTGGAAGATTTTATTCAGGTATACTGAAGTATGCAACAGCGGAAAGTGGATTACGTTAGTTACTGTAGTTTAAAGGCATGTAAAGTATAAAATAAAATTATAGTTCTCTCTTACTGATTTAAGTAGTTTCGTTTTGTCGAAGTTACTATTATTGGTATACAAAGAGGTTATAACATTTCACTGTTACGATGGAATGAATAAGTTTTCATTAGCATTACGCGCCTGCTATTATTATTCAATATGCTATTTAGGACATTAAATCAATGTTGATGCTTTGTCCAAATCATCTTGAGCAAGCACCTTCTATCGGTGCCCCAGAAGAAATGAACTGTGCCGTGTGTGATGATATTGGTATGTGAGCTGTTGTTCTTTATCCACCGTATTTTACTTATTACATAAGGCGCATTTTAAATACTTTTTGATTGTGCGCCTTACTAGCCGTTGCGCTTAATGTATGAATCAGGCAGTGCTTTTTTGCTTTATTGCCATTAAATTATTTGTTTTGTTTGATGTATTTTATGCGGTAACTCGATACTTCTCAAAACCCGTCGCATCTTATAGTCTGGTGCGCCTTATGTACGAAAAAAAAAACAATATTGAAGCAATTTATTGACAGTGCGCTTTACAGTCCGTAAACTACGGTAGTAGTTTTACATTTTGGGCCATTTTGTTTACCGCTTTATTTAGATAGTGCTCATTAGTTTTTTTCACTTGTATTCGATAGTTTCAGAGGTAGTGCAAAGTATTTGTGTTGATTGGTCTTTTGTTAATAGCATAGCTATAGGTTAAGCAATAAACTTAATTTAGCGAGGGAAAACATATTTACTGTTAGCGACTTGAAGTAGAAGATATTGTATTGATGGTATAATCTTCCTATTTGTGAAGTGATCGTTTTTACAATAGGCCAGCAAGCGAAACCCTAGAAGGAGACCCTAAAAGACATTGTGCAAGGGTATTTCGCTCGTAAAAGCATTGTAAACAGCATCCAATAAGCAAATTTGATGTTTATTTCAGGTGAAATATCTGACTTCTTGTTTTGCACATCATGTGGTCACCATTATCATGGTAACTGCTTGAACCCGGATGTAAATGTGAACCCAGTAGTCAGAGCTGGCTGGCAGTGCCCTGATTGCAAAATATGTCAAACATGCAGGTAAGTTCTAATCTCAAATCTTTATCATACTCGCGGTATTACGCCGAAGCGTGTAACGAGTGACGGGGTTCATCCGCCGACACTGTCGGATTTGATCGACCCAGGAATCGAACCCCAGACCTCCCGGACTGATAGCGATGCGTTGATCAACTGAGCTAACCGGCCAGTATGCAGGAAGATCAAATTTTAGTCGGTCCTGTAATGTTGATACCAATGACTAGACGGTTTTGTGCGAGGTATCGGTTTTTACAGGTTATTTTGTTATTTTAATTATGTTAGTTATGCAAAAAATCAAGTGTAGGACATAAATTCGATTTTCAGCTCACCAAATCTGGACAAATTTTATCGATGATAGTCTGCACTGTATCTGGTTGTTTTCCTGTTTTTTTTTTTAACAAAATCTTGCAGTTACGTGTTTTCGCCCACAACAAATAGGGTTACCCTCTAAATCACGTGAAATCTTTTACCTACTACGTAATGCAATAATCGCGCTGAGTTATATGACCACGTTGGAGAGCCCCTTGTTCTTGTGCGCCAATTTGTACGAGGACGAAGCAGTATTTGAGTTTCTTTATTCAGGCAACCTGGAGATGACAACAAGATGTTAGTATGTGATTCGTGTGATAAGGGATACCACACTTATTGCTTGGAACCTGCAATTCCATCGATCCCTAGTAATGGCTGGTGTTGTCAGGTACGGTTGATGTGCTGTAAGCTAGAGAAGGTACAATTTTTATGCATGTAGGTCTTGCTTTACTTGACCGCTATTGCTAAAAGCTGGAATAAGTTTCAAGAAAGTGAGATAAAAGGTGATTTGGTTTCTCTTTTTATAATTGTCATTTTTCTTTGCAGAATTGTCGTCGATGTACGCACTGTGGTGAGAAAGCCACACCAAACAAACCATTATTGTGGAATTACAGCGAAGAGGTAGCTCATTGTCAATGTTTGTTTGCTGTTTATATTGCTATTAAGTATCAACAATCGATATCAAAACAAAAAATGCTGAAATTTCGTGTTCCAAAATTATTTTCGATTAAGATTTATTGATGTTCGTACATTTTTAAAACCTTAACGCATTGTTTTTTCTTTACTTAGTTGTTTTATATTCCGCCAAGGTGCAGCCTTGCTGAAATTTTGGACGCTGAAGGCCCTTAAGTCATTCCTTACGGCCAATACTAATAGATTATTCAAACCGTATGCTATTTGTTTTGGGGTATACGAAGTTCTAGCACATTCGCCGCCCTCTGCGGGTTTCGTAAAGCTCATTTTAGAACCCTTGGCCTAGATAGATGCCCTCATATTTATGCCGAGGTCGTGTTCTAGCAATATTTTAATGTTGTGTTTTTGTAGGTGTGTGATGTGTGTTATCAGCGGAAAGAGAAGGGGCACAGTTGTCCTGTTTGTGGAAAGGGTTACCCTGAAAACATACAGCATGGTGACATGATGCAGTGTGGATCTTGCAAGAAATGGGTAAGTTGATCACTTTGTTGCTGCAATCCTGTTTCTTTTAGCTGGGCTGGACTTGAACTCGATCTCATAATGAGCTGGTTGAGTTTTGAACTTATTCTAAACTTGACAAAAATTGTTTGAACTTGGCTTTAACCTAATAGAAACTGCTTCAATTTAGCGTAAATTCAGTAAGAAAAAACTCGAAGTTCGCTTGCAAATTTCTAGTGAAGTCGAACTTGAATTCGATTAAAAATATTTGCGAATTCGCAGCCCTGCCTTGTAGCAGTAAGTAGCTCTCTATGAAGATAAACCAAAAGTTTCAATTTGCAATTTAGATGTACGCTTAATTGTTTTGTAAGCAAAAATCTTATTTCAAAATGACTATTTGTACTTGACGTTTCACCACTCTTAGTACGTATTGTCATCATTAGGAATGATGTTACTGTTAATAGACGTTTCGTCACTCATTTTATCATCAAGGATGCAATGCACTGTATTTCAGATTCATGATGATTGCGATGATTCCATGGATATGGATGCATATGACGTTGCTACGGATTACACGTGTCCTAAGTGCCGGGATGAAGGAAAAATGGATACAGAAACAACCCAGAGTGAGAATCTAGTTCCTCCTGTTGATGTAGAAGCTCCTCTTTCTGTGAAAAGTGAAGAAACTAGTAAAGAAGTTAAGCCGGCCAAGCGGAGCAGTATATCGAGCAGTTTGGAATCGGATGTTTCGTGTTCAGCGATGAAAGGTGGGTTCTTTGTTTTGACAGCAAAAGGATTTTGTTCACCGGTCGGTCGTGGTAGTAGTTGCGACGTCACTCTTGATGCGGGAGATAATCACTTTTTTAAATTATGACATCAAAAATTTAATTGTGATGCAGATAGCCCTCAGCAACGAAGCCTCAATAAACTGGACAGTGTAAGTGTCGCCATCTTTGCGACGTTTCTTCGGAGCTGTGTCGCTGAGGCGCGGAGATGGGCCCCGCCACTCGTTACACGCATCAGCGTAACGCCGAGAGAAAGATATAATTTTTTATTGCCTTATTGCCCCCACCTTCCAGCTAGCAATTTTGCGATCACTGATTCTAATTTTTCAATTAACTTTTTTAGGTAGTAGCACTGATCCGATGTTATTTGCCTCACAATCCAGTTCCAGTAGCAAACAGAGACATATCAGTGAGGAAACAATTGCTATTGTTGCACAACACGTTCGTACAGTGGTGGAACGAAAATCGTCCGGAGACACTCAACTTGGAACTCTCTTCGCTGACTCAGAAGTACAAGTAGTAATGTGTTAATGAATTTTACCGTTGTTGCATTTATTGAGGCTGTTTTAAATAACCTTTTAGGCAAAACAGTTTAAATAAATGATGCGCTAATAACAGCTGAATCTATGTTGTCGAAACGTCCAGTTTTAAGATTTACTGTGACCGCATTTTTCCTTCTTAAGCTATTTTCGTCTCATATTAATTACTATATTTCGAATATTCATACTGTAGCATTGACTTTTAATTGGGTTTTTGATTAGTCGTTTTTTAATGATTGAATTGTTAATTGGAAGTTTTTACTATTTTTGTTTTGGTCGATACAAACCTGCTGAAGTCTACGAGAAATAAGTAGTTAAAGTAGGCGGATCTCAACGTAGTAAGTAAATTTGAGTCTGTTTGCATCGAAGACTTCAAAAAAGTGTTTTTTAAAATTTTTTTCATAATTTTTCCCTTTCGAAACAAAATTTCTTGAGCGTTTGGTTAAAAATGGCTTATTACTAGTTTTGTGGCCTTAGCGTTGTATTGCGAAAGGCTTTCTCCAATGAAATTTAACAAATCAATTTTTCAGGACCCTCTCAGTCTATTCAGCAATGAGGCATTTCAACCAATTGTGATGTTGCAAGGTGACGATGACAGTGTGTTGCTCAAATCAGGAGAGGATTGGAAACGTCATAAATCCCAACAATCAGTCGGTGGAAAAGCAGATAAACCATCCACTATGACTCCTCAACGTGAGCGGTGTGATCTGGTCACTTGGTGTTTTAAATCTATGGCAGTACTCAAAATTTTGGTGGCACTTCTCACTAGTTTTACTGGAAAACATGCAGCCAGAATCACTGAAAAAAGTTTTCAGTTAATCTGGCTGCATGATGTCCCGTTTTTGTGTCTGCAAAATGTCCAAAGACGTAGTGCATACAAGCAGATTTGTATTTGCACATAGTAGCATTTGAAAAGCACTATATGCTTGCGCTATATAGTAGCATTTGGAAAGCACTATAGACAAACTGTTAAAAAACCAGTGTCTTCCAGAGAATTGCAACCCTTGCGTTATGTTGTTAAAATGCTTCATCTCGTGATGTAATCCAGCTATGTTTTATTCGCTCTGCATTTTAACCAAATTCAGTAGTTTTGAAGTTGTTACGTTTTATTAAGGTCCTGGCATGGGCAAACCTGGCAGTTTATACGGAAAAGGAAAACCGTTTGGGAGTAAAAAGAAGCCTACAGCATCAAGAAGTTCAAAAGGAAAAGGTGGAAGCAAGGAAAAAGGGTAAGCTAGGTGTTGCGTTTTCCATCTTGCTATCTGTAAACTAAATAGCATAATTTTTCATGATATTTGTAATATGTGTTGGGTTTAATCTTTGGATTCACTCACAAGGTGACAGCACATCGTTTGAGTTTGATTTTGTTGGTGTAAGTTGCGGTGTTTTTTTAATTGACTTTTAGTATAAGAAAAGGGAGCGACTGTGCGAAGATCGACATGTTTTGTACCAGCCTCATTGGGTTTATGAAATGCGTTCTATCATGTTATATGAGTTTGAACCTACAACTGTAACAGTATGGCTGTTGGTAGTTCTAGGGTTTGATTCCCAAGCCAGTCAAATCAGGCACAGTGTCACCAGCGGCTCGCCACCGCTGCGTTAATTCTTCGGAGCCACGTTGCCCAGGCGCTCAGCGCCGTAGATGGCCCTGCCACTCGTTACACGCTTCGGCATAATACTGCGAGCAAATGAAGATTTGTTTTTTTGATCTCCAACGGTTACTATTGTTTTGATGCAGGAGCCGAGCCAATCGGCGTCCGCGGCAAGGAAGCACCCTTTCCAGTGCGTCAACTTCCAATGCTCCCAGTCCCAGTGGTACGTCGGTATCCGGACAGTCTGCTGGTGTACAGGCATCCACGGGTATGAGCATGAGGCGAAGGACGAGGGCCAGGTTGAACAGACAAGGTAAATGTTATCGGCAGAATTCTCAAACTAAGTCCATAATCCAGTAGCCCACTTCAGAGGTTCGCGAAAGTGCATTAGGGAATTGTCAACGTAAAAAAAAATATCAGTAACTTCTTGCTTGAATATTTGGTGTTGACCTTTCCTTTTTTTATTGTGGATCCAAAGCATTAATTGTGTTTTCAAAACCAACTATTTACGTTAAAAAGTTAATTGGTTAAAAACTTTTAATTTTATAAGTTTTAGCAGCAAGTTTAACAGAGAGACATAGTGAAAACTTAGTACGGCTCGCTAAGATTCAAAGTTCAATATAGGCCCGAAACTAAAAGAGGAGTTTGCTCGTCTCCGGCACCGATTGAAGGCTTTAAAGTTAAGTGTAACGCTGCCACAGTTCAGTAGTGCTGCTGTCCACTTCTATGGAAAGAAGCAGGGCTGAGATATTGCATATGGTTACCTCCACCAACCACCACTCTTATTTTTCTGCAGACGGTGGAGTGAGTGGTATGGCTACTGATCCTGGACATGAAATAGTAGATGAGGAATTCGGTGACTCAATGCACAATACCGTTGTCCTGTGTTCGGCTGATGACGCTTATACGTTAAATCAGGTCCGTCTTTAAACTATGCAATGATAGCAATCCGACTTTTTGTGCTTCCTTTACTTCTGTCGTTTTGGTGATCAGAAAGTTGACTAAAGTGCAGTATCGCAGTGCTACTGCTTAGGTGCTTGCCTTACTAGAAGTCTCGCTTAGGAGTTAACCAACTTTTATTTTACGCTGGGCTATAACATTAGGTTTTTTAAAAGCGGTTGAACATACGTTTGATTAATGCGGCTAAAATTGCCATTGGTTTTAATGTAGATTTAAATTTGTTCCTTGCCAGTTTTTCACTGTTTTTATCGGATTTACACACGGAGTTTTTGCAGGACATGTGCGTTGTGTGTGGGAGCTTTGGCCAAGGTACGGAGGGCCGGCTAGTGGCTTGCTCTCAGTGTGGCCAATGTTATCATCCATACTGCGTCAATCTTAAATTGACCAAAGTTGTTCTGAGAAAAGGATGGCGCTGCCTGGATTGCACTGTAAGTAAAATTTGAAATATTTGAACCTGTTGATTAGTCATAAAACTAATGCAAATAAACGAAATGAGGGTTAAGTTTTTGATATGGCTGATTGTGTATAAAAATTTAAAGTAACGTTGTTAATGATGTGGTGCGTAACCATGATTTCCTTTCGTTGTTAGCTACCGGTACAGTTTAAACAGTTTTGTGAGGTGTTTTAGGTGCTCAATTCCAGTCGCTGAAAGTGAAATCAGGTCTTTAGAATCATGAAAAGTTGTGGGAGAAAAATGGCATTTTTTATTTTAGATTCTTGCTGATTTATTATGGGCTCTTCACATTTATGTCAGAAAAATGGGTTAACTGTATTTGCTTTTCATTGCAGATGCTGCTATGAGGCTGTGTTTTTACTATTGTCGATTAGATGATTCTAAAATTGCGAGAATATTTAACATTAAATCAAAATTTATGAAATATTTTCGCTATGGTGTGTGGCAAGTTGACTGGGACTTGAATAATTTATAACATTTTATACAGGTTTGTGAAGAGTGTGGTGCCGCTGATGACCCCTCCCATCTTCTGCTATGTGATGATTGCGATATTTCCTACCACACTTATTGTCTCAAACCTCCCCTCCATCATGTACCTAAGGGTGGATGGAAGTGCAAATGGTAACGCAATTAATGCCACTTCTTTAAAATTCATTTTTAAAGTTAGAGAATTGCTTTTGTCGTAATAAGTATCGCTTATTGCTATTGGTGGCGGTGGTGTTCTACGTAGTCCCACTTCAAACCCAAGCACACAACCACAGGTCGACAGATTGGCAGATGGCTGTTTGGTCTAAGAATGAGAATGCATTAGTTACGCAGCTACAATTTTGGTTTGATGACCCAAAACTTGTGGTCAAGTGAAATAAATGTGCTCATAAAAAAAAAAAAAACTTTAGTGGTACTGTAGCCTAGCTTCACTTGGATAATTCCTTTTCATTTTAGGTGTGTGCGGTGTTCTCATTGTGGCACAACATCTCCTGGATTTAATTGTACTTGGGCGGAAGGTTATTCGTCTTGTGGCCCGTGTGCCTCCCTGACCCACTGCCCAATATGTCGACGTTCGTACAGAGACGAAGAGACCATAATGCAATGTTCCAGCTGTGAAAGGTAAGCTGTAGCATCTGAGCTTCTTGATGGGACCTACAAGGTTGAAATAGCGGGTGTCAGGTAGAGTAGCCATTAAAGTGTCCCCTCCGACTTGAGTAAGAAAAGGAGCATATTGCCGTCACTTGTGATTTATTACTAGTATTTTACAAAGCTGATGCAAAACTAATTAGCCCTAAGACCGGTCGGTTAGCTCAGTTGGTAAAACATTGCTATCGGTGCGGGAGGTCTGGGGTTCAAATCTCGGGTCGGTCAAATCGCACGCTGTGTCGCCAATGGCTCGCCATCTCTGCGTAGTTGTGTTGCCCAGGCACTATACCGCGGAGATCGGCCCCGCCACTCTTTACATGCTTCGGTGTAATACTTTGAGTATAATATAGTGAAGATTTGATTTGGTTTGAAAGTGCATCCGCGCGCGTAATGTGTTTAGGTGGTTGCATGCGAGCTGCGAGTACTTGTATGGAGAATCTGATATCGAGAAAGTTTTGGAGAAGGGATACTCGTGCGTTTTTTGTCGTCCGAAGGGCTCAATACCCCCTCATTTGGACCTGAACCCACCTAATGCGTTTGAGGGTGACCCATCATCAGGGATTTATTTAGGTCGAACCAGGTCCGATGTGGAGCAAGTGAAGGTATTGTGGCGTCATAATAAGAACTTTGATATAGACGCGTATTTTGTAACAGTTACTGATTTTTTGCAGAGTATGTAATTCCAGTCTTTTGTGTGTTTTGATTGAATAAATATTTTTAAGTTTTTTTTAATTTAACAGAGTTGGTTGTGTCTAAATTCATGCCTAGCTGCGATTTTTGAAGATCACTTTTTGCTAACAGCAGTTAACGTAATATTTTTAAGCGATGACACTCTTGCATAATAGGCCGTAAGCTCAGTTGTTAAGAAATTGCTATCGGTGTGGGAAGTTTGGGGTTCGAATCCTGGTTCAGTCAAATCGAATGCAGTGTCGCCAACGGCTCGCCTCCGTTGCGACGTTTCTGCGGAGGTGTATTACTCAGGCGTTAAGCTTCGGAGATGGGTCCCACTACTTGTTACACGCTTCGGCGTTATACCGCGAGTGCAATGAAGGTTTTGTTTTGTATTAGCTATGTGGAACTGCGTCAGCGTAAACAAATAAACTTACTTACTTACTTTGTTTACTTATTTTTTTTAACTCTCAGCGTCTTTGTTTTGGCTTCTCGTGCTTTTTTCATAGCCTTGTTCGTAGAAGTTATATTAAATAATATCTTTCAGGAATATCACAAAGACGGCGTCGCCTTAACAAGTGCTGGGTTACAACATATACAGCAGCTGATGCAAAGCGCAATGGGCTTGAACAAGAAGAAACCACACACGCAGAAAAGGTGATGTTCTATTTATGTAATATGCTTAATTGTGAAGTGGAAACGCACTTTATTTGTGACTAATTGGTGTTGGATGTGGAGTTGAAGACGGAGTCAAAAACAGGAAATTAGCAAAAACAAGCGCCGGATTATTTGGAAAGATTGGGAGTCGGATGTCATTTAGACCAAATCCGCGCTCTTGAGGCGGAGCAGGGGGGGAGGTGGGCATTCATTTGAATTCTGTGGAACCGCTCTAGGAGGGGAATCATTTAACTGAATTTAGTAAGCATGCTCTGGGTGTAACTATTTTAGAATTGCGTGATAGTTTTTCTATTTTGCTTGGGTGACGTTTGTTATCTCTCGGTTCAACACAAGAGAGCATGGTTTCAAGATGGGTTTTGTATTGTTTGCGACAACGGTCGGCTACTCTTAATGGGGACCGGTTAACCCTTCGGTATAATGTTTTCGATTTCAAATGTTTGTTCCGGTTAGAAAAAGTCAAGTGCAGAAACAGACCGACAAGCTTCCCTCTCCTCTTGATACAAAAACTGACGCTGACGTTGGAACAAGTGCCATTTCAACTGATCTCGATGGAAAAGATAATCTTAAAGGTGAGAAACGATGGCAAAAAAAGTGCCAGTCATTCTCGCTGATAGCACCCCGAGCAGTAACGTCTTGTAAATTGTTTGGTATCGTGGTGTGGCGAGAAACGATTATGATGATTATACAACCGAAGAAAAGTGACTCATTTGGGAACTGTCGTTGCTTGGGAGTGAATTTTGTTTTAGTTTCTGCAATACCTCGTTCGTCGTGAATCATTTCATCCGACATGGAAATAACAAGGCTTGGTTAGATTCGAACTAATCTCGATCAAAGCCGCAGTAAACTATTGCTTCAAACCATTAAGCAATATGGGCTTGAGTAGCGGTATGGTAACCAAGCTGTTTCCTCTGTATTTTCTGCCGTACTTGCTTTTGCTGTCTGACGTCACCATGATATTATCACATGCGTCAAATATACCTGTGCACATTTGCTACTATTGTACCAATTTGTGATATGTTGCATCAATATTTTTAGATGATGAGAGTTTAGTTGGTTTGGATTTGTCTCAAAGCGGTCAGTTGGTAGCTCCAGATCCGGGTTCGGAACTCACACCGGCCCTCGATACTGGTAAGCGTGCAAAGTTTTTATGCAGGATCTATCTTAACCTGAATTCTAAAATAGTTTTGGATTTGTAAGCAACGAGTTATGTAATTTCACAAAACAAGACAACAAAATAATTTTACGAAAAGAGAAACTTTTTGAAGACTTTATGTTGTCGTTTTATTACACTTACCAAACGCCATATTTTTTGTCGAGCATTTAACATATGCTTCATCTACTCTAGGTTACGCTAAATATGTTATTTTAACTTTCTCAAACTTGCAACGTTCCTTACCGAGCTACGCTAATAATGGTTAGGTATTGTTATAGACAATGATGACTCATTATGCAAAGATACTCCGGACAACCAGCTAGGTGCTGGAATAGACGATCATCCCAGCGTAACTGCTGGTTGGTTATGTGGTGTCTTGCTTGCTGTCTGTGTGTTGTATTACAATCACACAGTGTATGATTGTTGGTGATTACTCTCACAATGTTCAATCTGATCAATGAATTTCTTTGACTTTTTTGGTGTAAATCTTTCTCTGTGATGACGAAACGTCACTTACAATTGACTTCTTGATTTTGGATTCAAACGATTATTATCTCAGATTCATGTACCGGCCGTTTAGTTCAGTTGTAAAGGCATGCTATCGGTGCGGGAGCTCTGAGGTTCGAATCCCGGGCCGGTCAAATCGGACGCAGTGTCGCCAACGCCCGCCACCGTTGCGACGTTTCTTCGGAGCTGTGTTGCCCAGGCGCTCAGCCGCGGAGATGGGCCCCGCCATTCCTCACACGCCTCGGCGTAATAACTCGTGTACAATGAAGATTTTTGATTTTCATTATTTCGTGTTATTAGCTGGGTTTTTTTTAATAAGCGGTCTGTTTTCAAGCCCATTGCGGACCATGACCATGAGTGCATGCGATCCTTCAAAACGATTCTTGGCGCGTGACCGACTTGGTGCTTGGACAGGGTTTTAAAATCTGGGCCAGGGTTAAAGTCTCAATGCATAGTTGGTCAAATCGAATAACCGCTCATTCCTTCGAAGAGGCAAAGTTATATACTTGAAAAAGTACGAAAGTGCTAAAAAGAGTGCGGACGTTTCACTTGCGCTTTTTCTGACGTTTAACTACACTCTGAATTACAAGATCTTTAAGCCTTAAACATATGGCTATCTTCTAGTTTGTCTGTATTGAGCTTTAATGTGGCATCAAACGTGTATTGCGTGCAACCTTCGCTGCTTGCTATATGTTGTAAACAATAATTTATGAATTAGAAAATGATAAAAATATTGATGTTAAAGCTGATTATTATTGGTAATTGATAAATTTACTCTGGCGAAGGCGTGGATTAGTTGCCATTCTTACTTTAAAATGTTAGTATGGAGCGGCTTTGCCATGTTTTTGTATTTTATTTTCTAAATCATAAAAGCATTTTAATTACTTATTTTTGAAGCAGCATTATTTGAATATGCAAACTTTAAATTGTTTGTAGACAGTCGGGTGAAGATTTGAAAAATGTTTCATTAATCTGTTGCATATGACAGAAAGGCTTTTTTTTTTTGAGCGTAGCAAACTTTTTTCTGTCAACGCGTTAAATTTCACAGTTCGAGGATTCTTCAAGTTTCAAGTTTTTCTTATTTCGTCGATCTGTTACTGTATTTTGTTTTAGGTCAACCGGGCCAGATGGAGACATCGGAATTACTGCCACTATCCGTGGAGGGAGTTGAGGGAACAGATGCCTCCCTTCCCCCGTCTGACTTGACCAAGCTGCCTGTTTCCGGTGTCCAGGATGGTGGTATCAAGAAGAGGAGGAAACCTTATCGGCCGGGTGGGTCACTGGAGAAACTTTAAAATCTGTCAGGCTTGCTACAGTACATGGGCAGATTCAGAATTTTATAAGCAAGGCTGAGAATCGCAAATTGCTTATCTGACTGTTTTGCACGCCTAAACAAAGAATTCAAAGGGAGTTTTATTATCTCCTTGATTGCATTTCTTTTGACGCGTGTATGATGAAGTCAGTAAATTTTGCATGTTTTTGCAAAAACTTATCTTTCAAAAAACGCTGAATTGGCGCCGTAAGTTTGTGATGTGTCGTAGCGTGCACATTGCATAGCGAGCATGATGATATTGTTGCAGGTATTGGAGGCTTTATGGTACGGCAACGGAGTCGCGGCGGATTTATGAGTTCGAAAGGTCGACGGAGTCGTATGGGTAAAGCCGTGCCAACCTTGCCAAGCTCTAATTTTTCTACTGCGACGGGTTTCGATAGCAGCCCCTCTAAAACAGACGAGATGAAAATGAGAGCGACGGAAATTACTGGAGGTGGGCGTCAACATACTTTTGCTTATGCTCACTTGTATGTTCATACAGTATTACGATTTTTATAAAATGAAATCTTCCTTATGCTCGCAGTATCACGCCAGACTCCAGAGTGTGTAACGAGTGTCGGGCTAATCTCCGCGGCTTGGCGCCTGAGCCACTCAGCGTGGAATAAATGGTGGCGAGCCGTTGGCGACATTGTGTCCGATTTGACCGGTCCGGGAATCGAACCCCAGACCTCCCGCACCGATAGCGAGATCGTGACCAGTGTGCAAACCGGCTGATGTTTGTTACGTTTAATATTGCAAGATACAGACTGAAGTTGCGTGCACACTTTTTTGTGTAATCCATCCGTATCAGGTATTGCTTACCGCTGCGGCACACCAACTTACGATTCTGCAGAACTGGGCCACTGTAAAGTTCTCGTTTTTAAAATTGGGTCTCAATTTTTCCAAGGACTTCACTACGCAGCTCCTGGTAGTATGTTGAACTAGTTTGAGCTTAAACTTTCAAATATTGCGGTGCATTGTAGAATGTGATTCAAACTACATCAAGCATGAAACTGAAGGGGGAATCACCATTGCTCATCAAGACAGCATTGAAGCAGAAATAAAAGAAGAAAGCAATCCAGAAGCAAAGGTTGAAGGTAAAAATCATAAGTCATGTTGCTAGGCTATATACGTCAAACAATCAAATCTTCAATAATCTCGCGTTATTACGACGAAGCGTTTAACGAGTGCCGGAGTCCAGCTCCGCGGCGTAACGCCTAAGCAGCACAGCTCCGATGAAACGTTGTAGCGGTGGTGACTCGTCCGCGGCATTGTGTCTGATTTAACCGGCCCAGGAATTGAACCCTAAACCTCCCGCATTGATAGCAATGTCTTAACAACGAGGCTAACTGGCTGCTTAATGTATTAACATATCTTATGGTAACCCCACAGCAGTTTTGCATTCGAAAAGACGTTTTTGGGGATGGTGGTTTTCAACGCAGGAAAAAGCTGCTAGTGCTGTCAAACTAAGCAAATCCGTTGTCGATTGAATTGAACAGACTTTGCTGCTTTTTTGTACAACTGGATTCAACAGCTTGGACAGCACTTGTTTAATGCAAAGTTACGAAACTTAAGGACTTTTCAAATGAAGTAAGATTTGAAATAGTCCTACACACTCCTCCACTTGACCCTTCAAAAGAGGCGGGGTTAGAGAAGGAAAAGTTCTTTTGAGTAGCAGTTAACCTATGGTGTTTTTGGCAGGTCAAACCAGTGTACTGGTTTCTCCACTCAAACTAAAGATCTCCACAGTGCCACCGACGCAGCCTCCAACGAAACCGAAACGAAAAAAACGAACTCGTCTGATCGATCAATTTCCCATGTACATTCAAGTAAGAAATCATTCACCTTAAAGTGATTTTTAAAAATGCATCGATTTTTTATGTATGTGTACGAAATTTGTTCTTATGTTGTCATACTATGTCGCTTGCTTCTGCTTTTGAAAAACTTTGGTGTTTTAATCGTTTAAACAGTTCTTAATTACAAATAACAGACAATTGAATTATTGTATGGAGTTCATTTTTAGCTGCTTCCAATTTAGGCTAAGAACTGTTAACTGTTAAGTAGCAGTTTCAATAATAATTTTTATTTGCAAAAAATCTGACGAAGCTTCATTATACGAAAGCTCATTAAGCTTGAGTGGTGGTATTGTTTTTTGAGATTTAAGCTTTTACATTAATAGAGCTGGAGCAAATTCAACGAATGAGTTTTGGATATTTACTGTTATTTAACCGAACTTGAATATGTTTCGATTTGTTCTGGCTTTATTATTGTCATGAAGTTTTCGAAAATTGCCATCTTAAATTTTCGAAAATTGCTTCTGAAATAGACCTGTTTCGATCTACTTCATTTTGGACCCGTTGCGTAAGTTAGTTTAGATTTGCTGCTTAGAACACAGTAAATGCAATTAGTACCAACCGTTAAGTTGTTACTATTGACTTTCGTTTGTTATTTTGCTTTGTTTTCGAAGCTGCTTGCGTTACGTCCAATATTGTTGGGCCGCAATCATTGTACGCTGGATGGTGAAAAATGTCTGTCTCTGGTATAGTTTATCATCTTCATGTCTCAATAAACGTTGGATTTGTCAATGTAGACTGCTGTCTTGTTGAATTTTTTAACATTGAGTGTGATGCGGTACAATTGGGTTGAAGCTCATTGAGTTTTTTTTATAGGAGGGATTTTTTGGAAACGATATCCTTAATTTGGCTGGCTCCACAAAATCCGGAGATATTCAATTGGTTAAAGATTCAGGCTCCTCCAAAAGAATGTAAGTAGAATTTTAAATTCACCTAGCTTACTCAAAAATAGAACAAGTCAATATTCAATTATTAATCTTTGATTTGTGTTACCACAAACAAAAAATTTTTGAAGATTTTTATTCCACGCTATGATTAGGTTGGATAAGGTTGAAACAGGAGCAGTCAGTAGTTTGAGGTACTATTCATTCACGTGCGTTCTGTAAGTAGTATACTTATTATGACTACTGAAGGTGTAAGGATGCAGTGAAAGATGTTGCTACTTTGTGATATGAGAAAACTGTGAAGGAAACGTTTTCGTGTGTGTTAAATTGGCAACTTTCACGCAGCGCTCAACGCAATGCTTCTCAAATTGTTCTTCCTGAAAGAGTGAAACTTCGGTTGGACGCACAGGTCGCGTCGAAAGCTGCTGAAGCAAAAAGGAAAGCAGAAATGAAACAGGATAGACATCATGTGAGCATCTTTTCTGTGTGAGATCTTCCCACGTTTTGTTTAGTAATTTACGCTATGCCCAGCTGCTTGACGTAGTAGTAGCAAATCGGAGCGGGACGTCTACGGTTCGATTCTTTGGCCAGTCTAATCGAACATTGTTCGCTAATGACTCATCACCGCTGTGATATTTCTTCGAGAGCTGTGTCGCTAAGCCGCGGAGACGGGGCCCGCCACTCGTTGCTCGCTTCGGCGTATTATCGCCAGTGTAATAAAGATTTGATTTTACTCAAAAATAAGACGCTTAATATGTGTATTGTGTAGTCTCGTCAAACTCCATCTGGGGATGATGTTGGTTTGATGCTGGATAAAGAAAGTGAAGATCTGCTCGGCGTAGTTCTCCCCGATGATTTACCGTTTAAGGAAGATGATATTCTTGGTCTTTTGTCCGGTCAAGGACATGGAGGTATGTGGTGTTTTAATGCATGCAAGCTGAAACTGAGGCTCTATACCTAATGGGTTGGAATAAAATGTTTGATTTCAATATGTCCTTTTTTTTGTTTTTTTCACTTATCATGCTGTGCTTTACCTTATGACCCAAAACGCCGCTGTATTTCCGTTTATAAAAGAGCATTGTAGCAATCAGGTGGTTTTTAATGCGCTCTGTACTACCAAGGTTGGTAGTGCTCCAGACTTCCTTGTCTTTTCCCAAAAACTACTTCTCAATTCTAGCGTAAAATAATTTACCATTTTGTAATTGAAATACATTTTTTTAAAACCTTGACTAGCATGTAAATGCCGACACATTTTTCATCTCCTAACTTTTTTGTCTCTTACTAGTCACTTGTTATAGGAGGAGGTGACACTCACGAAAGCATATTAAGTCCCAGCGCATTGGAGACGTTGGTGTCTGATGGACTAGCTAATATTGATGGTGACGTCACATCTCTATTTTCGGACGTACTCAACCATGGCCAAGATGAAGCAGGAAATGGTAAATTTTTTTTCAGCTTGCTTTGCCTGTATTTTTAATTTTTTGTGGACACATGATCTTTTTTGAGGGTTTTTTGGGTATTCGAGGGTTTTTTGTTTTCGATATTTTACCGTGATTTTTTTAGCCTAGAACTACCCAGCTGTATTCTGTCTTTTTAATTCACCAGCCGTAGCATATTTTTGGCTGTGAAATGCTAAATGAAGGTTGCACAACTTTTAAACATCAGGCCTGCTGGGACTGTCATCAATAATACAGTATGTTTATTTTCGTTCGATTTCGCCTGCCAAACCACTCGCTTTTTGTGTAAAGGAGTTTGATCACAGCTGGAGACGATCGCGTGTGACGCAAAATTCGAGCGGCTGCTGTCTCGAAGAGCGCAAGCTCACTTCGCTGTCTCTCTTTTGCATTGTGGAATTTTATGTTCAATGTTTTCAAATAACCTCAGTTATTTATTTCGACCTTTATGGATAAAAAAATCAAATCTTCATTATGCTCGTGATATTACACCAAAGCGTTTAGCGTTGGCGGAGCCCACCTCCGCGCCTAGCGCCTGGTCAACACAGCTCCGCAGAAACGTCACAGTGGTGGCGAAGCGTTAGCGAGACAGTGTCCGATTTGACCGGCCATGGACTTGAACCCCTGACCTCCCGCACAGATAGCGATGTCTCTAACCATTGCGCCAATTGTTTTTATGGTTGAATAAATTAAATGCATTATTCAGAAGAATCAAATTTGCTGAATGATATCAGTAGCCTCACTGATCCTCCGAAAAGTTCTTCCACCATGGACACCCTGCCTAATCCTCTTCATGATAGACAACAAGCTACGTCTGCTCCTTTGGATGTCGGTCCAACGGAAGACTTGATTCATCAAATGACTGCAGAACAAGTATGTTGGACCGCTACTAGCTAGCTTGCCATAGCAAAAACACTAAATTGGTCGTTTGGGATATAAAAAAGACCAATCTATCAAGTTTCTAGTGTTTTACACTGATTTTCTCTGATAGTTACATTGCAGGTTTCATTAGTCAGTGCCTATCCTATCTCACTTGTGATAAATAAGGTTACGAGTCATTTTTATGTCAGCGTTTGATTATATTACTCGCGTGAATGTAATCTACATCAAAAAAATCAAATCTTCAATATTCTGGCGGTATTACGCCGAAGCGTGTAATAAGTTATGGGGCCCATCTCCTCGGCTTAGCTCCCGGGCAACATAGAAAAGTCGCAGTTATGGCGAGTCGTTGACAACCCTGTGTGTAATTTGACCGGCTCGGGAAACGAACTCCAGACCTCCCGCACCGATAGCGATATCTTGAGCCACAAAGCTAAACGGCCGGTTGAGTGGAATCTATAGGTTTTATCTCGCAAATGGACTTCAAAGAGGTCGTTTGACTGCTTAATTAAGATAGATTCAATTGCAATAAGCAAGTTTTGTTTCAGAGCCAAGATATTTTACCAAGCAGTTCATCAGTGAAGCAAGAGCATGGAGCAGCTATAATGCAACAAAAATCAATAAATCAGCACATTCAGAAACAAATGCAGCAGCAACGTCAACAACAGATGCTACTCAACCAATTACAAATCGATGCCCAGCAAACTCAAACCCCTCTTGACCAAACCAACTTCGAAATCCAGACTCCAATGCAACCGAATGTTCAAGTGATGAATAAACACATGTTTGGGGAAATCCCTGTTTCAGATGGGGCTATGTTAGTCCCCCAACAGCATCCGCATTTTGTGGGGCCAGTTCAGCAATCGTCAATGCAGCAGCTTCCAATGCAAATCGAAACGCAACAAATGCAGCAACTTCCGATGCAAAAACAGAAATTTATCTCCCCGAGACATGAACATCCAGGTCCGTCAATGGCTCAAAATATTCATGGAAGTATGTCAATGCCGTCTACAGGTAAGCAAGCGGAAGGAAGTAATCGTTACGTTTACGAATTCAAATGCGACGAGTATAATGCAGGAAATGTAGCAGAGTTTTGCGTGGTCGGTAAATAGGAAAATGAAACAAGGTGCGAAGAATTGTCGCGTGGCGCGTGTCTTATTGCCGCCTGACGCGTATCGACAATTTTGAATGTCATTACAATTAGAAATTACGGTAGGCTTGTTGGTGGTTTCGACTGCATTACTGCAGAATCCTAATATCGACATTTAAAAGCAAGCAATAACATGTTTTTGACCCTTTCTACAAAGCGTTTCACTAGCTTTATCTCTTTCGCGCCTTAGCGCCCAACCATAGTAATGGGCGTGGCATTCTGATCATTTACTTGACATGATTCGACCAACAGATGAACCTGCTCTACCTAGCCAAAACAAGTGTTCTTTGTACAATATTCAGCTCACGAGCACGTTCATCCTCATGCAATTCTAACTCGTCAACATTCAATTGATTCCAACCCATCAGAGATGCATAGCTCGCAAACCAAGGTTATGGCGCCCACTGGAGCAATGCTGCAGATGTATGGGGCGCAACATGCTCAGGGAATGCAGAAACAAGCCCCCCAACACCCAACTGGAATCACAAATGCCCCAGTAAGTACCTAATAGTTATTGAAATATTTACTATATCTCTGCCAATAGTTAAGTGGACCATTTGTCGCGATTTTTGTCGTTTGTCAACTTTTCAAGAGCTTTTTTTTGTGATTCAAATAAATAAAAGTTATTTTCAAATTATATTGAACTGAAAATTCAACAGTAATTGAAGGAGACTGCGAAGTGAGCTTGTGCTCTTTGAGTCAGCAGCCACCCGTTGTATATGTCAAATGCGATCGCGAATCGAACCCGTCAAGTAGGATTTGTCACCTGCGTGCGGTATCGCCTATTTATGTCGCTGACAACAGTGTTGCTTCGTAACCTCTGTATTCGATTTGCTCTGTATCAGGGCTGGACAAATTACGGCCCGCGAGACCATTTTATGCGGCCCGCGGGCACTTGCAGAATCTACAGATATATGAACTCCTACCGTGAATGAAGACTTTTTTTTGCTGTTCACTGATTTGCAGTAGCTAACAGGACATCTGAGGACGTGTAGACCTTTTTTTTGCTCTTCCAATCAATGCAGCCCTCGGCTTTAAAATTTATTCAAATGTGGTCCTTCGTGTGAAAAGTTTGCCCACCTCTGCGCTATATTCCAATCCCCCCAACAGCTTTATAAATACTTCATTACTGCCAAGATCAGGACCCCACTTTGTGGGTGATAGGTAATTTGAAGTTTATTGCAATTTTTTCGAGCTTCCATTTGACAATAAGTAAAATAGATTGACAAGATTGTAAGTAAATTGCATTAATATTCAGCTTTCCCATTCTCCCGGTCTAATGTCGAAAGTTGAACCTCCAGTCCCTGCGATGGACCAGAGTGGTGGTCCAGCGTCTGTGTCCAGTCTTCCTGATCTAACCAGGTTCGTGTAGATGTCTGTCGACGTATTTCATTTTCAAAAAATTTGTGAGAGGTTCATGATTATTTTAGTAGTTTTTCGTTGATGGTTAACTTAGTTGCATGAAACATCGAATCTTCATTATATTCGCGGTATTATGCCGAAGCTTGTAATAACTAGTAGCGGGGCCCACCTCCGCAGCTTTGCGCCAGGGCAACACGAATTCAAAGAAACGTCGCTGTGTTGATTTGACGACCCGGGAATCGAACCCCTGATCTCCCGTACTTGAAACAATTACATTTACATCCAAAGTAATGAAGAAAATGATTCGATATTGCTGAGAACAACGAATAGAAGAGTGGTCGCTAGGAACGTTGTTGAGTTACAGATTTGTTTGCCACTTTTTTAGCGTTGACCCTGTAAAGCAATTTGAGCGGCTTTGTTATGTATTTTTTAATTTTTTTTTTTTTTTTTCAGGGATTCCAACTTATTTGAGCCGGCTGCCCTTCCTTGGCCTCTTGGTACTGACCTCGAAGGGGATACATTGACTGTCAATCAAAGAAATATCTTGAAATGGGAAAAAGACGAGCCTCTCGGTACGTCGCCATTTTGGTTTAAGTTATTTTCCCAAGTCAAATGATTGCAAAATCGTTATATAGGAAAGAGCTTTGTACATTTTTTACAAAACGTTTTAAGTAACTTTCATTTTAAAGTCAATAGTTTTGAAGCTATGATCTAGCTTCACAAGTAGTCTACCTTAAATCTGATGCAATTTTACGGTAACCTAACCTATAGTCAACTCTAAGTCCTTCATGTAAATCGGTGGTTATATGATTTATTGGTGCTCATACCCCCTTGAGCTTTCATGAAATTTCTTCCTTATTCGCAACAAAGATAGTAAGCAAGGTGAATTTATTGTTAAATAACCTGAGCAGCCTTTAATTTGGAAAGCTGTATTGTACCCCTCCTTTCTGTCTCTTACCCCCAGGGGCCACATGAACCCTGGCGAGGAACCCCTCCTTAAACTCAAATGATGAAATGTTTAAATTTTACGCTATCTTCTTTACATCACAGGCATCCACGCCACAATCTCTCCGGTACTCTACGCCAACATCAAGTATCCTCTGTTGAAGAAGGAGTTTCCAGATTGGCCAACTCGTGCGAAGCAAGTAGCGAAGTTGTGGAGGAAAGCGACTCCGGATGAAAGAGCTCCGTTCCTGGTAAGATTTTGCGAAAAAGTCCTAAATCACTTGAGTTTTGAAAAACTTCGAGGCTGCTGTGGAGAAACGAGCTTGAATTTATTGTACACCGCAACATTGTAGTTTTGTAGTCTTTTTGCAGTTACAGGTGTTTTTACGAGCTCTCTACTGAATTATCAATCAATCAATCAATTTTCTGGACCCGCTTATCCTTGGGGGGTCGCGGGGGCAGCAGCTCAAGTTGGAGCCTCCAAGCATCTCGATCCTCTGCAACAAAGGATAGATGCTCTGCTGGGATGCCAAGGCGAGACCAACTAAGATCTTCTACGTAATCTCGCCATCGAGTTCTGGGACGGCCTCTAGGCCTTCGACCAATCGGTGTTGAACAGAGCAGTTTTTTGGCTGTTCTTTCCTGGGGCATTCGTGTCACATGTCCATACCAACGCAGTTGCGATCTTTCTAGTCGGAGAAGCAGCGATTCGATGTTTAGAGATTCACGAATATCTGCACTTTTAACCTTGTCCAACAAGATCAAACCGCTAATTCTTCGCAAGAATCCCATTTCGGCTGCTTGAACTCGAGACCTCACTTTCTCATTCATGATCCAACACTCATGGCCATAAGTCAAAATAGGAACATAGACCGATCTGAAAATGGATAGCTTTGCCTTGGTGCAAAGCTCCCGTTTCAGTACCACAGATCGGTGGAGCTGGCGCATTACTGCACTTGCTTTTCCGATGCGGATATCCAATTCGCTATTTTGTCTGCCGTCACTTGTGAATGAGACGCCGAGGTACTTGAATTTCTCTGACTGTTTTAGTGGTACTCCATCAATTTGGAGAGAGCACTGCTTTGGTTGTCTGGACAGGCACATGGTTTCTGTTTTTGTTGTACTGATTTTCATTCCGGCAACAGAGCATGCATCCGAAAACCTGTCAAGAGCTTGCTGGAGACCATTTTGGGTAGAGTCGAGTAGCACGAGATCATCTGCAAATAACAGACGTTGTACAGTGCATTCACCGATCTTTACTCCGCCACAAGACTCACTGTTCTTAACTATTCTATCCATATAAATAAGGAACAGAATAGGTGAAAGAGAGCAGCCTTGCCGTAGTCCCACACTTACTCTGAAAGGTTTCGTCGTTGCACTGTTAACACGAACACAGATCTCGGAATGCATGTACAGCGACTTAATGGTAGTTAGTAACTGGCCATCAATGCCATACTGCAACAGCACCGCCCAAAGCTTGTCTCTAGGAATGCGATCATATGCTTTTTCAAGATCAACAAAACATGCATTGACCTCTTTTGCATATTCCCACGACTTCTCAAAGATTTGCTGCAAGGCAAAGATCTGATCCATTGTGCTTCGGCCAGGACGAAAGCCACACTGAGCATCTGTTAGCTTAGGCTCGACTATTTCACGGCATTTCTTTTCAAGGCATTTGGCATAGACCTTACCCCGGACACTGATGAGAGATATGCCCCTATAATTGGTGCATTTTCTCTTGTCTCCTTTCTTGTGGATAGGTATTATCACACTAGTTTTGCCATTGCTTTGGTGCTTGCCCAGTACTACACGCCACCTTACAAACACGAGTCAGCCAACGAACACCATGTATGTTCATTGCTTTTAACATTTCAGGTCTGATATCATCCTCACCAGGTGCTTTTCCAGTTTTCAATGATTTGATTACTGCATTCACATCTGCTTCGGTTATCTGAATATCTTCCCCAACCTGTTCTTCGTGAATTTGTATCGGTGTAGCATCAACTGGGTTTAAAAGATCACTAAAGTAGTCTCTCCACCGATTCAAAATAGCATCTTGATCTTTCAGAGTCACACCATTTGAATCTTCGATAAAGAGAGCGGCTCGAGATCTTTTTCCACGCAAACGGCGAATGGTCTGCCAGAACACTTTGTTTGCCGTTTTGAAATCATCGTCTAACCTTTCTCCAAATTCCTTCCAGGCCCTTTCCTTAGACAGTTTAACTTTTGTGGCTGCCGTCTTACGTGCTTCAGAGTACTGCGAACGAAGTTCAAGTGATGACTTATTTGCAAGCCAGGCCTTATAGGCCACTTTTTTCGCACGAATAGCTTCTTTAACTTCTTGGTTCCACCAAGGAGTTCTTTTCTCGCTACTCTTCGTCCCTCCAACACGCTTACGTCCACAACAGTTAGTAGCGGACGTAATGACTGCTGTTCGAAACAAACACCACTCAGTTTCAATGTCTTCAGTAGAGGTCGGAAGTTCTTTGAACTTAGATGCAATGTTGTTTGCAAATGCAGTTCGTACCTCTTTGTCAGCTAATGATTCCCATTTGATTCGATAAGTTTCTCGTGGTCGAAAAGTCTTTCGTTTTTTCAAGGGTTTCAAAGCTTTCAAAGTGCAGACAACTAGGTGGTGATCAGTTGACAACTCAGCCCCTCTTTTAACACGGACATCAGACACGGTAGAAAACAAGTCCGCCGAAACGATACAAAAATCAATCAGGGAGCGTTGTCCCAGAGAGTCTCTGTACCAGGTGTACTTATGAATTCTTTTGTGCTGAAAAAATGTGTTCATTATGCGCAGCCCATTGGTGGCACAGAACTGCAATAAACACCTTCCGTTCTTGTTAATGTGAGGGTCACCATGTTGCCCAATAACACCTTTCCAGGTTGCATTGTCGATGCCCACATGTGCATTGAAATCGCCCAAAAGGACAAGTTGCTTTTCCCAATGCAACCTCAACTTCCTCCAGAAAGGCTTCGTACTGTGATTCTATGTTAGGTGCGTACACCTGCAATATACACAGAGATCGCTCCTGCAGCCTTAGCTTTAGAAGACAAACCCTTCCTCCTAGTGGTACCCAGTCAACGACACATTCAGCTATGTTGGGGCTCACAAGTAAGCCAACACCAGCTTGAGCAGACATTGCTGCATCAACACCTGAGTAGAAAATTTTCCACCCATCGTTCAACTCGACAGTTCCAGAACCCCGGCGCTTTGTTGATGAAATTCCCACAACATCAAGGCGATACTGTTGGGCTTCGCAAACAAGCTCCTGCTCTTTTCCTGTCAGTGACGAAACGTTCCAGTTCCCGATAGCTAGATCCCGGCAGTTTGGTCCAACTCGAGTACGTTTTCTGTGCGCTGCCCCCATTTGCCTCCCCAAACGCTTAGCGACTGCGTTGGTGGGTTTCCGGTGACGGTCAGCTTGTGGGGGAGACTGTAGCTTATTTTTCGAACGAGTCCCTCTGCCTAAAACTCGAACGCGGACCTTTTTATCCTGCGCGCCGTCCGATGCAGCATGAATATTGTTATTACAACTTTCCATTTAGCTACAGCATTGGATTGCTACTTGGTCTGTTTCTCTCCTTCGACCTTACCGCCATGGGTGACCCTGATGGAAGTGATTAAATACTACCGACGGCGTTGCTCTAAGGATCATTGAAAACTCAAACCTCCCCACCACGTTAAGGTGGCAATCCATAGGAGAGGCTCTACTGAATTACTGGCTGCAAAATTATAATCAACCGGCCGCTTTGCGCAGCTGTTAAAGACATTGCTATCGGTACGTTAGGTCTGGGTTCGATTTCCTTCCCGGTCAAAGCGGACGTAGTGTCGCCAATGGCTCGCCACCGCTGCGACTTACCTCCGGAGCTGTGTTGCTCAGATGATAAGCCGCGGAAATGGTCTTAGTCTCTCGTTGCACGCATTGGCGTAATGCCGTGAGTACGTTGAAGATTTGATTTGATCTGAAAATTTAGTTCAAGCAAATTACACATAAAAAACACCGGGAGCTGCGATAGTCAGATATTCTATTTATCTAATATCTGACTACCGAAGCTCCCGGTGTTGTTTGTCTTCAATATTTTGTACTTTGTTGCAGCAAAAAGCTCGAGATAATCGGACCAACTTAAAATCCTCCCGGAGGGACACTGTGGATGCTGGGGATCCGGATGAACAAGAAGAGGAGGAAAAATCTAGCATGTTTCAGATGCAAGCTTTTGGGTCTTCCCATGAAGGTCATGCGGGTTCACGAGGGCCAGAAGCAGTCAAAATCCAACAAGCTAGCCCCCAGTTAACCCATCAACATCAGGGTCTTGTAAGAGTACCAAGCACAAGTCCAATAGCGGCGCCAGATTTTTTTGCAAAACCAAAACCACCTTCAAGGTAGATTGATTTAAGAATATTGAAAATTTAATCATTTGCGTGATGGTTAAATTCATCACTAATGGTGCGGGAGGTCTGGGTTTGATTCCTTTCTTGGCTCGGTCAAATCAGACACAATGTCGCCACCGCTGCGACGTTTCTTTCGAGCTGTGTTGCCCAGGCGCTAACCTGCTGAGATGGGTCCTACGCGTTGAACGCTTAGGCATAATACCGCTAGTGTGATGAAAATTTCATATTTTGTTAAAGGTTTTTAATTGCCGTTTCATGGATTTTTTGCAAAAGTAACTGTCTCCAATTAATCTCGATGTTTTAGGATGTAAGCGCAAAAGTGGTTATAGATTGCGTTTTAACTTATACTAAGTGTTGCAATTATAATGGTATCAGTGCTTTGGGCTACTAAGAGACTATCATACCATTCTCTAATGCTTGAAATTTATTTATTGTTATATGTATTAGGGATCCTACTCCCAAGCCCCAATCTCCAGGTGCTTCCCCTATTGTTGGTAGTGCCAGAAGCAAGTCACCTTCAGCTGCATTCGGGATACCTCAACAAATCAATCCCATGACGATTGGCCAGCGTGCCAGGTTACCCGTAGCGGACCACTCTGCTCTTACAGGTAAAAGTCTTTTGTTTACAAATTAAGTAAAACTGTCAACTATCTTTGTTGAATGAAAAGCAGGGCCGGCTCAAGGGAGGAGGAATAGAGGCTATAACTCCGCGGCCCTCCGCTAAGTCGCGCCCTCGAGAAAAAAGGTCTGCGAGAAAGCGTGGGCTCCCCTGAAACTTGGCTCCGTAGACCCCCAGAGTCTTATTACGACCTAAACAAAGTGTAGAGTAACGATAGAAGAGTGTTGGCAACACGGTGTGACTATATCGGCGTGGGATAATACGATGCGACCATATCGGTGTTGAAACACCCTAACTCGTAACTTTAAACCTACCCTAATTACTTAACCAAACCAGATCCATAAAACCCTGTTTTAATGCCTAATTGATGAAAACTTTTTTCTTGTAAATGTTTATTTCTAGCTCTTAATGAAAAATATTTTAGCTATTTTTAAAGCAAAAGCGTAATTTGACAAAAGCTTCGTTTGACGGGTCAGATGGCCGAGTAGTAAGAGCGTTTGCCTCTGGAGCTGCAGGCTTGGGTTTGATTCCGAGTCCGGTCAATGTGCGACTAGATACTAATTTTGCTGAGTGTGTTGTTGTTGATTGATTCTCTTTGCTCTAGGGCAAGCGTCCACCCAGCAACAAATGATTCAAAGCCAACAGAACTGGCAGAACCAACAACAGGTATTGATTCGTTTAACGTTAACTGTAGTGTATATCGAACTTCTTGCGAAAATGCTTGGCTATTTGAAACCTTAATAGAAACAAATATTCATGATTAGCGACCCTTGTAATTGAATGGTTTCTGATTTTTTGAGGTACATGAAGCCACTAAATCCTTCCGAAATAATTGAAAAGATTTTCAACATTTTTTTATGTCTTTGATTGATTCGTCTTTCTCTTTGATGTTGACATGTTTAATTTTCGACCATGTTTTAGGTCTGCATGGTTCCACAACATCATGGGGGAGTCCGGATGCCTAAGATGGAGTATGCCGATAACTCTGGAATGATTTCGCCCCAAGCTGTTCATTTTCCTCAAACATTTCAGCCCAGCCACCCACAAGGACCGGGCATGACTGGGACCCATCCTGGGGCAGTGATGAACCAGCCCAAGCCTGGTGCTCCGATGCAACGTCATGGTTCAACTGGCGAACCAGCAATGGTTACCAACCAAGACCAATTTATTATGCGCCCCATCACCCCTAGGCCGGGCATGCCGCCCCAGCTGTTACCTCAAGTAGTTAGTCCTGCTGCCCCAATGAGCCAGCACCCATTTCCTCCAAGTCCAGTAAGTCCCCATTCTGGAAGTCATGGTTTAAAGACGGTAGGCACAAAAGGGGGGCCACCAGGAACGCCCCAGAAGGACTCTTTTCAAAATGTTGAAAAACCTTTGCAGAGATGGCCATCTACGTCGTCAGAACAAGGGTTGGGGCCGGAGATGCACCTGGGGGCACAACAAGCCCCTCAATCTTCGGGTAAGTCAAGATCTTTGAGAAATACCGTAGTTTTCTTGCTGGACAACATCACGCTGTAGTTTTTTATGTTATTGTATGCTTTAGCAGTACAATGAGTGCATTATAAAAGCTTACTTGCAATTTAACGTTGGGTTTTCGTGATTATGATTCTGTTTCTTAGTTATTGAAACGCTGAACGAGTAACGAACCAAATCAAGCAAACTTTATTTTTTTGCCAACGTGCTAACTTCTAAATCTTCATACTAGTTGGATTAAGAAGCAGTGGATCTGTTGAAGAAAGTGGAGCAGGTGTTCCTGCCAGTGAAAGCTCCGAGAAGACTCCAACAACTCCTGGAGGAAGACCACAGATACGAGAGATGCTGATGAGGAGAACAGAGCAACGCAGGTAGCAAAATGCTTAAATTTTGCTATAATTCAAGCGGTAATAGTAATTCGGCTATGTTAAGTCTCAAGGGGTGCTTTTGGCGGATTCGGGGGAGGCCAAAGGGGCCTAAACTCCTTAAGAATATTCAGTTTTACAATACTTCGATGTTTCTAGAAGTACAAAACTGCAGGATAGGTATTTTTTTGTTTTGATCGCCTCCTCCCCCCAAAAAGTTTTTGGACCCGCCCCGGGTTTTAAGATTCGTTCCACCAAGGAATCGAACTCGGACTTTTCGAACCTTGGATGGATTTCCAAAAAGCTGCTGGGCCCTATTGTACGATTTCTCTATATCTGGCCTATTGCTGGCTAATTGTTTGTCAAATTCGTGTTTTTGTTTCAAAATAAACAAATTTAAGTCATTAATGATTTGGTTGATATTTTAGATACAGACTTTTGGAACAACAAGCCTATCCCGGGGGTGCTTGGGTGGCCCCGCCAGGAGCAATGATCACCCGCCCCCCACCTCCTTATCCCTCAAACTCCCCTGTTTCTACAAGTCAAAGTTCTTTCGTCTTTGCCCCCGAATCCAGGCAAGAAAGATTTTCGGGGCCCCAGAATCAAGCCCCAACTATGAACGACCCTAGAATAAGAAGTCCCAGACCTCAAAGTAAGTAAATAATATTTCCAGTAAAAAGTTTTTTTTTTGTTAAATAGATAGTCGTAATGAATATTTCGAGTTTATATAGCCCAGTTTATCGGCACGTCAGCGTTGTGGTAATGACATCGCTGTCGATGTGGGAGATCTGGGGTTCAATTCCTTAGCGCTCGCCACCGCTGCGACGTTTCGTCGGAGCGGTGTTGCCTAGGCGCTATGCCGCGTAGATGGGCCCCGTCATTCGTTACACACTTCAGCGTAATTCCGCGAGCGTAATGATGATTTGATTTTCTAAGACGTCACCTTATTTATTTACCATCTTTTTTAGGCATGTCATCGTCTTCATCATTTTCCTCCAGTTACAGCACTCCTCTTACTCCCACTCCAGGAACGATGCCATCATTTGGTGTCGAGAGATTCTCCAGTAGAACTACTGCATCTTCATCAGTGACTGGAGTGCATCCCATTTCTGTAAGTATGATGTTGATTTCGTACGATTCTTAATACCTTGTTATGTAGTATACGGCAGGCTGTCATTAGAGTTTTATTCCTAGTTTTTTACTCGTGCTTGATTGACGTTCACACTATTGGCACAGGAAGTTATGGAAATAAATGCATTTGTGGAGTAATAATGCGTGTATGGCTTATTGCCGTATGGTTGAATTAAAACAACTTTACTTCAAATTTTCGTGCTGTATTGGTGAACTATGATGTTTTTGTTTACTGCGAATTCATTTATTAATTTTGTCTCTTTGCAAATCATGCTTTTCACATAACGCAACGTGGTCTGATGCTTGATGCCACAAAATTGTTCAGCTATCGTTATGTTTAAAAAATGGTTACGACGTTTAGTATTCGCATTTTTCCTACCTTTTTTATTTCTAACATCTACTGATATCTCTTTATTCCAGGGTCAGGGTGGATTTATTGAATTACGTCACTCAAAACATGCAGATCCAGCTATCAGAAGAGAACAATTAATAAGGGCTGGAGGTGCTTTACCAGTCACTTCTTCCGTAAGTACAATCGCACAGTATATTCTTGCTACTAGAAGCACTGCGTCGCCCATGTGGAACTTCTGTGATAAGCTTACGGCCAAAATGCGTGAGAAAGTGTTTGTTTCCGAATAAACTACGAGTTTAGTGAACACTATTTGCAATATACTTGTGAATGGTTATCAAGTTGTGAAGTGCTTTCACCGTTTTTTGGTTAAATAAGTGATTCAATGTTTGTGCATCCAAATTTTTGATTTTTTTTCTAATAAAAATAAAGCCAAGTTCTTACTGAGGTTTAGGTTGAATGTCAATGGCATTCTTGTTATAATTTATGCTATGTGTGTAGGATGTGAAGCCGTCAATAAGCGTTCCAGCCACACCTGCTGCTGTGCGTCATCCTGCGCCGGTTGTGCCAAAAACAGAGCCGGTATCTGAATCGCCGGTCAAAATGCCGATGCCGCAAACTGACAAAATTGCGACTGAAAGCGTTTCTGTTACATCTACAAATTTAACGGATATACCAGCTGCTGCTGCCACTGTCCCGGCTGCCAGCGAAAAGAAACTCAAGGAAGCACCATACTTGCAGAGTAATGAAGTAAAAATCAGCGACAAAGCCTCTTCAGTTGTTGAGAAAGATTCTTCATCTACGCAAGCTGGTGCATCAACTACTGTAGCGTCTGTGTCCTCAGCTTCGGGTCAAGCCGTACGAGACCCAATAAGCTCCGAGTCAAGCAAGACGGCGTCAGAAAGTGGCGAAAAAAATAAAAATAAAACTAGTGAAACCCCAATTGAGGTGACTGCATCTGAAGGTGCAGAAGTTACTGATAAACTCCCAGTAGTTTCTGTTCCCGCTGAAAAAGTCTTGGAAAAATCCGAGGAGTGTTCGGAAACAGTCGTGAGCGCTGAACACAGTTATGTCCGAACATCCGAGAGTGAAGAGAAAGGCACTGCGGAAGACCAAGGCAAAATTGCTCCTCCTGTGTCAGTCAGCAGGAGCATTTCTGTGTCGTCGGATGGGATGATTCACGGTGTTGGAATGACTCCTCCTCCTGAAGGATCGGAGTCCATCAGCGCAACTTCTCTTGAAGATGGCGTCCTGGTATCGAACGTTGTAATCATTGGAAAAGTTATGGAGAAAAAGGCCGAAGATCAACAACAAAATGAAGAAGAGAAAAGTAAAAAATCTCCCAAACCCAACATCGCATCTGCCCCTGATTCAACTGTAGCCCTATCAAGCCAGGCAATTGAGACGCCAAAAGTTAGCGACGAGAAGGCAACCGAAGCCAAAGTTAAAGATGAAAATACGGTTAATAATGAATCTAGTGTGCCTGCAGCTGAAACAAAAGTTGATAAAGAAGCAAAACAAACCAAGAGTAACTCGCAAAGTGATAAAGATTGTGAAAGCAATGTGACATCAAAAGAAACTGATAGTCCTGACAAGCCAGTTGACGATGCTGCGGCTTCCACTCTACCCCCAGCTACAGTGTCATCTGATTCTTCATCTGTTACAGCACAAGATCCGATTGTAACACTTCCTGCTGTTACATCTGTATCTGAATCTCCCCAGGCTGTCAGTACTGTTGATGTACTACAAAACATTTTTCCCGAGACGTCTATCTCTTCCACGGCATCCACTACATTCGGATCTAATCTTGCTGTCTCTGTTCCTGACTCTCTTACGTCATCGGTTGTGATGACGTCACAACTGGTTACTAGTACGGTTGCCATGGATATAACCTCTTCTAACGAACTAATGACTTCGGTCCCTGGTCAGGTTGTTGCCCCGATCCCAGACCCAGGCCAAGATGTAATGCATCCGTCCACCCGTGGCCCAGGTAAGTTCATTTTGATTATGTGATGGAATGGAACAACTGACATTTCGTTCAAAAATAACCAGCTGTTATCATCAGCTCCTAAGATGGTATCTTTGCAATAGAGTGTTCTTCCTTAAACGCATATCACCCTACTACCATTAGTGATGTACCAGTTAATCGGTATCGGGAATCGGTATAATCGGTGTTTTTTTGGGTATCGGATTGGTCAAAAATGCCTGTAATTGCCGATCCGATATCGATTCTTTTAAAGCAGATTTGACAATGAAAACGGTAGTAACTAGCAACAAACATTCAAAAATAATTTAAAAAATTAGTAACACAAGACTATCTGCAACATTTGTTTGTTGAAGTTTAGTGGTTAAAATTAACAATATTTGCCTACTGGGATTGTAGAACTTGAAGTTGCTTTTGCGTCAGCAATGTAATAAGATTATCTGATAAGCAAAAAAACATTCTGAAAAAGTGAACCCTAATAGCATGTGATATTTGGGCTAACTTTTTCAAATCGGTTGCTTTGGCATATCACCAACCTGAAATTGAAATTAATGGGATTTGCAATAATATTGGTATATTTTGTGCTAATTCAAAAAATCAATAAAGCGAGTAGAAAGGGTTTGCTTTTAAAAATTGTATTTTATTGATTATACGATTTTGTGTATGGTAGGCTGAAGTTACAAACAATAAACATACTTGTAAGCAGTGTGGCCAAGGAATTATGGATATCATTTCTATGTAATATAAAATCTTTGATCTATGTCACACCCTTGCTGCATTAGTCTACCCTCAGCTAAATATTTTTATGACACCTATCTTTGCATGGTGAATTTTAACAAGCAGCAACATTGCGTGACAGTTTTTATAAATTCAGTGTTACGTTAAGTATCGGTATTACATTAGATAGGAATCGATATCGGTAATTTTTTTCGGTATCGGAATCGAGCAAATTTTGGTGTCGGTACATCACTAACTACCACAAGCAATCAAACATACTTCGTCTACGGGGAGATCTGAATAAACTTATAATATTATTGTTCAAGTTTATTAAATGCGCAGAATATCGATAAGTTTTCAAAACCTAAGTAACTCCTAAAATTCTAGGTTATTTTTGTGAGATTCGGATTAATTTCGATTAAATTAATTGATTTTTTCGTTCAACAAATAGTATTATAAAGAAACTAATATCCTTATCAGTTATCACTTATTTTAAACATTTTTGTTTTAGCTGTTCCTCAATATCCAGCTGCTCAACCTTCTGTCCGCCCATCCACGGCTCATGCTCCTCCAGGAAGATCATTGCTGATCAAAGAGCAACCTCTTCTTCTTCAAGATCTATTAGATGAGGAGAAACAGGAGCAAGAAAGAGCAAGGTAGGAAAGCTGATCAAATAAACTGTGATGGAAGGTTGTAAACGGTCAAATAAGTGAATTGAACTTTTTCAATTAAATACGTTTTAATTTGTATATAAGGTTCTAATTTTGCGTTTTAGGTTTTCGAAAAAGCGATTGGTTCTAGCTCTGAGTCGTACTGGTCACGAAGGCCCATCACATTATTTTAGGCTATGCGGCTGACTTCTGACTTGTAGCACATCATGACCATAATCAATTGCTTGAGTAATCTCAAATCATCCGAGTACCTTTGTATAGCCCAAATGCTTCTGTGCATTCCGATCTGTTTATTTTTTTATGAAACTTGGTTGAAAATCAAAATTTTGCATCAGGTTGGAGAAGATGAGTCAGGAGCTGGTCCAGCAACCAACTGGTATCTTCCCTGTGGGAGCTGATGCAGGAAAGCGAGATGTAGGAATGGATCGCATCATGCAAGCCAAGATGAAAGTCTTGTCAGGGATTACTCAAGTGAGGCGTCAATTACTTGTTCTACCTTTCTGTTACGACAAAGTGACGAAGGCAATGCTCTTGAAAAACTCCCTAAGCAGTAGGCGTTGATTAGAAGTTTTCAGGTTCAACTTTGCTTCTGATCTAATCGACATGATATTCGCGGCAATTACCCTGAAGTGAGTTACTACAGGCAAAGTCCATTGCGGCTTCGCGTCTGGGCAACACAGCTCCGAAGAACAGTCGCAGCGGTGGCAAGTCGTTGACGACACTTTTCGATTTGAGTGGCCCATAGCTCGAACCCAAGGCTTTCCACTCCGAAAGCGTGTTCTTGGCCGGTTGAATTTTAAAACTCGTTAAATTAAAAACTCGCTGAGCGTAGATAATAAATACTTTATAGCATCTTATCAAGCAATAGCATGTTGTATTGTATTGCCAACTTTTTCATTCGTTGATGTAGGTCATTCAAGGAGCAACTACTCAAGCAGCAGTCGAAGGAATGCCAGCAGCTGGGACTATGGTCCAGCATCCCATGGGAGCCGGCCCCTGGCACCAACAGCCAGTCAACCCCCACGTTATGCACCCACCAGGTGACGAGAGTGTCATTTCAAATAATTTTTGGAACCCAAGAAATTGTTTCTCCCATCGCTTTCCAGTTTACCTTGTTACAGCTGCTACAGTGCTTTAGCCGATTCCCTAGCGGTGACTACTGCCTCGCGTAGTTGATAAACAAAAAGAAAGCCAGCAAGATGCCAAAAAACTTGCCGCGTGCCTGTAAGAGCAGCCCTATTTATTCTTATAGTGAATTTGCTATTGATGTTTGTGTTAGTTGCTTAGTATGAAAAAAAACTCGTGACGTAGTTAAGAAGGAAGTCGCTTTTTTCATCCTTTTGCACATCTTTGATGCAGCGCATTACCACGGACTCTGTTTTCCAGATCCTTCTCTTCTCCCTCCAAATGCATCGGAAGCTGATATAAGGCAGAGGAAAGCTCGTTATGAAGAATGGCTCTTCCAGCATCAATCTCTTCTTCAAGTAAGTGGAGGAAGGAGGAGCCTAATGAAACCGTTTTTAATAATTTTACGCTTAGATTAGTCAATTGCTACTGGTTTCCTCTCTGTAATATTTGCTGTTTTAATCTAAGATAAAATTGTCTATGTTGTCGTTCTCGCGAGCTGCAAGCTTTTTTACTGTCATGGTCTTGTCACGAAGCACATTATTTTCTTCGTCATCTGTGAGAATCGAACCCTGATCTCATGCTCCGAAAACCTCATTGCGAACGCTCCACCAATGGATGTGCCATAGTTTGGACGCAAATCACGAGTGCTAACCAATAACCAAGTTTATTGCTTACACTTAGTTGTTTCTCTACTTATGACAGATGCAAGTTAAAAAATTGGAACAATCTGCGAAGAAATATCGCAGTACAAAGCAAGGACTGACCAAGAAGCAACGCCAGAGCAAGAAAAATGGAGAGGAATTTTCTCAAATCGATGCGCAAAATCTGACCCTTGTCAGCCAGCAATACATAGACACTCAGCAACAACTTGAACTGGTATGCGCTGCATTTTTTGCGAGTTTTTTTTTTGTCAAATATAGTTTTGGTTTGTGGTTACCTGGTACCTGACTGGTTTATTGATGTGCTCTATTTCGAGATTCAAAACAGGTGTGTTGCTTTATGAAGAGGCTGAGAATGCAAAAATCTCTTTGCCATTTTCAGTCTGGGATGATCTATTACCCCCAGGTGATACTTAAATGGTTGGACCAGGTTTCTTGATTATTTGTGCTGTATTATATCAAGACGACATATCTTATTGTCAAGTATATCGCCAGTTCGCCACTGGATGGTGACATATTTCGCTTTCACTTCCTGATTCTTAATGTCTGGCTTGTATTGCAGGTTCGCAAGGAACAAGACCGACATTCGGAATTGGTGCAAACTTATAACGAGAAGCAACGAACTGTTCAACCATTCATGAACCCGATTGCGGGGAATCCCCAACCAGGAGGAGGAGTGGCTCAGGTGGGTGGAAAAATAAAATTTTTCGAGTCCTATAAATAAATAGCAAGTTTTACAAACGCTAGTTTGATTTTGGTACCAAAAAGCTTTGAGAGTATGAAAACTTGGACATTAGTTGTATTACTGGCCCGTTTTTTCTAATGAGATTTTGTAACCTCGTAATTGGTACTCCTGCTATTAGGTCTTACAAAAACTTTGAATGTTTGACTTGCTTCGCAGGTTGGTGTCCCTGGTGGTGAAATGGCCCACATGGTTCAACCATCCTTTCAACAACCATCTATGCCATCTCACCTGTTGGCACGGCAACCATCTGTACCAGGGTTGACCAGTCAACAACCCGTTATATCAAAGAATCTACCAGCTACAGCAACTCTGTCTGTTGGAAACACAACAGTTGTCTCTGTGGCAGGTAGGAATGTCACGCTGTGAGTAGTAAAAAGATATTGGGAGACTGATGCTTTACACCATGGTGCAATTGGTCCTTTTAGGTCTGGGTGTGTAAATTGGTTCAAAAATTTTCTCTGCAACTTTCATTCTTAACGTGCAAGTGCAAGGTCAAGCAAGGCTTAAAAAGCTTGACCCGATACAAAATGTCCAGACTCGATGCGGAGTGCTCTAACCCAACCCGAAAACCGTGGTTGTGAGTCGGAAAGCCTAGAAGCCGAATTCTCGCTGTGTCTACTGAGCACATGGAAGTTGCGTGACTCGCTGTTTGCTCAAATCCGGCCTAGGAGCGAGATACGCAAATGTGCGATAACCTGCGAAAGTAAAAGATAGACCCTCGGATTCAGAACTGTTCCCGCATCATCCGAAGTGGGTGCTCGATCAAGTAAGGAGGAGGGATCATAAAATTATAGCAGAAAATCAAATTTTGGATGGTTGTACGTTTTTTCCTTGATGAATAAAAATATCCGAACTGCGATTTAAGTTTAATTTGGTTTAAGGCTCAAATTAACTGGTGTTGTTTAATCTTGTTATTTTGTAGTTCCTCAACATGCTTCTCTGCCGACCCCAACGTCCACACAGATCGGAATATTGCCTGAGTCTATCCAACAACAAGTTGTGGAAGCTCAGAAAGCTCAAGTTGTACGGTGAGTAGAAAAGCTTGCGTAAGATTAGAACCTTGAAAAAACTATGTTTTCGAAAGTGCGGCTTATGCGTTCACTTTCTCAGCATGTGCTTATGATACTTATGATAGTGATTACAGAAGTAGTTATAGCTTTAAATTTCTGTCTGTTTTTTCAGCCAAGCAAACCCTGCTGAAATGCAACAATTCGTCGCTCAGCCAACTGGCGTTCTGTCTATGACGTCATCCCATTCGATTCACGGCGGAAACGAAGCAAAAGTGATGGCCGCATCCACTTCCGCTGGTCCGGGTCAGCTACAAGCTCAGCTCATGTTTCCCGTGTCGGTAAGCGTCCGGCCCGGCCTGCCTAGGCAGGTTGATCCTAGCCATGGCCAATTCATGCCAGCGCAAGTCTCGTCGGTAAATGTCAACACCGGGAGTAACATGGCCACAAAAGGCCCCATGATGCGGCCCATGCTCCCTGGTGACCCCACCCAGTTGGCCCATGGACATGACACGTCATCGTTTGTGCCTATGCATCACGTGATGGGGATGGATGGTGAAGTGAAACCGACAAACTTGCCCCAAAAGGTGAGAATAATGTTCAACAATGTGAAGCTTGTGTAAATTTATTTCGCTTTTTAGGAGAAACCGAAACGCAAAAGAAGATCAAAAACTAGCGTCACTGACAACCCTTCTCTTGATCCTCGTCTTATGATGGCTCAGGTACCTTAGCTTTTGAAATATGCGTCTCATAGCAATGTACTGGGATAGCTTATTTATTATGATCATGTTTATATCAGAAATTTGTTGCATACATTGACGTATCAGGAGCAGCTCAGCTCTTCCCTCTTCTCGAAAAAAGATTAGTTTGTTAGTTTTGCCGATGTAACACATTAGTATTGCCACATTTGTTGACGCAAAAACTTGCAAAACTCGCATTTTTTTTCTTGGTTTCACCTCCTAAAAATTTCCAGGATCTGCCCCGATGCAAGTGATTTTGAATTCCTACTTCTTGAATATTTCTTTGATAAAACTTCGTTGAACTTTGAATGAAGATGTGTTTCGTAAATGCAACTGTCAGTGTTATCTTAATTGTTTATATTCGAGTGTAGATTTTCGACTTCGGCAATAAGTTACCATTTTACGTTATTATTCTTATTTTAGGGCATGACGTCAAAGGACCAAGCAGGTATGTATGACGTTTGTACCCACATAATTTCGCGTGCACAGCAATTTTCCCTTCATTGTTCAAATCATGTTCTTTCAATCAGCTTTTCCGATAATGGCTAATTTCAATTCAGTGATAGAAATTTCATCATATATTCAGTTTTTTCAAGCTTTGAAGCAGGGGTGGGGACTGGGGAACTGGCAAAGCACTGCGGGCCACATTTACTTAAAATTTGTAAATTTTGCCCTAAAAATACGCAATGCCAAATCGCAAATTTACAAACCATTCATTCTGACTTATTTTTTACCGTAAAATCAGAAACTTTTGCGCGGTTTTTATGTCACAAATGTAGGCACGTGGTTGAATGTGAAGCAGTTTTTAAGAAAGATTAATGTTTTCTATTCTACCAGTGTGCTGTACACTTAACAAAGCTTTGACCCGGGCCACATTCAAAACTTGAGCGGGCCGCAGGTCCCCCAGTCCCCACCCCTGCATGAAAGGGATGAATTTGGGTTAATCTGTTCTGGAATCACGAAGAATAGTGGAAAAACGTAATTTTTTTTTAGTTCCCACAGGTGTATGTTTGGTCTAGTAGGGACCCAATTACCCTGTCCAGTGTCCACATGTCCAACTTTAGTGGGCTTTAAACCCACGGTTCTTGTTCTGCATCATACCCAATATTTTGATTTCAAAGCTAACAAAGTGATTATGACATCAAGAAATTGACTATGACGCAGAAACTAGCCGCTGGCCTAAAGCACATGAAAATCGGATATGTCGACAGGGTATGCATGGATCCGTAGGAACCTAGAATTTTCTTTCAAAAAAACTGCTATTAATAATGTAACCCAACGCAAATTTAAAGAAAGCAGCTTCTTGAAACGAAAATCTTAGTTGTTGCTTGCGATAGACATTTTTCATGAATGATTTTAAATGAATCAAGATGTGAAAACTAGATTTCAGTGGTGATAATGTTAACTTTCACAGCTTCGATAGGTGGTATCGTTCACCATTTCACCGCTTCATCCGCGCCGCTTGCACACGCGCATCTTGTTACGTCATTGCACACTCATGTGACGTCATCTGGCGTTACTATGGTTACGACAGCGCAAGCGCACATGGCAAATCTAGCCCTCAAAGAAGGATCCCTACAACAGACCCCGATTTCCCAAGTACGTTTCTCACGATTGTTCTTTTGTAATGAATTTGTGGGGTTTTTGAAACGTTGTCGTAGAATAGGGGCAAATTTTGTAAAACCCAATTTTATTAAGTTTTGCTTTTCGTTTGTTTCAATTGATGGTCCGCTCCTTAACGAAGATTATGTTAAAAACTCGTAAGATCAAGGGCTTCTAGGCTTGATACGTCCAGTTAAATACTGGTTCGTTATTAGCGTTTGACAATTAGTCAATGACATGGCAAAGCGGTACTGCGCGCAGGTTATATAATATCCCACGTGACGAGTTCGATTCAGTGCTGGAGCAGATCGCATTTGTCATGTATACAGGGTGGCTGCTGACTCGGAAAGCGCAATCTCACTTCACAGTCTCCCTCAGTCTGAAAAATCAATGTTTAAATGTTACGAAATCTGATCAAATTTGAAAATCTTGTCGTTACTTCCCTGTCACTTTTTTGCTCTTTGTAATTATCTGCTTGCTTCACAATTTCACAAACTAATTAACTTTCACTCATGCAGTCTGTCGCAATGATTCAAAGTGATTTGTCAGCTTCATCAACATCCGTCTATCGTCAAGAAATACAACACGGTATATGTGTGTGTGTGTGTGTGTGTGTGTGTGTGTGAAATACAGAGTGCCTTTGGAGTCTCAGAAAATTGGACATTTGAAATTGAAATATATCATTCTTTTTAGAATTTTTTCGTCTTTGTGTGACCAAGCCAATACTATTGATGCAAAAGTTAGCGTATTTGTCTAGATTTTGCGGGCACCCTGTAATAGTGTGCTTGTAAGATATTATAGTAATTTGACGATGTTCATATTTTTGTATTTACTCTTGTGTCGGCAGACATTTTTGTCAGATTTGAAAAAGAGTAAAATTTCTATCATTTTGCATCATGGTTATAACCCAGCTCACTTACAGCGTTGGCAATGGCACCACAAGTGGGTCGAAACGCCCGCCCTAGTATTTCTGGAGTTTCGTGGCTGTTTTGTTGTTTAATTGACTTCAGTACTCCCAATTGTACCGTTTGCCGATGTTAACTGTCCTTGTCAAAAATGCAAGGTTTTAAGTACTGTAAATCCCTGAATTACTTAATGGATATTAGGAATCCAACTTAGATTTTCTGTACTTTGGAATAGCTTTGAAGAAAGCTCTTTTTGCGTTGGGCTGAAACACCCAGTCATTACTCTTTTGTGTAGCGTTGCAAAAAGCTGTTTGTCCCGGTTAAGCTTTTCGTGACGCATTCGTCAGTGGGTAATCTCGTCAAAGTGAGCTTTTTTCAAAGCTATTCTTAAATTCTGTACCGCCAATCAATTTTCTCTGCTTTTTAGGTCCAATGTTAATGAAAGGTTCAACCGCGCTGATGGTGGCGGAGCATCCGGTACCTGTGGATGCTATTAAAAGAGAAATAGGTGCGAGCCTACAGGCATTAAGTTATGCAAATTGTAATCTTTGTATTACCTAATAAGTTGCTTTATTTTCTTATTATCTTACCTGCGATCTTGTCAAATTTTGTGTAACAAATTAAAGGATATGTTGTCATAGCTTAATGTATAGCAGTAAACTTGCTTGATTCAATTCCACTATCCTGTAAAATCGACCGATTTTGTTGCTTTGTGATAATTCTTGGAGGTTAACAATCCTGTACAACGGGTTCGATTCACGGTTAGAGCTGATTGCATGTTTCTAGTGGGCTGCTGTCTCAAAGAGCTGAAACTTATTTTGCGGTTTCCTTGATGGTTCTGTTTATTTATCAGTTCATTATTTTGGTAATTGCCTAATATATTTATTTATTGTGACAATATTTATGTACGTCTGTTGCAGTTACTCCTAAAGCAAAAGTAGTAAAAGCTGGTAATTCCCCACATCATCCTCCTCTTACTCCTACACGGTTGAGTGGGCTCACTGAAGCAGAGTTGGACATTATCATGGCCACTGACCCCGATGCCCGGTCCACTCCCACCACTCCGAGCAGCACTCCAGCTGCCTCTCCTTCTAGCAAGAGTACATCCGGGTTACCAGATGACACTATGAAACCAGCGAAGAAAGAAGCGCTCACTGATGAGCAGGTGAAGTTTACCGAATAAGTCAGGTTTTTTATGGATTTGGGTTTCTAAAATTGAAAAATAGACCCTAATATCAGATAATTTTATTGACAAAAAGAGTTTTTTTGTAATGAACCCCTATATGTTTATTTGTTTCCTAGAGTTTTATATTAGGCACCTAATATTTAAAGTTTTTCATATTCTTTAGCTTGTTATACTGAAGTTAAGCGATTGTAAGGCATTGGATTAGTAACATTTAAACAGCACTATTTTATTTAAACTGTAAGCATTGTGTTATATTCAACATTTTTGCTTTTCCTATGAAATATTTTTAAAACCGCTTTTCAAAAAAGTTGTCAAAAATCTGATTAAGTAGTGGCAAGTACAACTTTTACCTCTAAATCATCGTTTCGCTGCCACTCGATAACTTCATCAGTATTTTGTTCAAATAAAAATTAGAAAGAAGTCTTTTTATACAAAGATTTCTCAATAATTGTAAAAATCAACAATAATTTCACTGATTTCTTAATTTTTTTTTTAGTCTTCTTCTTTGATTGACGAAACGATTTCTATCGTCATTCAAGAAGGTTATGAATATGGTGAACAAATGGCCTTGGCCAAAGAAACTGGCCATAAGGTGGTTCCACCACAATGGATGCGGCCCCCTAAACCTACAAAGTTTCCACCGAAACCCCCTACTCCTGTATCACCCATCAAGGTGAAATTCTGTAGTATATTATCACCGGCTATTTTTTATTGATTGCCTTACTTTTTATGAGCTAAAGCATTGTTGGTTTGACAAACGTGATCCGCAAAATTAACGGTACAGTCAATAAGTATTATGTTTTGGTTGAACTTGAGAAAAGGTACTTTACTTCAGTTTAGATGACAAATACTCTCGTGAAAATTGATATTTTTTGACGCATTTTTTTGAACTCCCAATCGCCAACAGCCCGCCGCCACCTCGACGTGTCTTCGGAGCTGTGTTGCCCAGGCACTAAGACGCTTTCCGTTACACGCTTCGGCATAGTATCGCGAGTATAATGAAGATCGGGTATTTTTTCGAGCATTTTTCGTCAAATAGAGCAAGACGTTTTAAATACTTCTGCCAGCTTAAATCAACGCTACAAAACCCTTTTGTTAGTTTTTTCAAGTATATTTCTCTTTAGCCTGGTCAAGTTCATTTTGCTCATGGAGGATTCAGCCAACGTGCCTTTAGCCAACTTCCTCTCAGCACTAAACATCAGGAACTACTGCGACATATGCTCAAGCCTGGAGGGGTAAGAACTTTATTAGGTAGATTTTTTTTGCAACTTAACGAAATCCGTCTTACTAGTATTGCTTGATTTTACCGGAAAGCGTTATGTTCGCCTGTATTACTATTTAATCTAGAGTCGCAACGAAGATGCTGATTTTTCAAATATTTGCTTCATTTTGTTTAAGAATCCGCCGAAAACATGATTTTTGATAGTTATTTTGTTGAAAGACGCAGCACAAAGCTTTGGTGAAGAATAAATTGTAACCTTACATGGTTGTGCCTCGCTCGTGACTTGTTGCCAACTAACTCACAACTCAATGTCTTAGCTACTTAAATTACTTTACAGGATATGCCAGCTTCGTCTATGGGAGGAATGCAGCCAATCACACCTTATGGTCATTTGGAGAAAATGGAATTTGAAATGGGAGAACAAATGAAATTACAACCCGATGGTTCATTCGTGTACGCGGTAAATAATTTGATCACTTCCAAAATTCTGACTCACTCATTGCTAAACACCCGCCTTCTGTGTTTTTCTTTTATGCTCCATGCTTTTTAATTGTTTTTTGGAATTTTTTGTGTTGTCCCCGTTGGAATGACCAAAATAATGTAAATGGCATTATTTTAAACCCTAGCCTACACCATGTGCATTTTGAGGACTTAGGAAAGGATAAGCAGCTCCATCTTTTGTATCGGTGCCGGAAAGATGGTTGTCCCAGCGAAGATGATAAAGAAACGAAGGATCGCGCCAAAAAACTTAACCGTTTAAAAAACATAATCCTGTCCCCATCACCCTCTCCCCATGCCCAATTTTAGTGGGCTTTAGGCCGCGGATTTTGGATCTAGTGTCTGCGGCATAATCAATTTGTTGATGTTATGATCCCTTTTTTATGACATAAAAAAATTGATTATAATGCAGAAACTAAAACCAAGAATCGTCGGCCTAAAGCCCATTAACATTGAATAAGTGGACAGGGTAATACAGTGTACTGTACTGTAGATCAGACTTAATGCTGAGATGATCGAAGCATGGCCTACATTCTGAATAATTGCTACTGCCAGCACGTTGTTGAGAAACAGTAATTGTAACTTTTTAGCCTGGCGGGGTTGTGTCGAACAAGAAAAAGCGATCGCGTGGTAACTCCAAGGATAAGGATGGAAAAGAGAAAGTGAAGAAAAAGAAAAAAAAGAAACAGCATGATGAAGAGGATGCATTCATGCATGACCCACAAAAAGCACTGCAAGCTAGTGCAGCCAAACACATGCACAAAGGGTTTTCATCTGAGACATCCGAAAAACAAACAATCCCGTGGAAGCCGGTGAGATAAGGCTTAGTTTGTGTATCAAAATATGCCCTGTCCAGTGGTTCCAATTCTCGTGGCTTTAGACCCACGGTACTTGGTTCTAGTTTCTGCATCATAATCAATTTCTTGATGTCATAATCACTTTTTAACTATAACATCAAAAAATTGATTATGCAGAAACTAGACCCGAGAATCGCGGGGCTTAAGCCCACAAGCATTGGAAGTGTGGACACTTGGACAGGGTAACTATGAACGGAGGAAGCGGTGAGATCGTTAGGTTATATTTACCCGATCCACATCTCCAGTTTAACTGCATCATAGTGAAATCTTTGATGTCATAATTGTAAGTAATTATGGCATTAAAAATTTAATTATGATGCAGAAAGTCCGTAAGCTTTTGCCCCTTCATACTGGAGATGAGAACAGGGCAACTACTCACTTATTGCCCATGAAACTGTGAATCCCTTCATAACTTCTCTGCTTTTTGATACATAATTAATTACCGGTTCTACTAAACACCGCAAAGGACGACAAAGGACCTCAAATTGATCTAAACACCGCAAAGAACAACAAAGGACTTGGAATCATACCATAACAAGGAACGACAAAGGACTTTCAATTAGAGTTAGATTAGTGCTAGGGTTTTAGGGTCCTTTGTCGTACTTTGCGGTGTTTAGCAGGATCCCATAATTACAGGTGAGCAAAAATAAAACATTGCTTGTCAAAAATAACTCTGCAATTTGGATCAGCTGCACCGGCTTCAAGCGCTACACACTATCAATATTACTACCAGTTACTGTTATTTTTAGTTGCCTCTTCTACCATTGGTGGAACCGGACATTAAAATTAATTATTCAATGTGCATGCCGAAGGGAACTGGTCTTGCACAGAGCAAGTCTCTTCTGGAAGGAAGTTTTGGAAGCGCTACAGTGCTTGGTTTGCCTGATTACTACGATCTATTGAGATGCAAAGTAGGTTGATGATATTGGTAGCGGTTTCTGTTAATTTTAAGATTAGTGATAGGTTTTCTAGATTTTGTAGCCAGTATATTTTTGAACACTACGCTAGTAAATTAAGTGTGTAAGTGCATTTTTATTAATCTTATTTACACCAGAGAGTCTCAACCGGGACCATGGGCTCACTGGGAGGCCACTAGGGATAGACTCAATCTCACCTGTTAGCGGTGATTACCTCTTATGATCAGGGAATGCTATAACCACTGCGAATGAAATACCTGTTTTTTTTTTATTACTGAGCAGGGACCACTGATGTTCAGAATCTCGGAATGAGCCCACATAATGCAAAAGGTTGAGAACCACTGGTTTAAGCTATTTATGGGTAGAATATAGCAAAAAGACTGTACCACGCCGAGCCCTCTTGGTATCTTGTTTGAGATGAGGAAAAAATAACGTGCAAGAAATTATGCTGATAAAAGTTTTTAAACATTTACTTTTGGCCTTAATTGGTTTCGAACCTACGGTTAGTGTTTCATCCGACACTTCAGGAGTTTTTTGGCTGTTCACGTCATTTTGTTTAGGATCCCTTTATTTACATGCACCCTCCTACTCCCCCATCTTCCTTGCCACCCTCCCCGAAACGTGAGCAGTTGACATCCCTGGATGGAGATATGGATGGAAACCAGCACGTTAAAGTCCCGGATTCACTGCCGACTCCTCCTCATCAAATACCGGAGATGGCTGATGAATTCCCATCTTCCAAGTTTGTATTTTTTTATTCCTTGCAGTTTTTTGTATTTTTTTTTAAGTTTTGTTGTAAAAATCTCCCATTATCTCACTTTTGTGTTTATTTTACGGTGAAAATATTGTGGTTTCAAGTTATGATGATATTGGGACGCTGCGTTCTTCATCAGCATAGTCATCGTTTTGCTGCATTTCTTGCCTATGAGCTATTAAAGCAGCTTTTTTTGTGAGTTATTATTGATTAATCTAGTCGTAAATGCAGCCTTGGGATGGGGATTTTCCGACCTGGCATCTCTTTTTGGCTTGGGGCTGGTGGTGTACGAAGGCCCAGGTAACAATCCACTCCCTTTTGAATTTTTTTGATCGAGGGTTTTTGTTTTAGAACATCTAACGATGATATTCCCCCTTCATCTCCGGAGTTTGATGACGTCACAGATCGTTTCTCCTTTGGTGAAATGCATTTATTGCGTGTGATGACGCACAAAGAGAATCCATCTTTAGCGCAAGTGCCTTCCCCTGTTCTTCCTGTGCAACTGCCACCCGAAAAAGGTGCGTAGCGTTAGCTTAAATGGCAATATTCCACGACAAGATTGTTGCTGTCATCGACTCGGTTTTAGGACTGAGCTTGTGGGTTTGAGTTTTTTGGGGGGCAGTGGTTCATTGGGTTTCCAATGAGAAAGTTTGGGGTTTCCACTCCCCAGTCTTATACGTTTCTTCAATATGCACTTGCTTTGTAGGTTTTGCAGACTAGGGACTACCAAGCCAATATCTTTAAGAATGAGATCCCAGGGACTGAAAAGGTGAAGAGCCACTGGTTTAGGGCTTTGAAGGTTAGAGTCAGGGTTAGGTGTCGCAACGCCGAGATGCCCCGCTTCGAGTTGGTCACGCCAAATAGTCGCGCACCCCATTGGCTGTGTTATGTTGGGGTCAAGTTAAGTATTTTGCGACAATCACATTTTGTGGATTCTTGGGTCTCTGACTTTACCATTGCCGTTACAGCGTTGAGCGTTGTTGGGGAAAATATCATTATCGCAAAACGTATTCGATAATTTTCATTCCGGTTAAAAACAATACTCTTCATAAAATATCGAAACTCTGAACTGGTAAATCGAATTCGCGATGAATTGAAAGCAAGCCTTGCCCTCCTTGGGTAATGTCATTACATAAAAAACTTACTACGCAGAAATATGATTAGGTATATTAAGTTAGTTTTAACTTGCGATGTTACCAATTTTTCCTTTTTTTTTGCTTGGTGTTGTGATAATTTCTTGGATGAAATTGATGATTTTGTTGCAATAGATGTGGATGACTCGGAAGAAGTATCGGTAACCATTTCGTTTAAAAGTGGTAATTCAAAAGTAAGTGATAAACGTTTTTCAAAAAACCTGTTGATCATGCTTTACCTCACTGCTGCTTTGTGTACATCAGCGCTGATGTGTTAACAACGTTAAATGTTGGAAGCAGGAAAAATAAAGCCACGGTAAATCTCAAAACTGGACATTTCGACAACATAGATTCAGCTGTTATCATCAGCAGTGTACGAAAGGCAATACAAAACTGAAAGAATTCTAGTTCTTTCAGCTTCGTACTGCCTTGCTTACGCTGCTGATGATGACAGCTATACCTGTGTTGTCGAAACGTCTAGTTCAAGAATTACAGTGGCTTTATTTTTCCTACTTCAGCTATTTTCGCCCCATATTTATTGTCTTCCAAAGTTATATGTTTTATGCTTCATTTCTTGTTCCAGACCATCAAGAAATCGCTGTCCCTGCTTTCCCGGGCCCTTGGAACGTCTATTGTCAGTTTTAAAATGGAAGATATGAAAAAAAATAATAAAAAAGAGGTATGGTGATTCAAAAAATCCAACTAGTGCAGCAAAAACTATTAAAGTTCTTTTGTAAAATTTGCAACTACAAATAATATCTATAGCAAAAAATATGATTTTGAATGAAACTGAAAAATACTACGCAATCGCTTGCTTCCATGATTGTTAATGTCTTTGGTCTACCGGTGTCTCAGGAAGCGAAGCAATGGTGATTTTCGGTTTTAGAGTGAAAAATGGAGGTTCGATTCCCTGGAGAGTGATGTGAGCTTTGGCGCTGAATAGGGAATAAAAACAGCTTTTGGGTTTGAGCATTCTTGTATTTGAGCGACAGCAGACTTCGCCCTCATTTATTTGTTGATTGACGTAGTTACCTAGTTACCTGATGAAGATGCCATGGTTTCATGTATAGCCGAGACGTTCATGCATTTCTATGATTTCGTTTCAAAATGACAACACTGTAGTCTAGTCTAGTACGACAAATTTTTGCAGGTTGGATCGCGAATGGCTGAATCTAACAAGGAAAACAAAAACGGCCCTGAAGTAAGTTGAATAGTCACCACTTTTGCTGCTTGCCTGATATGTGGAGAAAGATTTTACGTTTGTGGTTCGAACTTTAACTGCTTATTTTCAAGATTGTAAAGCAAAATAAGTAAATTGAAACCATGTCAGTTTTATAAAGATATGAATTGCGATGTGCAATGCACCAACGCAGTGCTAGTTTATCGTCAGCATTATCTCTTATTTGCTGTTTTTTTGAATCATGCTAAAGTGTGAATCAGGAGGTCTCAGCCGAAGCCACGAGCGCCACCAAGCGTAAGAGGTTGAGAACCATTGGTGTGAAAAATGAAATGAAACTTTAGTTTTTCATTTTATTTAAAATATTTTCGATTTTGCAAAACAATTCGTTTCGACTGTTTATGGATTACATCGTAGGCGCATGGCGATGGTCAGAACCCCAATCTTTTAATCAACAAGCGAAGATGTTTTCACTGCAACGAGTTTGTTGTCGGAAATGGAGTCAGAAGACCTCTATGTGGGGTAAGTTGAATATGTCAGCCATGTGGCTTGGGGGCACCGCTCCTAGGTTACAGATCCTACGTGACGGGTTCGATTCGCGGCTGGAGCCGATCACATTTGACGATATCCCGGGAGGCTGCTACTCCTGGCTCAAGGAGCGCATCTTGCTTCGCAGTCTCCCTGAACTACCGTTAAATTTTCTGTTCAATCATTTTATTCGGTGATGAGTTTCGGTATGTCGCCATGTATATCTTTTAACCCAGGTTCCTTTCGTTTAGTAAGATCATAAAAAGTCGCTCTTGGTGATGCCTCTTCATCTTTACTGTATTATTCTTTTGTAAGAATGATCTGCAAATGAATAATGATTGTGATGTTACGTTTTATCATTTTTTACGACTTTATGTGATCTTTCAATGAAGAATATCTGGTTTGGTGTAGAAAAGATACTCGATACGAAAATTTTCCCCTGAACCTTAATATAAATTTAATTTTAACCAACTTTTTTTTACCAGGAGAATTTGCAAGAAGAAGACATAATTTTCTGCAACAAAGATTGCTATTTCAAACATGAGTTTAGTCCCAAGGTAATTGTGTAAAAACAACAATTTTAAATTTTTTGTCTTATTTTTGTGAAATTTAAATGCTATCACCTCCGTCGATTACGTCAAAATCTTATTTATGACGTCCTAATTTCTTTTCAGCCGAAACCAGAACCTTCCATCACAAAGAAAAAATGGAAAGCTTCTCAGGTCTATCAACGTCATACAAGAAAAATCGACATCGCTTCGCTCATCAGCGCCAATCCTGACCCTGAATATGTGTCCACTAGAGGCCGCTCTGTCAATTTCACCCCTTCTGGTGGCACGGAAGGGCAAGATGATGCGTCAACCAAGGGCGGAGATGGAAAGGGTAGAGGGCGAGGACGCCGAAGGGGGTCTACAGGCCCAGGTAAATTTAATTTTTACAGGAACTTAGCTTCTTGTGCATTATTCTACATGCGATGTAGCAGTTGCACTTTTGTACTGCCTTGTATAATTGTATATGCTGCTGATGATGACTTGGAACTGAATCTGCGCTGTCGAAACGTTTAGTTCCTAGAATGCTGTGTCTTTAGTTTTCCCCGTTTAGCTATTTTCGTCCCATATTTGTTGTATTATGACGTATCGATTAATAATCGATGCGTAGATTCAGTGATAACGGAGTTCGAAGTTACCTTATTCCACAAAATGCAATCTCTGCAAATCTAATCGCACTCACATTCACAGCATCTGGCAAAGTTAATCCTGAGCTTTCTTGTGTTTTTATCAATGCGCTATTGTCTTTCAATGAAGTAATTTTGTATCAAGCTTTACTTAAAATTTTGTATCAAGTTTTACTTATAAATATTTACTTATTATAGTTACTAAAGGGCGGTGGTGACAGTTAGACTAACAAAGGTCTAATCTAGCCCGGTACAATTTTAATTGTGCAAGCCATCATTTAAGCCTATTACCAGTTTTACCGCATTCTGTTGAATATTTACTTGTATTTATATTCAGGTGATGAAACTAAATCTGCTGCTAAGCGATGGAAAGGAATAAAATGGAAAAAGTGGTCGATCAGTATCCCTGCAGCTCGAGCTGGACCTCATAAACCACCAGCAGATATCGACGCACTGCTCTCCAAATACGGATCTGCTCTCAAAGTAAGATAAATTCTTAAACTTATGGTGAAGGTGACCCCTTGGTGTCAACTATCAAAATCAAATCTTCATTGTACTGTTGGCGAGGCTCCTCTCGGCGTCTGGCCAGCACAGCTCCGAAGAAACGTAACAATGGTGGCGAGCCTTTGGCGTCACTGTGTCCGATTTGACCGACCTGGGATTCGAACTCCAGACCTCCCGCTACCAAGAGCGACGTGATATAAATTTTATTTTACTGTTTATTTGACAATCATCGTGTCCACATGCACGAGTAATCGAGTATATTTTTCATAACCTTACCCCCGTGAGATTTCTACGTCATATTCAAACTAATAAGGTCATAATTAAGTAATTGTGACATCAAGAAATTAAATGCCTGTAAATTTTTATTCCAGCTTTTTAGGTGCGAGCAAAACAGTTCAAGTCGTAATTCTTAATTTTTTTTTAATGTTTTAGCCCCCTCCAGATATGCCCGATACACGCGAGTGTGTATTGTGTGGGGTGAAGGGAGATGGAGACACGAAAGGAGTGGCCCGACTTCTTAACTTGGACGTGGACCAGTGGATTCATCTCAATTGTGCCTTATGGTCTGGGGAAGTTTATGAAACGCAGGTGAGTGGAAAATTGTGGAAATTAGCTGCAAACACTGCTATCACAAATATGAGAACCACTTCTTCTCACTGATATACCACTAAAATGAGAATGTGAATATCGAATATTACGCTTGTAATGTGGTGTCTTGTAAATTAGGAAACGAAGCAGATTTAGTGCGCTAAAAGTCGCTTTTTATTTCCCAGATTGTTCGTCGTTGTTATTAAAATCATTTATTTTAACGTCTCTTTACGTAAACCCACTGTTTTACCTATTCAAAATGGCAAAATTGCCAGTTCTGATGGCTTTCATCGACCCTTGACGAACATTGTGTAAGAGACTAGCTTAGTTGGTGTGCGTCAGGCGAATGACGAATTTAATGCGGATGCCTATTGTGATTTTGACATAATTAAGCGAGCTCACTGATTTAAAGTTGACCTACCGGTTAGGGACAACGCTATCGATACTGCGACGTTTCTTCGCAACTGTGTAGCCCAAGCGCTAAGCTGTGGAGATGGGCCCGCTATTTACTATACACTTCGACATAGTATCGCGAGTATAATGAAGTTTGATTGTTTTTGATTTTTGAATACAACTAAAATATGTGTTTGACACAATCTTCCTTTTCCAGGGTGGAGCGTTGATAAATGTGGACCATGCTGTGCGGAATGGTGCTTCAGCTACTTGTGTTTTCTGTTCAAAGAAAGGGGCCACTATTCACTGCCATCGTTCCCGCTGCGCCAATATTTACCATTGCGCATGCGCAATAGAATGCGGATGTCATTTCTTCAAGGTAAAATGTTGGAAAGCTATTGTGAATATTTCAATTGCACTATATTTTTTATCTGGTGTTTTGGTTGTTTTTATTATTATTTTTGTCTAATTAAAATGTGTTTGACTTCAATTGGTTGATAAGCTTTCGTTGTGAAGTATTTTTAATGACAAGTAGTTGATCTCCGACCTGCCAGTCGTAACTTAGTAGTGGTAGCAACATTGCTAGCGGTGCGGAAGGTCTGGGTTCGATTCCCAAGCCGATCAAATCGGAGACAGTGTCGCCAACGGATCACCACTGCTCCTACATGTCTTGAAAGCTGTGTGTGTTGCCCAGACGCTGAGCCGCGGAGATGGGCCCCGCCACTCGTCAACGCTTCATCGTAATACTGCCAGTTTAATAAAGATTTTTGTTTTCAAAAAAATGTCGACTTAAAATGTGCAATTTACAGTCTTTTCTCGGTGTCGCATTTTTGCTCAAGTTCATCTTTTCAGGATAAAACTGTGTTGTGCCCCAGTCATACCCTCACTATGGGGGGTCAAGCCACTCCTCCCCATCATGATCAGTTGAAAACCCTGGCTGTATTTCGCAAGGTTTATGTTCAGAGGAAGGAAACGAAGCAGATAGCCAGTATCATGCAACAAGGAGAATTGACGCAAGGTTAGAGCATTCGTTGGGCGAATTAAATGCAACAGGTAGTTAGGTACCCGTACCAGGTATGCAACGTTTAATGCAACTTCATCATGCAGTTTGTTGTTTTAGGAAACGGTTGAGTGCTCATACTGCTCAAGGTAGACCAGTGGGTACCAAAAAAAGAAAAACTAGGCTTTTTTTCTTAATTTTTTTCTGATTCTAGGGATCTGATTTTCGTATGTAAGAACTGAAAATTAATGGGGTCCCGAAAACGCCTTGAAAAAACGTATGATACAGTTGCAAATGAAAATCAATTTCTTCTCCGATGGTAATCTTATGAATGCTGTTTGTTCAAAAATAGTAGAAGTTTGTTCAATTTCGACCCGTTTTTAATTTTTAATTTGGAATCACTAAAACTGAATTAATTTTTAAATGTAATTCGTCTGTTTAATTTTTTATATGCTTACAGGAGAGAAAAATTATATTCTTCGTGTTGGCGCTCTCATGTTTCATGCTGTGGGTCAACTTTCCACTCACCAGATGGCGCAATTTCACAGCAAAAGTGCGATCTACCCTGTCGGTTATAAGGCTACTCGTATTTACTGGAGCAATAATGTAAGACCAAAAGATTAAACAAACCTTTACGCATTGGTAGTTAATTTGCTTATTTAGTTGTTACTACTATTAAGAAATGTTTTATGGATGCTTTTGTTTGAATGTTTTTAATTTATTTGCTTCTTTTTTTAGAATATGTAGTTTTTGTTTTGAAGTATAATAGTTAAATTTTGAAATTTGGTTTTAATCTTAACCTAGAAATATTTTGATTGAATTGGGCCTATGCAAATTTTGTGAGATAAACTATAAAACTTAAATGGTAATCCAGAATTTAAGTGACAAAAACTTGTATTTTTAGAACACTCGCAAGCGTTGCAAGTATATGTGCATGATCAGTGAAAGAGATGGTAAACCATGGTTTACCACGCGCTACCAGGCAGTCGCATCCCGACCTAAGACACAGGAAAAAAGTATGCAAGGAGAGTGGATGGAGATGACTGGAGACAGCGTGAGACGTAAGTCTGAGCTGCTTAGAGTCGGCTGTTTTTTACTTTCATTTACTTTTTATTGCACTTTTTCAGAGGTTGTTAGAATGCTTTTGCTGAATCAAAAAAAAACTTGTATCTTCAATCAAAAATTCAAGCAAATTCGAATTTCCCGAAATATTTCCGATAATATGACTGTTGACTTCTCCATCGTCATGATCATTGGTGCTATTGCAATGATCCTCCATGATTTCTTTTTTAGGCTCTTGTTACGTATAACCAGGTGTTTAAATAAAAAAGTTGGGTCACTAAAATATAATCAGTTGGTTTCTATGGGAAAACCAGATCCGCATCACTAATATTAGACATTTCGCAATTTTATTTCCAATTGCTTCTGTCGTAGAAAAGAGTGAAAAGTACTAGATTGTTCAAAATCTCAATTCGTTCCTTTTGGATCAATTTAAACCGTGATCAAAATTATCTTAATAGTTTGTCGAAAATCAAGTAATGTTGTTGATTTTCCAGAACAATGGTCTGAACTGCTGCAACAACTTGCCAACTTACGAAGTCAACAAAAAATGCTCAAATTATTCCCATCTTATATAAATGGGGAAAATATATTCGGTCTGACGTCACCGGTTGTGTGCAGGATTCTCGAGTCGGTAAGTTTGCCTTAGCCATTAGTTTGCATTTACATTTCAACCTGCATTTAATTCTATATCAAATTGTGAGCAATATTTTGATTTTTTTGTTGTAACCTATCTCACTTTATTGTATATTGTGTTTTACGAGGCCACTTGAGCCATCTTGAATTTTTGTTTTAACTCCTGCTTTGAAACCCCCCAGTTGCTCGGCAGTCGGCAGCTAAGCTCATCACTATCGGTGCGGTAGATCTGGTGTTCGATTCTCGGGCCTGTCAAATCAGACACAGTGTCGCCAACGGCTCGCCTCCGCTGCGACGTTTCTTCGAAGCTGTGTTGCTCTGACGCTGACCCGTGAAGATGGGACCTGCCACTCGTAGCAGTCTTCAGCGTAATACCTCAAAATAAAGATTTGATTTTTGCTTTTAAAGCATTACCAAGAACTTTAGAGATTCAAGGGAGTCTTGCTGTGACTAGTCTTGCTCTTCCAGCTTCCCAACATTGAACTGTGCGCCAACTACAAGTTCAGATACGGTCGCTCTCCTATTCTTGAAGTTCCGCTGGCGATCAACCCAACTGGGTGCGCTCGTTCCGAACCTCATATCAAACACTCAAGAAAAAAGTAAAAAAAAATAACTGTTGTATATTAATGTAGGTTATCGTGATGAAGTTAGTTTTATATTTAGTGTCGTTTTGTTACAAGTTACTCTGCAAGTTTGAAGCTTAGTCTTGAGAATACTTTAGACGAAAGAAATTGAAAGTAGTATTGTTTTTCACTTATTTTAGGACCTGGTTAGAGAATTACGTTGAGTAAGTTGTAAATAAGTGCCCTGTTCACATAATATCCAGCTTAAGTAGGCCAAAAGCTAACTAGCTTTCTACAAATCTACATCCACTATCGAATTTTTGATGTCATAATCACTTTTTTCAGTTATAACATCAAAAATTTGATTGTAATGCTGAAGGCTTCAGGGTTTTAGGCCTTCTGAAACTGTAGATGTGGACATTGGATAGAGTAATTGCGTCGTAAGAACCTGTAGCAGTGTAGCTGTATTTCTGTGGAAAGTTTTGCAGTCTAGCCGCTAGTTTTTGTCTTAGGAGAGCGATGTTCTGGAGCAAGATCTGGCAAAGGGTTCTTCAGTTTAGATTAAGTGTAAGTGATAGCACTGCGAGTGAAAGAAGAAGATGCAGGCAGGTGCTATGCGTTTATCAGTTTTAAACTTTCGTTTTACTCAACTAATAACCAAAAATTTTTACGCAATTTTGCATATTTTGTTAGAGTTTAGAGTCATTTGTCATTTCTAGTAATTTTTTTAACTTTGACAATTGTAAGCGTGCTGTGACAATTTTGGTGTAGATTGTTATTGTGAAAGTTTAAAGACAACCTTCTTGCTGAAAAAAATGCGGTTGTTTGACCTACACGGAATAGGTGTGGCTTGAATTAACATGCAATTACTTGTCCTATAAATTGGAAATACTTTAATGAACTTCGCCACGTCTTAAAGGTACGTTTGCCGATACGCGACGCGCGTCAGGTGACAGGATTATAATGTACCAAGTAAATGCATCAGGATTTTGCATGGTAGGTGAGCAGTGAAATAAAACAAGCAAGGTTCGATCTAAAAACTACCACGTTTCGCATGCTGCGTATCCATAAACGCGTCTTTATTACGAAAAAATGTAGAAAAAGTTACTTACCGGTTTTGAAATTTCAGGCCTCACACATTGATCAGCAATTTAATCAGCGAATATTACGAATCAACCGGAGTAGGTGATGCCTCTACATCGTTGTATGGAAAGCACTTCGTTCATTCCAAGTCTTCTCAATACCGAAGAATGAAACAAGAGTGGAGAAATAACGTTAATCTGGCTAGATCCAGAATTCAAGTAATTTCATCCTAAGAAATGATGTTGCCATTTATTTGTCTCAAAAGCGGTTTCCTGTGGCTGCGAGCTTAGCGAGATTTTTTTCATGCCTTTACTACGGTAAAGGTTGAGTTAAATACAGAACTACTGTAACGTGATTTTTTAATAATTGCATGCTAAACTTATTTTCGTAGTTGGAAAATTCATGCAGTTAAAAGCAAGAATGTCGCTTGAGCAAAATCTAATTAACTCTTTTTAATGATTTTGTACCGTAAACAAAACTGCAATGGCAGGGTCTCGGTTTGTTTGCGAGTCGAGACATTGAGCCTGGAACAATGGTGATCGAATACATCGGTGAAATAATTCGTTCTGAAGTGGCCGAAAAACGAGAGAAGAAATACGAAGCAGCAAACCGAGGAGTTTACATGTTCCGTCTTGATTCTGATTATATTGTGGACGCCACTGTCACTGGCGGACCGGCAAGGTAGGTTGCAGCACTTTACGGAGAGAGAAAATTTACGAGATTTTTTCAGGGCGGCGTTGTGGTGCCTCGTGACTTTTGGGGCGGTTTTCGCCCCCGGTTTTGAATTAAGAAGCGATACTAATATGTGAATACGTGCTCTTCATCCAACTAAACCTCTAGTGCAGTGGTTCCCAATTGTTTTAAAGCTCGCACCCCTTGCACAGTCAACTTCACTCACGAGCTGTTTCTGTACAGACAGTGGCGTAGCGAGAAATTTTAAATGGGGGGGGGCATAATTTCCACATTTTTATGCGTATTTTTTTTTCGGCAGTACAAAATTGAAGCTGATTGAGAAGCAAGAAAGAAGCTAGGGGGTCCGGGGGCATGCTCCCCCGGAAAATTTTTGAAAATTTACATGCTGTAATGTTTAATGGCTATTTTAGTGCTTTTTGAATAATTTTCAAGTAAATTTTGTTCTTTTTGACCCTAATTCTGAGCGCTTCGCCAAATATGATGCATTTTGTTCGCACATTTTCGATCATGCGTGCTTAAGGCGTATGGCTTATTGCTATCAAAAAGGCTTGAAATTATGGAAAATTGTATAACTTATATCAAAGGCATTGTTGAAAATGGCTGGTGGGAGGATGCATGCTCTTCATCGTACCATCCTACCCTTCTGTATCCGCCCCTGGCCATAAGCTACAAAAACCATCAAAAGAGTCTGGCATATTTCAGTCACTTGGCACCACTAATTTTGTTCTTTTTACTAAAAGGCAGAATCAAAGGGGGGGGCATGGCCCAATCGCACACAGACACATTTCAGACGTCACAAACACACAGCTAGGGAGAATCAATGATACCGTTCATCAGCGGTAAAATTGACAAGTTCTTCTCGCACCCCCAGAAGTCTCTTCTCACACCCCCAATTGGGAACCGCTGCTCTAGTGCTTACTAATTCTTGAAAAGTTTGGATAAACTACGCAACTTGTATAACACGATAGTTACGTTGTGACAGATACATCAACCATGGCTGCAATCCAAACTGTGTCGCCGAGGTAGTGAATTTCGAAAAAGAAAAGAAGATCATGATCATCTCGAACCGATTAATTTTGAGTGGAGAAGAGGTAAGTGACAGGTTACTCTCGATGTGTTATTTTCTAGTTGAAAGTAAAAATTGGAACTTTATAAAAGCCTTTAGGCGAAAAGCAATGTTAGAGTTGGGATTATGAGACATATTTTGCAATGGTCCTGTGTCTGTTGTCATCGCCGCCCTGCCGCATCCCCAACTTTAGGTAAAAAGCTGCTTGCAACGAGAACACGACAACCTAGAGCAGCAGCAAACTTCTAACCATACGAGTACTGGTAGCAGTTCATCATATCAGCCACTACTTTACTCCTCGCCAGAGCGGTTTTTCCACTTATCCTCATCTCTTCCTAGCCCTGGCCTTGCAGTATCATTCGGAATTTGCAGTCGGTGTGTGTCGATGACATTCCTTCATTGAATCAGTTTAGTTGACTTTGAACTGTTTTAACTTCCAATTTGTGTGATGATTTTTGCTTTACAGCTCAATTACGACTACAAGTTTGATTTTGAAGATGATGGCAATAAAATCCCATGTTTGTGTGGTTCCATTAACTGTAGAAAGTGGATGAATTAATTTTTTCAAATTGAAAAAAATCAAGTTTTTCTTTTGGTGCCGACAATTTTACGCACTCGCTGCAAATAAATTGTTTTGTTTCGCTACCAGTTTACTGTGTTGAATACAATTTTCATTTTTCTGATCGCTTGTACTAAAATGAACATTTAGTTGTAAATATCTTTTGATAGTGTAAATATGTCAATAATCTGCATTAATTGCCTGGGTAGAGGCACATTTTTCCTGTGTTCTCAAATCTCAATCACTTTTTTTTTCTCACTGCCGTATTTCAACTTCATGTGATGTGGTTGTATAATACATTCTTGTGATCGCTGCCATGTGTTGGCAACGATTTATGTAAAGCAACCCACAATATATATGTACACAGAAACGAAGAAGTGTCATTGGTGTGTGGAATAAGCAAATGTTTGTATGTAAGATGAGATCAAAAGTGTAAACTTGTCGAGTTACACTTGTGAGTTGGGCTCTGGGTGATTTGGATCTTAGTGATAGACGTAGATCTTTTTATGATTTTTTGAATCGTCCTTGGGCTCGTTGCTAATATGATCGTAGTCAGTAATACGAGAACGGAACAGAATTTTATTCGTTGCTCATACATAACATCAATAACCATACAATCACTGACTCAATTTTGATGAAAAGAAGCAACAGGATACTGCAAACTTTAAGTCAAGCAGCAGCCTTATTATTACAATTATTGAATAGCCCATAAAAATCTCAAATAACAGATACCGGGGGTTTAAAAAACTTTTATATTTAAAGAAACAGACTGTCGAGTTTTAATACTGTAAAATCACTGTGCTGAAGTGAATATAATTGCAGTTATGAATTGAATTCCATTCCAACGTGAATCACAGGAAATGGTACGGTACCGTATGTAAACCAGGGATGTGGAAGCGGTCATATTTTAGCGGAAGCGCGAAAAGTATGCCGCTTCGACATCATTTACAAAAGCATGCTGTAAGCAATATAACTTCGTAGATATTATTTTATTCAATGTATTACCGGTACATATTATTTTACAATGCTAGATTCGTATGAACGCCAGATCTGATCATAGGCCATTACTTTTCACTTGACTTTCACGTAGTACTAACGTACAATCGCTTTTTTCAGCTTTCTCTAAATTTTAGAATGAAGCAACTAATTTATCAATAGCGCTAAAAGCAGTAGTTGACTCTTTTTCAACCATAATCATGTCACGAAATAGATGGAGTGCTGTCAAGAGCGTGTTTAGGGGGGAGGGTGGGAATTGTGCCATCTCCCCCCTCTCCCCCTTTTGACTCTGCATTTTGGTGAAAAAGAACAAAATTAATGGTGACAAGTGATTGAGATATGCCAGACTCTTGATGGTTTTTGTAGCTTGTGGCCAGGGGGGTAGGATGAGGTGTATGCATCCTCCCACCAGCCATTTTCGAAAATATTTTTGATGTATACAATTTTTCCATAATTTCAAGCCTCTTCGATAGCAGTAAGCTTTGCGCCTTAAGCACGCATAATCGAAAATGTGCGAACAAAATACATCATATTTGGCGAAGCACTTAGACTTACGGTCCAAGAGTTTAAAAAAAATTTGCCTGAAAATTATTCAAAAAGCACTAAAATAGCCATTACGCCTACAGCATGTAAATTTTCAAAAATTTTCCGGGTAGCATGCCCCCGGACCCCCCTAGAGCCTTGTTTGTCAATCAGCTTCGAATTAGTTCTGCCGAAAAAAAATACGCTAAAAAAAAATGTGGAAATTATGCCTCCCCTTTTTTTTAAAATTTGTCACTACGCCACTGAGTGCTGTGTATCAACATTTTTCTAATGAAGAAAGTAAGTTTCGTAGCAAAGTTGTTGCAGTGAAAGACTCCCAGGATTGTCACAATCATTTTCGATCATTCCTTTACATTTTCGTTTGCTTTTTGCAAATAGTCTTTAAAAAAACGCTTGCTAAAGTTTGACCAAGAGCTTTCAGGGAGTTGGAAGAAAAGCTACGATTTACGTTATCGGCTGCCAACGCACTGGTCGTATTTTACTAGCAAAAATTTCGGTGAATCTGTTTGGAAGCGGAAGCTGTTAGCAAATATACCGCTTCCACATCACTGATGTCAACAAATGCGAGAAATAGGCTGAATGCAATAACAATTCTCTAAAAAAAGTGACGATTAAAAAATTATAAGCCCCCATCAAAAAGAATTTACGACTGCTTACAACATTACTGAAGCTTAAAAACTGTTTTAGTAAGACCATTTTCGTCGAGAGGACTGATGAAGCGAATGAAAAACTGCTAGGTTCGAAACGTATTTATAGCCTACTAACATCGTGCTCAACTTCACATTAAAAGACCCCGACGTTGCAAAAATTTACTCCTTTTTATATCTTATGATAACGTCAGTTTTACGTGTTCTGTAGCGTTCAAAGCACAGCATTAAATATGAAGCCAAATCATACAGTACAGTGGTTAGTAGGTCTACGCGAAAATGATTGTCGAAAGTAAGCTAGATAGTACAGTACAGTATATTTGGAAAATTTTCGTTGATTTGCCCGGTAGCCTGATAAATTAACTGGTCAATATTGTCATTCAAGATTAGGGTTACCATCATAGGCGTAGCCAAAGGGGCCATGCCCCCTCCCCACTGAAATTTAAATTAAAAATTATCATTAACAAAATAAAAGCTTGAAACTTTTTGCGCCTTTGGTGTATCTAGCCTAATCGTTGTTGACTTCGAGCAGTTGTGTGTTTATTTTGATGAGGGAAGGGGGGGTCGGGCGTGGCTTTACAAATTCTTTTGCTTGTAAATTTTATTAACATCGCCGAACGCCGAAGTTTTTCTGCTACATCGCTGAACGTCTAAGTTTAGGTGTTCATACTCCTTTATTCTCTCCTCCCTGTTGGTCAGAAAAGTGCTGGAGCATCCGAATATTTAAAAGCAAACTTTAAGCTTTTAGTCGCTCTTGCTTCATTGATGGGGAAGGCAAGCAGTGAAAGCTCTTTTCTTGAAAGCTGCTCTTGAAAAGCTTGGGGTAACATACGTTGTATGCTTAATTGGGCGGTACTCAGCGCTTATGTAGCCACTAGCGCGAAGCCTCAGACTGTTGGAGTCAGTGTACTTTCTGAGAAAAGTATGATTGCTTCTCTTTATGATCAAGAGTGGATGGACTTCACCACAGTCGCATCCAGTATTTATGAATTATGATGAGGCTTCTGCAGTGGTTGGCACAGTAGAGTTTTCAATGCCCCGGGTCAGGGCCGCCGAGAGCCAACGAAGACCCAAGGGCAGGACACCATTGTGGGCCCCTTAACCAGGGCCGATGGAAGACAAGCCGGTCCGCGATACTAAAATTAAATCTGGGCCCCATTATTTCATGTGTCTCCAAAAAATAAAGGTTTTGATGTCCGCAAATGTCCTATTTTCTACTCAAAGTCTAGTAAAGAGCAAAAAAGAAAAGGTTTTCATCTTGCGATGACGCTTTGTCTGGCGGGGCCCTCAAAATATGACGGGCCCTGGTACTTTGTCCTTCCCTGCCTCGGGTTGCTGGCAGACAAGTTCAACGTCATAACGTTGAAGCAGAATCGGCCTCACAATATTATCAACGCTCGATATTCCTTTCATATATTGATGGTCAAAGCAGCTCTCTTCGAGAACGTTTTAATGACAACCCTCCTTTTTTGCGTTGCTTTCTATCTTGCCTCCTAACGACCCGTCCAACATCGATCAGATTGAGAGCTTACTGTATATTCATTACAGAATCTCGCCAATGCAGTTAGGTTGTGAAAAAATTCTCTCACCGCTCAAGTAAACCAGGAAAGTTTGTCCGAGCTTCTTCTGAGCCCCCAAGCTTACCCAAATGTGCGCAACGTCATCCAGATTATTATGACACTGCCCGCAACAATCGTACAGGTTGAACGATAATTTGCGTGTATGAGACGAGTGAAAACTTGGTAACGTTCAGCTATGGCCTGTGATCGCTTGTCAGATTTGTGCGTGCTTCGTTGCCATCAAGAAAGGGTTGATGGGCAAAAGGCCAATCGAATATCAGCAACCATGGCTGGCGAAAAGCGACGACGAATAGACTTCTGAGCGTAATTTCGTTAATTGATATAAGCATTGAACCCATTCATTCATTCATATATTTATTTTTGTTTGAAAATGGTAATTATATGATAATAACATGACAAAAGGTACACAGTAACAATTTGCTCTTTCCAGTGAGAGGCTGCGAAAGACCATATGTCCTTGCATTACAAGGAAGGCAAGGCGCGGTCGCCAAGTCTGCAGCCTCTCGCTTAATTATAGTTGACTAAGCAGAGTGCACTTTTTTGGTAATAATCAATAGGCCAACGCAGTGAGCACGGCAGAAAACAAATTTACACGAAAGAAAGAAACACTGATAACCAATAAAAATTAATAGTGAAAAATAACAAAAAATAAATTAAATCAAACTTAAATCAAAACTTAATGAACTTTGATTTTGACTTTATTTTTTGTGCTAACCCCTTATCAACTTACTAACCATATTTATGTTATACGCACTGTATCTCGTCGCTTTCTAATTTTTATCACGTAAGATTATATAAGTCTGGGTCAACAGCGTAGTGTGTGACGATTGCCTAGTAAAAATTTACCACCAGCAACTGGTCATTTTAGAGAAAAAGTTATAATTTCAGCATAATTTTGCGATCAGTTTACGACTTAGACAGAAATTCCACAAAACGTATGTTTTCATCGATATGAGGGGAATATGCTGCATTCCTGCTACAGTATGAGACGAGGTGAAACGAAAAATCAGCTCATTTTGAGCTCATGAGCTCAAATTTTAGAGCACATGAGCTCAAAATTTTGAGCGCATGAGCTCCGAAATGAACGCTTGTGCTCGCATTAAAAACTGAGCTCAATTTGGAGCTCATGCGCTCTAAGTTTTGAGTTAAAGCGTTGCCGCGTTTTTACCAACTGCTGAAGGTGAATGTGGGGGTAGGTAAGGGAAAATGTGGGGAGAGGTGTGGAAAAGTGTTGGGTAGAGGTGTGGGAGAGTGTATGGGGTGAGTGTGAAGGGTATGGGGGAGTGTGTTGGGGTGTGGGGAAAGATTTGGAGGGTGTGGAGGAAAGTGAGGGGAAGTGTGCTGGGGTGTGGGGGGAGGAGAAGAGAGGTGTGGGGATTGTGGGAAATGTTTGGGAAGGTGTGGGAAAGTGTGTTGGGGTGTGGGGAAAATAAAGGGAAATGAGGAGAAAAGTGTGGGGGGTGTGAGGAAGTGTTGGGGAAGGTGTGGCAAAGTGTGTTGGGTGTGGGGTAGGTAAGGGAAAAGGTGTGTGTGGGGGGGTAGGGAAGTGTTGGGGAAAGGTGTGGGAAAGTGTATTGAGGTGTGGGGAAAGTAAGGGAAGATGAGAAATCTGTGGGGGTTGTGGAGAAGTGTTGGGTGATGTGTGGGAAAGTGTTTTGGGGTGTAGGGAAAGTAAGGGAAGAGATGTGGGGAAGCGCTGAGGAGAGGTGTGGGAAAGTGTGGGGGAGGTAGGGGAGATGTGGAAAAGTGTGTTAAGGAGTGGGGGAGATGTGGGGAAGTGTGGTAAAGTGGAGATAGTACGAGGAGAGATGTGGGAAAGTGTATGGGGTGAATGTGAAGAGTGTGGCTAAGTGTGTTAGAGTGTGGAGAGAGGTTTGGAGTCCCCTTACCTCCCCCACACCCCAACTCACACCTTCCCCTCACCTTCCACATCTCCCCCTACCTACCCAACATCCAAACACTTCCCCACACCTCCCCCAACACCTCCCTAACACACTTCCCCATACCCCAACACATTTTACTAGACCCTCCCAACACTTTCTCAGACCTCCCTTTACTCCCCACATCCCAACACACTTTCTCACACCTCCCCCAACACTTTACCACACCCCCAAAATCTCTCCCTACCTCCCCCACATCCCAACACACTTTCTCACACCTCCTTCAACACTTTACCACACCCCCAAAATCTCTCCCTACCTCCCCCACATACCAACACACTTTCCCACACCTCCCCCAACACTTCCCCACACCTCCCCCTCACTCCAACACACTTTCCCACACCTCTCCTCACTTTTCCCCACACCCCGAAACACTTTTTTACACCTTCCCGAACACTTTCCCACATCTCCCCCTACCTTCCCACATCCCAACACACTTTCCCACACCTCTCATCACTTTTCCCAACACACTTTCCCGCACCTCCCCAACACGTACCTACATCCCAACACACTTTCCCACACCTCCCCCAACACTTTTTCACGCCCCCCACACTTCTTCTCACATCCCCCTTACCTCCCCCACACCCCAACATACTTTCTCACACTTCCCCACATCCCCCCTCATCCCAACACACTTTTCCACACTTTTCCCCAACACCTTCCCACACCTAGAGGCCGGCGGAACTGCCCCCCGAACCCCCCGGTCGGGGCGGGGCCCATGCTTGGTAAGGGGCCCCGCGCCTTTTTTTTTGCATGGAAATGATTTTAATACGTGTCTCCACACCACATTTTAGTTTGCTTGTGTAAACTATTTTTTTTTGATCTGTTGAATGAATGAAAGCATAGCCTAATTTTCTGCTGTCAAAAATACACATGTTATGAAATATAAGTTACAGCAGCAATATTAACTTCCTATTTCATGCGCCTTGCTTAGAAGGAGGTCGTGCCAGGGTTGCCTCGGTGGGCTCGACCCCCCTAGTTCAAAAAAACTGTTTGTCGGGGGAGCCCAGGGTGGGCTCTTGAATTCGGCCAAGTCCTTGAAAACGTATTTCGTAAAAGGTTTGCAAGAATGATTGAACGTGTATTTTCAAATCTGTTTTTCGTCAAACATCAAAACTTGTTTCCCCAAAACAGCTGCATATCCTTTCCATTAAGTCGATTAATACATTGCAAATAAATTGTTATATTTTCTGCATGTTTTTTGAAGCAAGGTGGGTAGTGCCATATCAACGCATCTCCGTAGTTCGGTTTCCCCGGTTCGAAGGGGGGGGGGGCATTTGTAGGGGCCCCACAATATTGTTGTATATGACTCACAATTAGAGTTAAAAAAATTTAAAGAAAGTTTCGTCAAAAAGTTGCTGAAAAAGCACTATAATTGCAATTTGCTATTACAGCACATAATGTAAATTGCAATTAAATTTTCAAAAATTTTCCGGGGGAGTATGCCCCCGGATCCCCCTAGAATAATTGAATTTGATTCTGCTTCAAATTTGCTCTGATTTTGTCACACACCGAAAGAAACTGTGCTCACGAAAGTTTGGGGCGCCCTTCCTGAGGAAATTTTGGGATACGTCCCATGAAATTAATACACAGCTAATGAGGAAAGTTCGTAACCGAGTAGAAAAAGCGCGAAACTGCCCAAATGCTTGTAGATATCAAAGAATCCCATCTGGAGCTTTTTTTTTGGGGGGGGGGCGGGCAACAGTCTTCACACGGCACTGGTGGTGGGGCATGAACAAAAATAACTAACGCCAAAGGGGGCCTAACTAAAAAAAGTTTAAAAACATCTGGTATAAAATAATAAATTGTTTTGCATCTGGTATAAAATAATACAGGACCCCCCTAGTTCGAATTTTACCAAGGCACCCCTGGGTCGTGCATGGTAGGTGCTTAGAAGATTGTAGGTTTGCCAAGGTTTTTGCACAAAAACATTAGGGGTGTGCGACTCCGCAAGCAAAGTGGACGTCAAACTTGGTTCAATATTGGTTCGTCAAACGGATCGCTAAAAGTTCAATTTTATGCCATATTATAACTTTAAGTAAGGTCTTTTTTAAATTTCAATTGTTCTTTTGAGTACCGGTTATTCCCAAATGGAATGATGATTTTCTTTTCTTCTGCTTTCTCCCACGTCTTGTCTCTCTGCGCTGGGCCGTTTGTCATTAATTTTAATTTATTGTTGTGACGCAGCGCAAAAACAGCCAGTATTTCAAGTGTTAACGCGATTTTAGGTAAAACATTTGCCGGTAGTCCGGTAAACGCTTGCTCTGTGAAACCAGGGAGTGTTTTTGAGAATTAGAATTTAATAAAAAAGAGTGTTACTCACGCACCGGTTATACGCAGGGATTACATACCGTCCTTATTTCAAAGATTTGTTCTTATTTTGACTTGTTGAGAGAGTACGTCTTGGACAATATTATTGTCCTTATGTTTTGAAATGTTCTTATTTTTAACCTGCGTCCTTATTTTGTCTTATTTGGACTTCATAAACCAAGTTTTGTGTTATTTGTCTTGCTTTATTTTTTGTCTCACCGTTAAAGCTTTATTGTGACATCATAAAAGCAACTCAATCTTATTTGGAACACAAAGAAGCAAGGCATAGATAGGCATGAAGCATTTTTAGCACTTCAGGCTGTCTAGGTTATAATAATAATAACAATTGAGGTTATTTTCAAATTATATAGAACGGAAAATTCAACAATAATTGAGGGAGATTGCAAAGTGAGCTTGTGCTCTTCGGGTCAGCAGCCACCCGTTATATGTCAAATATGATCGGCTCCAGCCGCGAATCGAACCCATCTCGTAGGATCTTGCCACCTGCGCGCGGTACCGCTTGGTTAGATGGGAAGGTGTTGTATCTTTAGCTCAACACCGAATACCCAGGCAGTTTAATTATTTTTCCAGTCGTCCTTATTTGGGGTTCCAGATCGATGAAATCCGTGGTATAGCCCTACGTCAGACGGTCAGCTAGTTTTACTAGCCAACTTAAAAAAGTTTTGTAACTTAAATAAGTTTTGCCAACTTAAATAAAGAAGTTTAAATAAGTACGTAGAAGCAAAATCGGACGCAATCGCATCTTCTGCAAAGGTAAATCCAGCCTTTAGGTTCGTTCATCAAAAATCGTACGAATATGCATGAAGTGCAAAATCGGCTTTACTCAGAATTATACGATGCAATTTACGAAAGTAAGTTACGTACAAAAATGCATCAAAGCATGTGCGTAGATTTTAAACTAGGGTACGTAGATGCAAAATCGGACGCAATTGCATTTTGTGTAAAGACATATTCACCAGGTTTGTTCATCAATAATCGTACGAATATGCATGAAGTGCAAAATCGGCTTCACGCAGAATTATACGAAGCAATTTACGAAAGTAAGTTACGTACGAAAATGGATCAAAATATGTGCGTAGATTTTAAACTAGGGTACGTAGATGCAAAATCGGACGCAATCGCATTTTGTGTAAAGACATATCCGTCAGGTTCGTTCATCAAAATGCGCACGAATATGCATGAAACGCAAAATAGGATGAAAATCGCATTCTGTGTAAAACCACCTTTACCTTCCACTTTGCTTGCGGAAAAAGGGGGCCCCACGTGAAGTTTTTTGGGGGGCTCAGTTGGCCTAGCGCCGGCACTGCCCACACCTTCCCTCACCTCCCCCTACACACTTTCCCATACCTATCTCAACTCTTCCTTTCACCCCCACACCTCCCCTTACCTCCCCCACACCGCAATACACTTTTCCACACCTTCCCCCACACCTCTCACCGCATCTTTCCTCACCTCCCCTCGCAATCCGGCACATGAGCTCATTTAGAGCACATGAATGTGATGAGCGCATGAGCTCATTTTTAGAGCTCATGCGCTCTGAAGGTAAATGAGCGTATGAGCTCAGTTTGAGCACATGCGCTTTGAAATAGTTCAATTCGCTTTTCACCGCTGTAGAAAAAATGGCCCAATGTCTTATTTTTCGGCATTATTAACAATGAGCAGAGATGGGCATTTATTGCGATAATTTATCGGCGATAGTTATAGGCGATAATTTTTTACCGATTATCGTTATCGCTCAAAATAGTTTGGATTTATCGACTACCGATATCGCTTTTGTAATATATTTTGTTATCGCCGATAAATTATCGCAATAAACGATTCTTTATGCACACAGTATTCAAAGTTAGGGAGTTTGCGCAGGAGTGCCTTGGTAAAATTCGAAGTAGGGGGGCTCTGTATAATGCAAAAAATCTATTATTTTATACCAGATGTTCTTAAACTTCTTTAGTCACGCTTCTTTGCCGTTAGTTATTTTTGCCCACGCCCCACCACCAATACCGAGTGAAGACTGTGGCTTCTTCCCCCAAAAAAAGCTCCAGCGGTATCCCTTTGATATCTACAAGCATTTTGGCAGTTTCGCGTTTTTTCGACTCATTAGCTGCATTATTTCAAGGGACATATCCTAAATTTCCTTTGGAGAGGCGCCCCCAACTTTCGTATTTTTTGAAAATTTGCAAGCCTAATTTACATCATGTAGGCCTAATTGCAATTTAAATGCTTTTTAAGCTACTTTTTGACGAAACTTTCTGAGTTAAAAACAAAAAAGTATTGTGAGGCCCCTTTAATTGCTTCTCCTTCGACCGGGGGGACCGAACTTCGGAGATGCCTTGATACGGCTCACCGCGCTGCAAAAACATGCAAAAAATAAAGGCTAACAATTTATTTGCTTTGTCTTAATCGTCTTTAAGACTTAAAGGGGATGGAGCTGTATCGGGGAAACAAGTTTTGAAGTTCTACGGTAAAAAGATTTGAAAATATACGTTCAATCATTAAGTCACTGCCAGTGCCATGCTCACGCCCCCATTGCAAACCTTTTACGCTTCCCAGGTTAAGAACCTCCGCTCTAAAGTCTAAACGTTCACATCGACTTGGTCGATTTTCAGAGCCTCCTCCCTCCGTCCCCCCTACAAACATTTTTTTTAGAAGTAGGGGGGCCGAGCCCCCAGGCCCGCAATTAGAAGCAAATGCTTAGGGGGGCGAAAAATATTTTAAGGGGGGCCAAATTACCTATACCGGTATCATGTATTGTAGTAACCAATTTTTTGTAAGGGGGGCGAAATTTTTTTCAAGAGGGGCTCCGTCCCCCGCGCCCCCCTGGTTGCGGCCCTGCGAGCTCCTCCGGGCCCCCCTCCCACCAAGGCACCCCTGAGTTGGCACTATGGCATAATTCACGGCGTCGATAAAGTCTTGTTGCAGTTTAAATGATCTCTCTTTGTTGTGTTTAATCCCACGGCAGAGTCCGTTAACTGCTCTTTTGGAAAAATCTAGAAAAACACTTCTGTGATTTGACTTACACGAAAAAAAACTTCGTCAAACACATTGAAAATTTACCCCAACATTTATCGGAAAAATCTATCGGCGATTTTATCGGAAAATTTTATCGGAAAACATTTATCGGAAAAATTTATCGGAAAAAATCAACATTTATTTTTCGATTACTGATATCGCTGTAAAAAATTGAGATTTATCGATTATCGGTATTGCCCAGAATATTTTTGAAATTATCGACTACGTTACCGATATCGCCTTAGTACAGAAATGTTTAGTCTATCGTGCCCATCACCGACAATGAGAACATGTCAAATCATTCTTCCACGAAAAATTTTGGAAGTTTTAGTGCAAACAAAGGCTTGCGACGTGATGACCTTTTTTTTGGTCTTCACCTCTTTTTGGGCAGAAAAATGGACGTCTGCGGACATGATGACCTATTTTTTATTGGTCTTCACCTGTTTTTGGGAAGAAAAATGAAAAATGGAGTTCTGCGGACATGATGTCCTTTTTTTTGGTCTTCACCTGTTTTGGGGCAGAAAAATAGACATCTGCAGACATAGCTCCGAAGAAATGTCGCAACGGTGGCGAGTCATTGGCGACACATAACTACTACTACGACTATGAAATAATTGTGAAAATAAAACTACTACTACTATGAAAAAATTATACCTTTCAAAAACCAAAATATTTTCGTCCGTAACGCTTCGTAATTGAAAAAATACCTAGCAACCATTTCCCGCGCGTTCGCGAAATTCACACGTGCTCAAAACCTGGTTCACCTTACTTGTTGATCTCGACCGAATTATTGGACAGACTTGCTCGAAGATTAGAATTCTAGGTCAATTTGCCCTTCATTTTGGTGGATATGAGCAGGTAATGTTGTGCGTTAAATGATACATGTTATACTGTTAGTCTTGCACGGAGCAAATGGACTAGGTCAAGTTAAGCTTTGAGCAAGACTTGTTTGAATTATGCTGTGGTTCGAGGTTGGGGTTTGAGTTCGAGGGGCTAGGGTTAGGCCCTCACCCCTACTATTAACTCACTAGCGGTCCTTGTGCTCGTGATATATCCGCTTGTTATAAGATGCGGCTTAATTCAAACTAGCTGCCTACGGTGCCTAGAAAATAATAAGTAGGCCTACTGATCTTGGGCCAGCTGAAGAAATAATATTGTAGTTGTTGTGTTTTTGGTGTATACCCGTACCTAATTCTTGTGCCACGGGTTGATGTTTAGATTATGATGTGCTTAAAATTGTTTGTGTCTTTGAGGGTAGGTTAATTTACTTAAGGTTTTTTTTGTATGGTGTATTGGTGCAGGCCTTCACTGCTTCACCTACCGGTAAATGTCATCAAAACTTGGGTTTTCAAATTGTGATATGTTTTTGGCGGTAGGTAAGCCTATATTTGTTTGTTATTTACCAGTACGTTGTGGGGTAACGTCTAGTATGAGTCCCCAGGTTAGATTTGGTTAGGGTCAGGGTTAATGTTGTAACTCAACCAAACCCCAACTAAATTTAATCCTAATCGAATTGGTTGCCACTAACTTCTCTTACACTTCCATACATCAAAAATTTACATTGCCTACATCGAAACATGACTTAAAAAATGTTATCGGGCTTTTCCAGATAAATTAAGGTAACATCGTCACATTGTAACTTCGCCACATAATCGAAACTGTGGGGGAAGATGTGGGGAGAGTTCATGGGGTGAGTGGGGAAGTGTGTTGAGGTGTAGGGAAATGTGTTGGGGTGTGGGGGGAGGTGAGGAAAGATGTGTGGGGAGTGGAAAAGTGTGGGAGAGTGTATGGGGAGAGGAAGTGTGTTGGCATGTGGGGAGAGGAATGGGGGGGTGTAGGGAAGTGTGTTAGGGTGTGGGGCCCCAACACACTTCCCCACATCTCCCTCACCCTTCCCTACCTCTCCCCTTACCTCCCACACACCCCAACACACTTTCCTACACCTCCACGCATACCTCTTTCCACATTTCCCCTTCCTCGCCCCACATCCCAGCACATTTTTCTACTATCCCCACATCTCCCCTCACCTTCTCAAAGTGTGGCAAAGTTACAATGTGACGAAGTTTCTGGTGAAGTTACTGGCAACCAGCGTTCCCTTTAGAGTGAGAAATTTGAGAAAAATGCAAAATTTTTGGGTAATTTTTTTGATTTTGAACCAGAAATTAATCTTATAAAATGCAAAACTTAAACCAAAAAACTTGAGTGTTTTGATGCCAGACTGTAGCTTGTATCTTGGAAAAGCAAATTTAGTACGAAAAATTTGTATAATCAGATAATGGGTCCTCAAAGTAGTGAAGTGAAATCTTTGGGCAAAAATTTCAATGAATTTATCATTTGGGCAAATTCTCACTGGTCAAAATCCTAGACTGCTAGAGGGAACACTGCTGGCAACCATCGAATCTAATCCTAACCAAACCTGGGGGCTTATACTGGACGTTACCCCAAAATTTTACCGCGCTTTGTAACTAAGGATGTTTTTTAGCACCAAGACTAACTAATCTTAGGAAAAAAGAAACACATGATGTAAATGAATGTGTGACACAACGTGGGTAACATCTAGTACCGGTATCAGCTCCCAGGTTCGATTAGGGTTAAATTTAGTGGTTGCCAGTAACTTCACCACATGGTAATTTTGGCACAGAAACTTTGTCACATGGTAACTTCACCACACTTCGAGAAGGTGAGGGAAATAGTAGTAGGAAAGTGTGTTGGGGTGGGGGGGGGGGGAGATGTGGGAAGAGGTATGAGAGGAGGCGTAGGAAAGTGTGTTGGGGTGTGGGGAAGGTAAGGGAATATGTAGGGAAAGGTGAGGGAGGAGATGTGTGGGAGGAAGTGTGTTGGGGCCCCACACCCTAACTACTTCCATACACCTCTCTCAATCCTCTCCCCACATCCCTTCCCCACTCTCCCACACCCCAACACACTTCCCTACATCTCCCCCAACAGTTCCCCTACACCTCAACACATTTCCCCACTCTCCCACATCTTCCCCACAGTTTGGGTTATGTGGCAAAGTTACCATGTTACGATATTACCTTAATAAATTTAACTGTACTGTGGAAAAGCCTGATAAAATTTTATACGACAAGTGCAGAAGTGGGAATTTAAAGTCTTGTTTCGGTGTAGGCAATGTAAATTTTCAATATATGAAAGTGTGGCAAAGTTACTGGCAACCAGTTTAGTTGGGGTTAGGGTTAAATTTGGTTAGGGTCAGGTTATGGGTTAGGTCAAGGTCATAGGTTAGGTTAAGGTTGGCAGACAGAAAAGGCTTGGGGCTGATACTAGACATTACCCAAATGTGAAAACTGCCATGAAATTGGTGATCATCATTAGTATCGTATGTGGTCTAGTAGTTAGGTTAATCGCTTTTGCGTTGGTTTTGATTTGTCCAAGCTTCACTCCTGATCTTGCAGTGCATGTTTGATTGATCAGTGGTTGAAAATTAGGCTTCTCCAATCCATAATGGGTTAGCTGAGTTTTTCTGATCATTGATGTGATGTAGCACTGTTCCCTTTAACTGTTTAAGTTTTTGGCAAGCACAAGTTTGCTCAAATATTTAGTGGTAGGGGTTTGAAAGTAAGGTTGATCCAATTTTTGCCTCAAAATTGAGTTTCCAGTGGATTTAAATTGAAATTTGGCCAAAAGTCATTGTTCCAGTTGACAGCAAGCTTGTCTAAAATTTCTCATTTTTCTCAAATTTTGCACTTTAATTAAGACTGTATGAGGAAACAGAGCTGTGCAGTGTGGTTCCTGTAGGCCAAGCACTAATCTGTGCAGTCAATACAGTCCTGCTGTCCTCAAGTTAAGTAGATTATCATATTGTAGAATTGAGCAATCTTTAACACTAGATTTTGCTAGTACTGGTACATTTTGCAATGGTTTTGTGAAGTAATGTATCAGCTAAACGTCACCTGTCACTATTGCAAGCCATCTGCACAGTACACTGACAGATAACCCTTTTTTCCCCCTATTTGATGTGATGTCTGTCTGTCAGTGTGTGGTTGTCCAGTTATTTGTCATGATTTAAGACAGGTACCGGTATGTTCTTGAACATGAATTGTATTAGTGTTTTCAGATGCATAGTGCAAACTGTGGAGAGTGCATCCGTCATTCAGTCAAAATTCAAAAGTTGTAAATTTTTTGCTGAGCTGTGAAACCTCAGCAGGTGCATATTTCATAGTGATTTTACCAGCATATTTTGAAATATTAAACTATGGTACTGGTATGTATAATGTTATTACGGTAAGAAATGATATTATTAAACTTAAATTTTTAGAGCATTTTATTTTCGCACCTAAATTACTTCGTCTTGCGTTTCTTTGAAAAGTTGAAATCAAAATCAAAATATTTGGTTGAAAAGGGGATTAAATTTGAGAGAAATGTAAAATTTTGGTGTAATTTTTCTATTTTTTAAGCCTGATGACTGGAATGGTAAATTTTGGCCAAATTTGAAACAAAGTGTTCAATGCTTTGATCAAAAACAAAAGTTTTGTACTTCAAAAACTCAACTTTGAGGCAAAAATTTGATCTAACTTTATTACGTATCTTTGGATGAATTATATATTAAGACTTAAATTTGGGAAAATTCGCGCTTGCTAAAACCATGGAGGGAACAACAGTGAACATGGGCAGTGGGCAGAAGACTAGGAGCTGGTATGAAGATTGGAAAATAAACAAAGTACGGGTAATGTTATTAGAGTGAAATAATGGATTTTAATTATATATACTGTAGCAGACCAGCTGTCCGTACCAGTTTTTAAACCCTCAAATTAGGCTAACTTCCCAAACAATAAATGCGTATTACTGAAAATGTACTGGTACTCTACAAAAACATTTGTGTGGACCAACAGAACAACTTATTTTGTTATTGCTTTTTTCAGGTTAAAACTGCAGAAAGAAAAAATTTTGCAACTGAGACTACATTGCGAACTACCAGTACCGGTACTCCTCTTTTAAAATTTAATTACATTTAACTGAGTGTGAGCTTTTTGTTACTACGTTTGAAAGTTTGCTTACTCTTGATACAAAATCTAATCATGTGACACACAGGAAACTTCCAAAGCATTGCGTCATTTAACATGCACTTCATTATTCTATATAAGTTGGCCGAATCGGCAACGTGGTCGAGCGGCAGGAGCTCGGTTGATATAATGACCATTTTGCTGATCGCTTTTGCGCAACTCCGATCCGTGACACTACGTTTGTGTTAGCAATACGTTTAATGCTGGGCTTTGTTTTTTGGGTAAGAAAAACTAAGTTAAAAGTGTGGATTTTGGTCAAGAGTGTGCCGAAAATCGGGGCGCCAAGTCGGTCGACTGAAATAGGCGTCTATTCCGTGGGAGCAGTGCTATCTTAGGTCTAATAGCAAAGGGGGCGACATGTGTCTGGCTTACGGGGTGTTTTCATTATTATATTAAAAGTTGACTGCATGCGCATTGCACAGTAGCTAAAGTAGTTCCTAAATGTAACAGCGCAAAATCTTAGCATTATTTTGACGAAATTTTGCGCTCGTGCTTTGAATAAAGCAAGAAGAAAACTATTAAGCGTGTGGCCTGCGTTAGTGGCGCGATTTTTCGAGTAAAGCAATCGAGTTCACAATTGCAACACATTGTGTTGATTTTTTCGGTTTTGCGCCTGTGAGCGATAAGTGATGCCTATCGAAAAGCCAACTTCGAAAAAGATCGAATCTTCATTTTACTAGCGGTATTACGTTGAAGCATGAAACGAGTGGCGGAGCCCATCTCTGCGCATGTGCAACACAATTTCGAACCCTGAAAATAAAAACCGTCGCAACGGTGGCGAGCCTCCCACGCCGATAGCGATGTTTTTAACCACTACGCTAAGCGGGCGGTAAAAGGCAAAATTGAATTTGAATGTTCACATGTTTTGCGCTGTCATCAAAGCTGCTAAAACACGCAAGGTTTATAGGTTATCAATAGTGTATTGCCATAAAATTACTGCAAAACGTCGATCCTGCGGTAAATCTGCAATAATGGAAAAATTACGTCGAACTTTAACACAAAAAGGCGATTGATGAACTAAGGACCTTGAATTAAAGACTTGAACTTGCATATCATTACAAAACCGCACAACGTTCAAAAAGAGAAACACATCCATTACAATGCTACTGGTACCTTGAAACGTCGTTTTTTAAAACAAAAGTTTCTATGAATATTCTCTCCCTCTGCGGTTTGCCTTTGAGAAAAAATTGGCCCTTGTGTAGGCCGCTCATTGCTTTTTTTTTTTTTTTTTTTTTTTTCATTTTAAACAAAAGATGAACATGCCAGTTACAGGATAGAAAATAGGCTTGGAAACTTGAATTATTTGCATGGTCTTTACGTATGAAACAACCGTGGTGGTCATCGAACTTATACTGTCTCGGTTTGAAGCTGATTGATTACTACCTTTACTGCTACAGTGCTACGCCATCGAAGTGGTTTTCTTGATGACAAAACTCACAGCGCCAAACGAAAAAAACTTCTAAACTTAAACTTTAATCCACTTGGTATAAAAATTTCCAACGTAGTCTTAAGGTTTGAACTCGGTTCTACTTTTCGTAGAGAGTCTAAGCAAAATTAAACTTTTTCAACTTGCACCAAATTTTTTCACATAAATCAAAAAGGTGAATTTTATTTTTACCGAGTATAAGCAATTTCCCTGAACTTTAGAAATATCCAGTATCCAGCCCGATGGAGAAGCACTATCCGGCCGGATTCCGGATCCCTCAAAAAGCGCCGGATACCGGATATGTATTCGGTATCTGGCACATCCCTTGCAATTGGTAAGTAGGAATTTCCGTAAATACCATGCATCTGCAGTAGCTATTGCCGCACACAAAAATTAGAAAAAAAATCAAATCTTCACTGTACTCGTTTCATTAAACTCGCTGTAGTACTGAAGCGTGGTAGCGATTGGCGGGGCCCTACCGCCGCGGCTCAATGCCTGGGCAACACAGATCCCAAGAAACGTTGCAGGTCGCTGCGGTGGCAAGCCATTGGCTACACTGTGTCTGATTTGACCAGTCTGGAAATTGAACCTCAGACCTTCTGCGTCGATAGCAACATTTAACAACTGCGCTATAACCGCCCGGTGTAATTAATTGTTGAAAAATTATTAAAATAAAAAAATTTAATTTTACACTGCCCTATGTGTTAAAAAAAAAAACACTGCTAGCAAGACCAGACCAAGGAAAGATTTAAAGAGGCCCAGGGGCGGAACGGGGTAACGCAAAATTGTTTTTGCGCACCGTAACTGTCTCGGGAGTTGGAGTGCTCCATTTCCCAGACACCCCGATTATGTGCTTAAAGAGTATCACATGATATTGATGCTGTGGTTTGAATGCTTACGTAATATCGACGCTGTTTTTGACCTTAATCGCATGATTAGAGATTTCTCTCGCGCAAAATTTATTGTAGTTTTAAAATGTTTCGGTAGGAAAGGCAGTTTTTTTTTTATGCTCTACTGTCTTCACTTTTCAAGACAGGGGAAACTGCCCCTTTCATAATGAGTGCAAGGTTTATATGTGTTGTCTACATCAATGTTGGTTTTTGAAAAAAATTTTTGGAGGGAAGCAATTAGCCTACCTGTATTACCTCCTGGCTACACCCTGTTTGTTACGTTACAAAAGCTAACTTACTTTAGTCAGTTAGCCTTCCAATGACCTAATAATGAGGTCAACTAAAATTTTCTCAGTAAATTGTTAACCACGGCATGACAGCTTGAGTTTCTGTGAAACCTTTCCTCCGATGAAGCGCAAAGAATCAAGCAAAAGTGTGAATGAAATATCTGGATTGTTTCCTTCGTTATGGCATTAGCTTAATCATGATTAGCTGCAAAATGTGCAATAATTTAGATTAGAAACATTTCAATCCGATGCACTTTAGTACCTCTAAACTACTGTAATTGTAGTATCTTTGCGTCATCACAATGTGACGTCACTGAAACCCCCCATTAAAAATGCTGCGTACGCCACTGGTTTAATGGAACTACTTTCATAACGATTTCCAAATGCGTGGCCAGCTGAACTAGTTTAAATATTGTGTTGCGAGTACGGTTGGATTCATTCATTGTTTTTCAATTTTTTAAATTCAAATTCACTGGTTTTGAAAAAACGATATTTACATCATTGACTTTGAGAAAATGAAATTCAAATTCATTAAGAATTCGCGAGTGGGTTCAAATTCAAAATTCATTGCGTTGCAAAAGCTTCAATTTTACTTATTATAACAGGACCGATGCAAAATTTAAGTTTATAGTGGCGAATCTCACCACTTTTAAATTCGTAAAACTTGATAATTTACACTTGATTAGTCGATATTTGATATACGAGACTATCAAATAGGCATTAAAACAAACATATTTTTGAGTAGTACTAGCGAATTGTTTAAAATATAGTTAGGGAATTCGTAGATCTAATCAGAGTCTGATCAATTACAGACTAATTGTAATAGTGTGATTGAGTATAATTTATTACACTTCCTCATGTAATTCAAATTATAATTGCCATTGAGTTTCGCGGTGCAAAGTAATTGTAATTTAGTAACTAAATACTGATTGCGTGCAATTGTCATTACATAAAATTGTAATTCATTCAACTCTGGGTCTAATTGACTGCAGAAAAAAAGTTACCAAACACGAAACATCATAGTTTTTTTTAGAAAACAGTAGGCTACCTTTCTATTAGTATTTTATCTTTTGCCTGATGGTAAAACAAATAAATTTTAATAAACTTATTTTGAAAATTGCTGATGTAGAAGACAAATTATTCTACTTTTGTAATTTTGTTGTAATTTAAACTGCCCTAAAAACAATTTCAAAGTAATGGTGTACCGTCAACCGGGTGGAAAGTTCATTCTTTCGCAAGTTCACTAGGAAGTTACCTATTGCAAAAATAACTTTAAACCACCTTGGAGCATCACATCACAAACTTTCGCTTTGTTTGTTAAATTTTATGGAACGTTTGCACTATCTGCTGATATAAACCACTTACAAATCGCTATTTTTGCTTGGTAAGTTCTAAGGCGAAAAAATTCAAATTTGTCAAATGTTTAATAAAGATGTTCAAATTCATTGATTTTGAAAAAACAAAATTCTAATCCATGAAGAATTCGTGAGCGGATTCAACTTCAAAATTCAAATTCAATCCAACCCTAGATGCGAGCGTATTGGCTAATTTTGAATCAGATGTTTATGGCATTAAGCACGCACATAATACTATAAGCAGCATTTTTTGTAAGTGATGTTTTTTTGACATGTTTCATCACAGTATCCAACCTAGTTTTAAGTGCTGATTAAAGTTTCAACAATTGCGCATTCCTTGCGATATTTTGCGTGAGCGACGGCTGAAATCTGTGACGCAAAAATGGTAATTTCGGTATTTTACGAAGCTATTTTGCAATAAATGAAGCTTAGCAGGTTATAGTACGTGGATTTCAACTATTATGATCATTTAACACTTAATATTCTTTTACTTTCCGTCCGAGATTATTGCCTTTGTGCAAGCGTGCTTGTTGATGGTATAGCACTGCTATAAAATTTCTAAATTTTTGACTGAAGTTCGTTTCGAACCTAGCCATCAAACTAAAAGAACAAACAGTATTATCGTTCGACCAGACAGCTGGTAATTTGTTACTGCAGATAACTGTGTGCAGCACGCCAGTTTCGAGCGAATTCTTGTGGAATTAGCAGTTGATGCTGATCGAAAAACTCATTTTTTTTTTGTTAAACGGTAGGTTTTCTTTTTGACTGCAGTTTTTATAATTAAGAATTGCTATAGTGCAGATCAGATGGTTTTACCTTGTTTTTGAGATAAGTTAAGTATTGACACAACAAGGCTAGTATTGTTACAGAGCGCCGTAAGAATACTTAGTATTTTTAAGTTGCGCTGTTAATTAAATTTGCATTTTCCTTTGTGACACGTCGCGATTTTTCGCAGTCTCCCTTACTGCACTGTTGCATTTCAGTTAGTTTAAAATAAGAAATAAATGAATGGATTATTTCCGAGGCTTTTAACAAAAAAATTCAGCTATTGTAAATCAACGTAGGATTTTCAGATCAGCAGCATTTAAAGTAACTACGTTTGAAATGCGGTTGGCTCTTGCCGTCAATTAAACCTAGCCCAAATATATTCTAGTCCATGCGCAATTCCGTTAACGTTCGGCCAAGTCGCCGACAATGGTTATAATGAATACTAATTTGATCTGGCATATTTAGTGACCCACATGGTTTAGGCAAATTTATTATTGGAGTAGTGCCCTTGGCGGTGCTGATTTGAATTCCTAAACTAGTGGCAAACACCTCTTATTTGACCTGTTTCCATGTTCACAGAAACAATGGGTTTTCTCAACGTAGGCCGGGCTCAGGAGAACTTTCTGAAAGCCCACGACTTCGCGAAAATTAGCGGGCGAAAAACAAAATTTTACCTGACGACTTAAGTAAAGCCTGCCGGCCGAAAGCCCTCAAAATGTCGAGATGTACACAAGCTAACAGTTCCTTTTTCGAAGGGGAAGTTAAGTTAGTTACAGACCTTCTTAATTTCTATCTTCGATATACGATCGCGTGGAATAATTGAATAATGTACAAGCGCACGTCAGGAATGAAAGCCTGGTTGAAATTGTGGTTGCAATATTGCGTTGGAAGTTTCCGGTTTCAAAGCTTTGTCGAGGCTTCGCTTTACTACATTTACTTTAGCCACGTGGTTGCGAGTGTTAACGATCGCATAGAGCATGAGGCGAAGTCATACGGTTAGATAAGGCAGAATTTGAAGACTTTTTATTTTTCACTGTAAAGAGCCTGTATGTTCATTATTTCATTAATATTTATTTGAGGTGTAGTTTAGTTTAAATTTTAGTGCGGAATATTGAAATTCCTTATGTCATGCGCGTGTAAAAGTTACTATTGCGTAAGATTTTATTTGGTTGAAGTCGTCATTACTCTGCGGAGTGTAAATCTTCCTCTAGGTATGCCTGGGGCGTTTGGTTTATCGAAGTATTATTACGCTTAGTTATTCAGCAGTAGTAATGGATTATATATACAGCAATTTAGTGCGTTTAAGTTACACTTGGTGAAGATGAATTGCGCTGTCTATGAAAAGAGTTTAAAAAAGACTTAAGTGAATAGTGAAGTTCATACAAAGAATATGAGGCTGTTTCCCGCGCATAAAGCTTGGTATAATCACACTAATGGCCGATACATCAGGCCATTGGTACCACGTGGTTGAACGCCGCGGTATCGCGCTCTTTCAAATATACGTAAGTTTACCGGTCTAACCAGTAATGGCGTATTCATATTTCAGTGTGTGGCTCAGTAAAAAAAGTTATATTATTTAACAAAAAAGCAGGCAAGACCGTGGTACAGTAATTGCAGATTTCGAAGTTTAGGCGTAATTTGCTTGTTAAATTGTTTTGCAAGCTTTTACTTCGTTTTTTTCTCTTTATTACGATGAGCGCACATGGTTTTTGCCTTAATTGCAAGCATACAGTTGGATTCGCAGCCAAGTGAATTCCTGTCCATAAGTTATTCGTTATTGTTATTTTTTCAAAATACATAATAGACAGACACGTTGTAGCACTTGCTGTCTTACAAGATTTAAATAGTTTGATGTTAATTATAATGAAAATGCCGGCTACTGGTTTTGAAATACTTAAAAAATGAATCCGTAAAGAAACCTATACCCAAATCCCTTTAAATGCGTTCGGCCCCAGCGATGAATCGAACCCGTCAAATGAAATAAGAATTTTCGATTCGGGCGTTTTGTCGGCGAGTGCAAAAAATACGGTTTTTTTAAAACCGGTGGTGATGGTGGTTTTGGAAGTACCTTATCGCTATTAAAATTCATCAAAATGTGGAGTGTGTTCGGTACATTCAAATCAACGATCGGAACTGCGGGGCCGTCCGCGTGCATTTTGCGAGTCACAACAGCATGAAAGTTTCTTGTGCGGTGTGTGAACGACGAAAGAAGGCGATTTGTGTTTCGAAGGGCTACGTTGGGCAATTACGGTTTGTGTGAAATTGTACCAATTGTGCGGGTTAATGAGAATTTGAAAGGAATTCAGGATCACTGTTGGTAAGTTACGTCCATCCATTTATTTTTTACTCGCTGTTCGGTACACTTAGCTTCACTTGCTCATTGTTAAGAATGTAAATATAAGATGCTGCTATCAAATGTCTTACGTCGCCTGTAGCTGTTTTATACTAAGGCTTGCTTTGTTTATTTAAGCCTGCTATGCTACGCTCTCTATTCAAACCCTTATTGTGTTTACTTTATTGCTTCGTAGCATAGACGTCAAAGATAACAAATGAATTTTAAGGTTTTCTCTCTTTCTATGTCAGACCACAGAGCTTTGTAATGGGTTTATGTGGGAGAAAATTACGACTCGTTTTCCAATTTACGTGATTTTATGTTGATTTGACGCCGTTTCGCTTGTTTTAAAAGGTCAGACTAAAAGCAGAATTTAAGAGCAGTGAAAATATTTAGTTAGGTTTTTTATCGTTTTGACGAAAAAAGCAGGAAAGTTATTTTTTGAGCTAAGCGGATCTCGATTTCGTCGTTCCCGGCAGTATAGGAAAGCGCTTGTCTAATACTGCCTGGTAATGGTGATTTAGAGTTACCGTATATTCACCGAGACAACTGATTTTGCGTCTTAGCAGTTGGTGCAGCGGTTTTGCTATTCCTGGAAAGTATGAAAATAGGAACTGTCAAGTATGCGGCAAACGCTTTTTTGGAAGGGTGCACACCTGCTTTAACGCACTCAGGGTAGTACTTTATCAATAGGTCAGTCTGAAAGCATAGATTACCTCTGACTTTCGAATATCAGCGTGTATTATTGCCCTATTTACCTTTTGTTAAGTCAGCGCCAATAATCTAGGGCTTAGTCCCGGTCTATTGTGTATCGAAAACCATATGGTTAATGAACGTTATTTTCGGTACGTTACGACTTGGTATAAATTTGCGAAGACAAGCGCTATTATTTCGAGGTTTGCGATTATGCGTGACTAGCAATTTCAGTATCGTCTTGCGCATTGTCAGGCTTCGTATGGTTTCTATAAAACGCTGTACAACGATAAGTCGCTTTTATTAGCTAAAGGTGTGGTCGCAGTGTACTGAAACGCACTCCTGGCTTTGTATTGTTCATCTTAGAAGCGCGCCCAACAGCTTATATTCTTGCGTTGAGTGTTAGTCATTTTAAAGTCAATATTCATCGTTTATGCGTTTATAATGTGCAAAGATTTAATGCTTTGCTAGTTTTTTTGCGCTAGCTTATGCGGAAGTAAGTGTTACACGTGGTATTTTATGATTTGGTTGTTAGCCTAATCTCTATCATTCAGTGACATGGATTGCTTTCTAACACTGTCTGGTAAAGATGCGGTTAAGAATTTCGTACATCAGTTTCCCAGCAGCAGAGAGTAGACAGGTCAAGAAACAGCAAAAAGCTGAACGAATATTGCGGCCTGGAGGGTTTGGACTGGCGTAGCTAGTGCTTTTGTAAGGTGCCCATCAACTATTCTGATGAAATCGATCGGCCTTTCGTGTAGAACGGGCGTCGCTGATACTGCGAATTAGGATTCAAGCGTCATATCAATCTTGCCTGTGCTTGTCAAAATTCGAAGTAAGACCCAGAGCATGATGGATTTTTTGATATTTTATCGCCAAGTGATGTTAGAACAGAATTCAATTTGCTTGAGTTTATTGCCGAAAGATTTATCGCCGTATCTGTTGCGCAGCGTATGCTGTTCGCGTTGCCGCCATTCTGATAGCTTGCTGCTCCCAATCTGGAACAATATGAAAAGGATATGACGGATTTGCACAACGGTAATTAAGGAAGGAAATGGCTTGACACTAGTTACTCCGACGAAAACTTGGCGCTAATTTGTGTCTATTTGACTTCGTCGTTGCATTTATATTTTTTCTGCTTAATTTTGAGCAGTCTAAGCCTCAAATGCTAATACTGCATCTTGTTTGGCTCCTGACTGTCAGTGTTATCCCGATCTACATCAATGTTATAGACATTGGCGTTTTCTGAATTAAAAAATTGTTAATCTTTTTCAAGTTTAGGAGTAAAACATTATATTTTTCAGCACAAGATTTTTTAAAGAGGAGTTTTTGTTGAGTCTTAATCTTTTTCTATGCAAACACCTTCAGTATTTCAATACTGACAAATCACCCATAAGTTCTTGCATTTCTTGATCAATCGTTCTTCGTTCTATTCCATTAAAGATGTAATTTTTCACATTAGTTGTCAGGGAAATGCGGAAAGTTTGGCTTTCCAACACATCCTGTTAAAAGATTAATAGCAGGTCGAATTGACGCGGGATAGAGGGCGAAGCGGCGCGTCACAAAATTCGTCACTACAAGATGAATTTGCATGTTAATATTGCGTGTGTAATTATTCGAAGTATAGGCGTAGGAATAAGGCCATTTTCAACATTGACACCGCCTTGTCGTAGTAAGTCAGTTTAACAGATTGTATTGAACCAATGTGTTGGCTTTTTCCGCTGTTAAAGTATTACAAAAATATTCATTTTTACGAATCTATACTTTCGCCTTGCTTCCTTAAGTGGTTATGGTACAGTTCGGTTGATTAAAAGTTACTACTTAAAAATGCTCTATGCTCAGTAGTATTTTCGGAACCACAACGTTTTCAATCGCATATGATACTAGGAAGTACGGTAAGTGTTAAAGATTTCCGGGTTGAATGAGACTAGGCAATAGTCGACACCAGAAAGCTGTGTTGGTGGTTCCGTTGTGGCTGCAGTCCATTTAAAATTAGTTTATTTTTATTGGGGTGGCTTGGGGTTGGCCAACATGCCTATAGAGGTTTCGCGATGACCGTTTTCGAAATTGATAATAGAAGGGACTCGACCGTGGTAATTTGGGCATTCAAAAGTTTCAGCGGGAAAGTTGGCAACGTGGCCGTTACGGTAGAAAGAATTTCAATACAGGCGTATTGTTTGGGTTTAATTTATCGTTGAAGCAAAAAGTTGAATATGGGTGTGGCCAACGCTTATCCCAAGTAGGCCACATTATTCGTGAATTTTTTTCCCTATTTCTGCTTACCGTAACTAGATACCACGTATTGAGTTGGCTTTTGTAGAAACAAAAACGATTTGTCGGAGAGTTCTCTACACTTTTAAATGGTGCAACAATATTACTAAAGATTTACGATTTAAGTTTTCCAAATTAATAAATATTCTTTTATCGCTGTATCGCAATGAAGTCCCTGATCGCACTTTTTACTGGTCCAGTGGTCAACTTCGAAAAAGTTTGCCTTTTTGAACATAGCAGTACTGTAACCTTTGGTTCATTTTACTCGAGATATGATGAGTTACGGAGACCTTGAGGTTTGAGGGACTCGGGTCTGCATTCTGCGCTCGTACAGCTGGGTGTGGATCGCTTGTCCAGGGATTAATAGAGAGGCTCTTCGCTCAACGTAACGCAACAACGTGGAGTTACGGCAGTTTTGCTTAACTACTTACACCTACGGGCAGAGATGGGCATTTATCGCGATAATTTATCACTGATTATCGTTATCGCTCAAAATAATTCTGATTTATCGATTACCGATATCGCTTTTGTTACCTATTTTGTTATCGCTGATAAATTATCGCGATAAACGATTTTTTATGCACGCAGTGTTTAAACTTCAAAGTTAGTGAGTTGGCGCTATGGAAAAAACACACGGTGTCCATTAAGACTTGTCGTAATTTTAAAAAATTATCTCTTTGTTTTGTTCAATTTCACGGCAGAGTCCGTGACCTATACTCTTTTTTCTTGAAAAATCTCAAAAAACGTTTTTGAAATTCGACTTACAAAAAAATAACTTGGTCAAACACATTGAAAATTTACCGTAACATTTATCGGAAAAATTTATCGATTACTGATATCGCTTCAAGAAATTGAGATTTATCGATTATCGTTATCGCTTTAGTACAGAAAGGTTTTCTCGTGCCCATCACTGCCTACGGGTTCGGGTTCGATACTGCTTCAGGTGTTTGCTGTCGTCTGGCAGTTCTCATCGCTTAGAGCTTGGTAGAGCAATGGTAATGAACGAAACCTTCGGTATTCTGTGGATCTACCAAAGACTTTAAATTGTTGACCGAAAAAGAAGGCAAAAAGTTGACCGAATTTATTCTGTTGATAATTGTGTATACGTGTATGTTTACCAATCTGACGTAGTTGGTGGTGATAGCGAATACTTTTGCGTTTTTTCAGTTGAATGTTTGCTACTTTTTTACATTCAAAAATAAATAACATGCTTTGTACTGTGTGGTAATTATATACGTATTCGCTGTTACTGTGAACCAACTTCGTGTTCAAGTTTTAATTAATTAGATAATTGCGGTGTCAAATTTGTGTTATTTGGCGATGTAAAATTTAGCAGCGTCAAAATCACAGTTAAAATTTTAAAAACACAGCAGTCTGTTTTGTTGGTAACGACTCATCGGGTGTCACGGATTCTTATTCATCTTTAAATACTACTATTTTGATCTGGTTTTTATCATCGAGCACTCTGTGCAGAAAATTTACATCTCAAATACTGAATTAAGATTTACTAGGACCACAACTTTCAACATGGTACAGATGATTCTCCGCTGCTTCAGGATAGAAGTTTGTCATCATTATAAAAACGCTAAATCAAACAGTCACCTTCTGTCATTGGCGGATGCAGGGGAAGGGCTAAGACAGTTTAAGCCTCTCTAAATGCGCAAGTGCCGGTAGTTAGTCACAGCAATGGGAAAAGAAGAGGACAGCCAAGAAGATAGAGGTGGCAACGGATCCGGAGCGGATCGAACCGGACCCAGATTTCACTGTTTTTTCTTTGATGCGGATCGAATCCGGATCCACATCTTATCGTGAAACCAGATCCCGCTCTGATTATTCGGATTCCAACTTTCAAAAAATCCCTGCGATTCCAATCTTCCAAACTCAAAGTGTGTGTTTCTCCGAAACTTCCGGTTTTGTAAGCGATTTTTCCGATCAACATGCTTCAGTTACAGTGATGGAGCACTCGAGTACAGCTTTTCCGAGTACTCGTATTCGAAACTTTTAATCTCAAAAAGTACTTGTACTCGAACCTGAAAGTACTCTGACTCGGTTTAAAATCAGTCGAGTACAAGAGTACTTTGATATTTTTTCTCCGAGATGTCACGATCGTGGCTTCATTTAAATAAACGTTGTTGCGATTTTTAGGGTATTCTCCGACCCCTGGACATTTGCTGGCTTGTTCCGGTTCCTGTTTTTTCACCAAAATAAGTGATTTAAATGAAAGTGACCCAAGGCTTCTGCCGTTTTCAGGAAAAATAGCCTACAACGTGGCCAAATGTTTGATTTTTCTTTTTATTGCATACATTTGATGTTTAGCCTCTATTCTTCATTAAACGTAAAAATCAAATTTCTATCGCATGTAGTTTTTGAGATATTAGCGAAATGAAATGGAAAAACACAACGTCGTGTTTTATTATTGATTTTAAAGAGTAAACTTGAATTGAGAAAAATCAAAATGTACTCGGTACTCGCACTCGAGCTTGTAATACTCGTACTCGAAGCTAACCACCAGTAACGTACTCGTACTCAAAGGTTGAGTACTCGACACCATCGCTGTTCAGTTATCAGTAACCGTCCATTCATCCAGTTACAATTGGTTGTATTCCTTGCTTGTTTGACAACTTATAGTTGATGTTTGTCAAAATGTTTGTTTATCATTAGGCCTACATTCCGGTATCACACGTTGTGACGGTGTAGAACTGGGTATAACCTATGATCAACAAATAACACGTCAACTTTGTAGAGACATTTCATAGCTTTAGTAGGCTACTGGATTTCTGCTACTAAGTTACAGTGTAGTTGTGAACTGGTGGATCTGGATCGGTTTCGGATCTTTTAATCCTTAAACTATAATTAGGGGCTTGTGAGGCCCGCTTAAGAAACCAAATTCAGCGTTAATATTTTATTTTAGATGTTAGGATGTCATGCCTCCTTGTAAGCCTCAAATGCTTTATTTTGTTAGTCCTGCACGGCAATATTTGGTTCGTGATTATTTTTTTTTTTAGTTTTTAAACTCTATCCTTAAAGTATAATCAGGGGCCTGACAGGCCCGGTTGTGTTATTTAGCCAAAAGGTTTTTAGATAATATAGTTTCTCAGTACCACATTGCACAAAGAAGTACGGTAACTATGTTGCTTTTTTGCGTATAGGTGTGGAGTAGTTGATAGTTTTGAGCAAAAGATAGTAAATGGAAATGTTTTTGAGACTATGCAAGCTGAGCTTTATCCTCCACATGACAGCCATGATGTTGAAGAGTCTTCAGAAGACGAAAGTTACGATTATTAGAGCCAACTAATTCCATTTTCATGAAGGAATTTGTGCTTTTTTTTAAATACTTGATTAGACCCAGACTCTCGAGCGATGTTAGACTTTTTGTTTCTTGCTTTTTGTTATGGTTGAGTGATTTTAGATGGATTTTGGTTATTTACCGCAAAACTCAACACTAAACTATACTATTGGATGATCTTACGGAAGAGCAGAACCTTGGACACCAAGCAAATGTGATTAGAAGACCTTAATTTTTATATTCAGAGAAACGCTGGTCAAAAATTTTAGTTTTAGTCATGTGCTCCTTGCTCGTTTCTGGTGCAATCTCAGTACACGATCATATATAAATACTGTACTGTTAATTTTTTGGCTTTAAAGTAAACAAGGAAGAACAAAAAAGTAATGATTTTACAAACATTTGCTTGTGTTAACGGTATGTTTGCAAAGCCCTCAAAATTTGGACCTGTAGTTAAAATACCAAAACCACTCAAGCATTACTAAAATTAAAATTTTTGACCAGCTTTTCTCTTAATTTAAAAATTAAGGTCTTCTAATTACATTTACTTGGTGTCTAAGGTTCTGCTCTTCTGTAAGTTTGTCCAATAGTTTATTTTAGTGTCGAGTTTTAAGCTGTAAAAAAACAAAATCCATCTAAAATCACTCAACCGTAACAAGAAACAAAAAGTAATATCTTTCGAGTTTCTGGGTCAATTCAAATACTTTTCTTTAAATTGCGTAAATATTTGTGTCCTTTCATGAAAATGTTAAGAGATGGTTAGATAGAAACGATGGTCAACTCCCCCCCATAACTTTCCAAAAGTAAAACGGATCAATTTTGTTCATTTTTGGATCCAGCAGAAAAAGTTGCATTGAAAAAAGCCATGAAACACAAAAAAAAAACGGCAAAGGAGAAGGACCTGGGTGTCCTAATGTGGACCGGGTCTCAACGGCACGGAATTAGTGTTTTAGTCACAGAAAAAATTATACTCCAAGGTAGAGATGGCATGGGCCGCTAAGAGACCCGCCAACGAGCCGTTAACCGGTCTTTTTATTGGTCCGCTAACGGTCCGGTTTTATGTTTGTTTATTACTGGGCCGCTAACGAGCTGCTAACACTTTTTGAGATTACTTTGGGTTTGGTTGATGCGATTAAAGGTTCATAAAAAGAATGGGCTTTGGGCGGGCTGGGCTTTATTTTTGGTATGAGTTGCCGGGTCGGTTAGCCTACGGTTACTGGGCCAGAGGTTGCGAGTCGTGGGCAGTCCGGGCCTCAAAAAATCAGCCCGAGCCATCTCTACTCCAAAGGTTAATATGTGTATTTGGCCACCTCTGCAAGGTGAATGTGTACGGATTTATCGTTTAGTGGAAGGAGATGTGGTGATAGTTGGAGCCAGGAAAGTGGAGACAAAGTCTATTAAGTGATGTCTACTGAAGTGTCTCTACGTAGGCCTATTGCAAACTGTACAACTACCCTTCATTCTCAATGTCCGGAGCAAATATCATGGTTACAGTGTTGCCATTTTTAGTTTTTTCAGATGGTTGGCTATCTCATTAAAAAAATATGACCGCTGCTTAGCACCGCTTTTTCTATTCATACGTAGTTAAGGTTAAATAAATGATTTCTTGCGAGTAAAAGGATATGTATATTTAACCCTTTAATGCCTGTGGTATATTGCACCCCTTTCACAATTATAATAATGCGGTCAAGTTGTCATTTGACTATCAAATAGCAGATTTTGCGCAAAGTTTCTATCATGCATTTTATAGTTTTGGGGGTGAAAATATGTCTACATTTGGGGACATTGGTCGTTTGCGGCAAGAAAAATATAAAAACTCAATTAAATTTTGCAAATTTTTTTCGGTATTGCTAAAACCTACAGTAGCATAAGGACCGCCCCTCGCAAGAGCACAAGGACCGCTAGAGACGCAAGTGACTTATTACCTGCGCTCCTAGCGGCTCTTGTGCTCTTGCGAGGGGTCCTGACCCCTAGTAATAGCTCACTCGCGCAACTAGCGGTCCTTGTGCTTTTGCAAGGGGCGGTCCTTAAAATCCTCCAGGTTTTAGCAGCAGCCATTTTTTGCAAAATTTACACATTTTATTTCTGTCAATGAAGATAAAATCAATTTTACAGAAAAAATACTGAAACAGCAGTAAACAAAGCAATAATCGACTTTGGTACCAGTACTTTAGGTTATCAAAATTTATTGACAAAGTTTCCTTAAGAGCCCATAGTCCACTTCTGAGGACATATGTCATTTCACCTACTAAGTAACTTTTATGCACTTATTGTCAAAATATTACAGTAGTTCTCTACCACAATAAAAAGGATGAAATTATATTTTTATAAAAAAAATTTTCGAAAAATTAATAGTTTTGCATTAAAAATCTTTAAATTAGACCAGCCCCACACTGAAACGTAATCCTTGAACTTGAAGCCATTCTCTTTTCACGAAAAAGGCAGACAGAGTTGCCACACACGTGTTTTTCGTTTTCAATACAATATTGCTTTTATGGTACTTGGAAGAAAAATTTATTTAAAACAAAGCAAGGAATGCATAGTAAATGCAATTTGAAATTAGTCCCTTTTTGTGGACACCAGGCACTAAAGGGTTAAATGGCAACACGCGCTGTAGGCTTTCCTTTAAAATTTTGACTTTCCCCTCGCACTTGGCGTTTTTGTGGACGTACCTAACTTTAATGACCTTTAGTTGAGTGGGTTTACTGTAACAATATAACTAAGTACACAGAGGTGATGTGGAGGAGTTTGCGCAGTGGCGACTCCAAACAGGGAGAAGCTAAAAGAGGAACGGATTATAACTTTGATTTTGGATGCGGATTTCCAGAGGTTAAATTCGTGCATGAATGCCGTGCACTAGAGTTGGTAAAGATGTACCGGAATTCCGTTCCGGCCGAAATTTTCAAATTAATTCCGGATCGGTTCCGGCCGGAACTGGCAAACTTCCGGCCAAGTTGTCAGACATCAATAATCTTGTTTGTAGCATTACTTTTTTGTAAGCTATGCTGAACTTATTTTTCCTCTTACTGAAATAGTAGCATACCATAACATTAACAAAAATATTAGTGCGCATTGCCCAGAATTTATCTGTAGGCCTACATTGTACTCGTAACATGCGTCACGTCAGAAAATTCGATGTCAAACCTGATATCAAAATATTGGCTTTGTTACAAGTCTGAATGAGGCTCAATCTCTTATGGAAGAGTGCTCAATAACTATGACTAGCTAGAGCTGTATTGTATTCGAATAAAATCACTATGAAACGTAAAAACCACTACACAGAGGTGGGCACAAGTTCGGTAATAACGAAGCTAACTTTTTCATTAACTAGTTAATTCGTTAAATTTCTTTTTGAAATTAACGCACGAAATCAACTTCCGTTAATGCTTGATAACTTCCGTTAAATTTTTGTAAACGCTTATTTCTCTTATTGTCGTTTAAGTTTGACATCGATAAACTAGCAAAATACGACCAATGAGGTCAAAAAGCGATTGAAAAACAACAAAACATATTGCTTGTGAGCAGAAAAATTGCTTAAATGCGTACGCAAACATTGATATTAAAAAATTGTCAGCTTTTTTTTAAAAAGAATTGCCGTTTGAAGTCAAAATGAACGATTCAACGAATTTAATTAACTTTCGTTAATTGGAGTTGAATTTAACGAATTAACGTTAACGGAGGTACATAACTGTGTTAACGAAGTAATGGTTAACGAAGCTAACGTTTTGCATTAACTTGCCCATCTATGCCACTACAGCCTGTTTCGCCTTTGTCGAATCTTCAGGTAGTTCTAAAATCGGACCTGACATCAACTTTAAACAAGCGCTCGGAGTTAATTGGAAAATGCTGCCACAAAATCCAACTCAAATTGAAGTTTAAAATAATCAGACATAATTATAATCAATGCTGTATTTCGCTTTTGATTACCCGATTGTAATTTATTAATTTTAACTTTATTTCATTTACGGGTTTAAGGTTTGTGCGTTTTCATATCCGTTTGTACACCTTAGCTGCTGCACTTCCACGGACTCGATCCTCCGATTAATTATTGACCCGAGCATTGCCGGTAAATTGTCTATTACTGTATAACCAGAAAGATTGTGCTGCGCATGCACACAGTCACTCAATCTGCGAGGTACTACTAAAGCTTTCGAGGTACTCCAGCAGCATGAATTTTATTTTATTCGATCAGGTTTTAATAGTTTTCACAGGTTATTTACATTCAGATACTTTATAACACCTGAAAGCCGACAAAGGCGAAACAGGCTGTAGTGTTTTTTACGTTTTATAGTGATTTCAATCAAATATTGACTTTTAATAGTTAGAACTCCTATCACATTAGTCAGAGCAAAATTCCGGTTTCGGCCGTAACCTTAAATACCAGTTCCAGTGCATCCCTAAGAGTTGGGCACGGATCGAGAGCGGAGCAAAATATTTAGATATGCGGAACTGGAGTCGCATCCGATTTGATTATATCATCTCTTTTTTCACACTGAATCAGCAAGCTTCTACGCGTCGGTTTTATACTGCTTTCAAAGGCATTCTGTCCAGGACAGTGTAGGGTAGGCCTACCGTACACCTAAAGTCCTTATACAGTAAAGCAGTCAGGGTTATTTAAATGGCAAATACAATTTTTATATTAAGCGTAGTTTTTGTTACAATAAGTTAACATGCACAAAGCCGTCATTGATTTTTTTACGAAAGCGTTCCAATGTTGATAATTTTTTACGTTACGTTAGCTCTTAATGCCTCAACAAATCAAAACAAAATCTGTTGAATAACCAAACCCAAATGGAACGAATTCTCAATCCAGAGACTGCAAGCATTTAATGTGAAAAAACAACAAGCGACGAGAAAACCAAAGATGTTGTTTTGTGAAACTAAATATTACATCGAATTTAGCAATAGAGGAGCACCGGTAAGCGGCTCGAATCTACAGAACATATCCATAGCCATCGTAACAGGACGCTGTAAACTGCTTTAAAGTTGTTTCAAACGTTTGCGTCTCAAACCCGTTAACAAAATGCATTTGCTTCATCGTCTATTCCACATCAAGAATTACGTTCAAAAACCAAAAACACTTACGAAGTTGACGTGCTTGAATTTGCTTGTATTTGCGAATCAGTAAATTTCAAATGAATAGACTATAACCAAAGTCTCGTCAGCCTTGCTACGCACAGCCAATCCAGGCTAAACTCATTCCAGACTGTAAAGACTCTGTTTTTGCATTGCTTTACCTGTACATCTCGACTTCATCTCTTTTCTAGGTTGTGCCCTATTTTTGGCAGGCGACTGGCCCCAAACAACGATACCCAATGAAAGAACCTATAACCACTAACCCACAACCAAGTTACCGTTAGCCTAACTAGCCCACATCACTAGAAGCCCCCATGGTAACCCACTCATTGGGCTTCTAGTGATGTGGGCTAGTTAGGCTAACGGTAACTTGGTTGTGGGTTAGTGGTTATAGGTTCTTTCATTGGGTATCGTTGTTTGGGGCCAGTCGCCTGCCAAAAATAGGGCACAACCTAGAAAAGAGATGAAGTCGAGATGTACAGGTAAAGCAATGCAAAAACAGAGTCTTTACAGTCTGGAATGAGTTTAGCCTGGATTGGCTGTGCGTAGCAAGGCTGACGAGACTTTGGTTATAGTCGAAACATTAATTTGTCCCTTGCAAATTTCTCATCTAACTCGTAATTGAAATGAATAGATAGAACAGATACGGTCCAGAATGTGTTTGGAATGCTATTAATGCATAAATGCTGCTTTGCAGTTAGGGGCTGAACCTCCTTGCCTCCTGGATACGCGAAGGTACAATCCTGACACAGTCTCAGCGATAAAACAATGTTGTTATAAACCCAACCACACAAATCTACTTTTAGTATTGGCATACAACTTACACATAATTTGAGCAGAAAGAAATCAAGTTTTGCATTCTTTAGAAAATGAACGCAAGTAGATAGAGAGTAAGAAAAATCAATAAGACACAAAAATAATCACGGAATAGAAAATGTACAGATTACAATCGAAGGATTTTCATCTGGCAAAACCGCAATAAACATACAATAACCCTATAAAAAACGGTAGTCGTGAATACAACGAATTATCTATTTTCATTACGAACATTTGTGCATAAAAACAGACGAAACTCCTTTCGGTCCTTTTACGATTTGCCAAAACATTCACTATAGAAATTCGCTTTCAAACTTTAAATAGAAAAAAAAAGCAATTTAATTTGGAGAAAGCTCTTGGTGCTACAAACACACATAAGGCAAGAATATTCAACAGAAATAAGTATTGCACGCAGGCAAATTAGTAAAATCAAAAATAAATTTCACAAAGGTAACAAGAGCAAAACGCACCATCAAAATATCTTCGCAATGTCTCTGTATGATTAGCGCTATGCTTCCAAGGGCTTGTGACTCAGCACATCTTCAAACCACCAAAAATTCAACGTTGAGCTCAAATTAGGCTTTAGGCGGTAGAATCTTGTAACAGCGGATATGATTTTCACTTGTGAAGTATGCTTCTTTTAAACAGGCATCGACTTGCTCACAGTTTTAGTAACAGCGCTGGTGAAAAGTTTTGAAATAAACATCAGTCCTGTTTTTCCTCCGGGTATGTAACTGATTAAATACCTGCAAATTATAAAAAAAACTATGTTACTAAGCCAACAGCATTAAGCTGACGACAGTGTTTTTCCTAAAAAAATTATCAGTGCCAACTTTATGATTCTGATTTAGAAAATGAAAAATTTGTTGAGGCGTTTTTGAAAAAGACACCGCCGTCTTTGTTCACGTAAAAATGAAGAAGTCTAGTTATTTGGTAGTTATTTCGGATGTTATGTTTGGACTATTAGTTATTTTGGATGTTATTAAGATAACCCAGTTATTATGGACGGCTAAAATACAAAACAGAATTAAAACAATTCCAGAGTTGCAGACATAAAGTAGGGTACCAAGTTCACAGCAAATGAAATTTTTCCGATTCTTTCAAAACACACTTTCTCACATCTTCATTATAATTGTTTTCTGGCGGTAACTAAGAAAAGTTTTAAATACCGGTACTGTAAAGCGAAATTTTGAGAATCATGTTTTCAGTTGGATTCAGTGCTAAAATTTGAAGTATTTAGCTAGTTAAATCTCGTCGAATGTAGTGGCAGTATTGTCTTTTATGAGGCGCCAACTGTTACCTTTGTTTGCAATATGTTTTTTTGTATATTTATACCAACGCAAAAACAAACAGGCGAATGCAAATGCAAATAAGCTAACGCAAAAATAAATGATCAAACGCAAAAATAAAAAGTCAGACGCAAAAATAAATAATCAAACGCAAAAAATAAATAATCAAACGCAAAAATATAGAATCAAAGATAAAAACAAAAAATCAAACGCAAAAATATACACTCAAACGCAAAAATAAACAATCAAAACGTTAGTACATTTGGTTCAGTCCCACTCTTTTTTCTTTAAACAGTCAAACGCAAAAATAAATTAGTCAAACGCAAAATAAATAATCAAAAAGTTTTTACAGTTTTGTATATTTAATGCCTGGTTTGTCAATGGTCACGTGGTTTAGTATATGTTGTGTTGCCACTTTTTATTTTTGTTTAGTTTGCGACCGTCACACCGTGAATCTATATTACTAACATTGCAACCATGTGGAACCACTCTCTGTGCTCAGTCAAGTGTTCGGAACGAAAATCAGAGGTTAGATGTTGTGTTGCCATTTTTCATTTTTGTTTTTAAAATTTTTTCGTGAAATTTGCAAGGAGTTTATAGTGCACTAACTTGATTGCTGGACTACTTTGGCAATAAATAAGAAAATTAAGAAATTTTGGTATGGGGTAAATAATAAAGCAACTATGGGGAGTACGGGGGGTGGAGTATGGGGAAGAATCGGGGAGTATAGAGAATTTGGGGGGAGCATGGATGGCGGGAGAATGGGGGAATTTCTGGTAGTTCGGAGAGTTGGGTCAAGTATGGGGAGAATATGGAAGGAGTGCGGAAGTGTGTTGGAATGTGGAGGAAAGTGAGAAAAGTGTGGGGAAAGATTCCCCATACCCTCAACATCTCCCTTCACCTCCAACACACTTTCCCACACCTCCCTCCACACTTTTCCACACCACAACACATTTCCCCGCTCCTTCCATACTGCCCTCATACTTGACCCAACTCCCCAAACTACCAAAAATCCCCCTATTCCCCAACCATCCACACTCCTCCATATTCCCCCAAATTCTCTATACTCCCAGATTCTTCCCCATACTCCACCCCCCGCACTTCCCATAGTTACCTTATCATTTACCCCATACCGAAATTTCTCATTTTTCTCATTTATTGCCAAAGTAGTCCAGCAATCAAGTTAGTGCACTATAAACTCCTTGCAAATTTCACGAAAAAATTTTAAAAACAAAAATGAAAAATAGCAATACAACATCTAACCTCTGATTTTCGTTCCGGACTCTGGCTGAGCACAGAGAGTGGTTCCACATGGTTGCAATGTTAGTAATATAGATTCACGGTGTGACGGTCGCAAACTAAACAAAAATAAAAAGTGGCAACACAACATAAACTAAACCACGTGACCATTGACCAACCAAGCATTAAATATACAAAACTGTAAAAACTTTTTGATTATTCATTGACTATTCGTTTTCGCGTTTGACTATCTATTTTCGCGTTTGACTATATGAAGAAAAAAAATAGGGTTGAACCAAATGTACTAACGTGTGCGTTTGATTTTTGTTTTTGCGTTTGACCATTCATTTTTGCGTTTGACTGTTTATTTTTGCGCTTGATCATTTATTTTTGCGTTAGCTTATTTGCTTTTGCGTTCGGCTGTATGTTTTTGCGTTGGTGTTAAATATACAAAAAAACATACTGCAAATAGGGTGAACAGTTGGCGCCTCATACTCTTTCGTTTCCCACCCTCAAAACGATAAGAAATACGAACACATAACCAGTTAACCTCGGTATAAGAAAAGGGCAGAGGCAACAAAACGATTAATGTTATAGCATGCAGGTAAAAGAGGAGTGAAAAAACAAGAGTGCGCAATGTGCATGGTTACGGTTGCAACACCCACGTAGGTTTAGAAAAAGGTGATAAAATCAGAAAGAAACCAGTTTTTTAGATATCGATACTAAACAACAGTCGTTTTGGAACACAAAATTAACCGCAGATCTACTTGGAACTAGCTATATGCTGTATCAAGTCTGCATTACTCAAACAAGAACTTACCATAACAAAGCAACAATTTGTATCACAGCTGCCACAGTTGTTAGCATAGTACTTTTTAAACTCAAAGCAAAAAATAGAGTGGCGAATAACGACCCAAAATATGCGATTGTGAAAGGTAGACGCTCAGCTGTTATTAAATGCTTTATGTGATTCCATGGACCCCACAAAAATGAAAAACTGCAAACAAGGTCACAATTATTGCTGTTAAAATCAATGTGTGAAAAAGAAGGCACATAAATATTGTTTCACACAAAAACGTATATCGAAAATCTACAAAAGCTTTTTTTTGCCATTAGCTTTTTGATAACGCGTATTGCAAACCAGATTTTAACAAAATATACAGGAGAGGATGTTTCATATTTTTACTTTTTTTGAAATTAAAGATGTACGGGGTCTCATCAGATCGGATTTTGGTCACAATGAAAGATACAAAATTTTTTTCTGATTAAACGTCATTTAGCCCACCACCCTGAAAGTTTGACGTGGGAAAATTTTTGGAAAATTTGCTTATCTTCGTAACGGAACGAGATAGAGAGTCGTGGGTGGTGCCAAAATTTGCAGAATGGCCGATTTTTTATTTCTACTTAAATACACTGGTAATCTCTTAACTACAACAAAAACCAAGTTATACTCAAAAATATGGTTTTTAGTAATTTTATACATAAATTGAGCACAAAAATACACCACAATGGTAGTTCATGCATAACCTTAATAATGCAACTCACTACAAACTAAATAAACATTTTGTAAATATGTGGCATGCCATATTTTGAGCCAAGTTTTCACAAGGTCGACATTCACAAACAGCTATAGCATGGATAAGAGCGAAGGCGAAGATCTGTTTGCTTTCCTTGAGACGAATTGCCCTCAATTTTTTTTCCATGCGACAAATCTCATAGCTTGCCAATTTCTCTTTCTTTGCAGCGGTTATGGTTGTCAATGCATTTCCAAAACTCAGTTAAACCGAACAAGACGCATGGAACGTTTTTACTGTCAACAGTAAAAAAGTTTTTCAACACTGTTCCTCTAGTAATAGCAAATATTCGACTGAAACTTCTGTGGGTAATGAAAAAAGAGATGTCAAAGCTTCTTTAGTAAATGGTGGATTTTCAGAGTACAAGCTCAGAACAACACTATGTGGTGAAAGCCAATTCAAAGCATGTTGAATTAAGTAACGATTTATTACTTCATACAACCTTGGATCAATTACTTCATAAGCAAGCAAGAAATCTTGTTGAAACAATGTCAGACGGGGGCCCTCACATATTTTTGGATTGAGGTGGATCATGAGAAATGATGGCAAGTACACTGACACTATGTAAGAAATAAGACGGTATAATTTGCTCTTTTTCTCTGTGTCTAGATTGCTCGCACCAAACAAGAGCAATCCCAAATAACCATTTGTCGTTGTTGGACAACGGGAGTGGCATATCTGCTCTTGCTAGTACCACAGTAAATGTTTGAAATTCTCTGGTACATCCATCATAAGCTGACACGATAAAACCAATAAACGCATTTGGTCACTGCAAAAGCCATCACTGGCTTTTGATGGATGAAGAGAAATTGGCAGGCTAAAAGGTTTGTAGCATAGAAAAAAAATTCAGTACAATTCATCCCAAGGACAGCAAACAGATCTTCGCCTTCGCTCTTATCCATGCAACAGCTGTTTGTGAATGTTGACCTAGTGAAAACTTGGCTCAAAATATGGCATGCCACATACTAAAAAAATGTTTATTTAGTTTGCAGTGAATTGCATTATTAAGGTTATGCACGAAATACCACTGTAGTGTATTTTTGCACGCACTTTATGCATAAAATTACTAAAAACCATAATTTTGAGTATAACTTGGTTTTTGTTGTAGTTAGAGGTTAACAGTGTATTTAGTACAAATAAAAAATTGGCCATTCTGCAATTTTGGTACTACCCCAGAGTCTCTTTCTCGTTCCATTACCACGACATGCAAATTTTCCAAAAAATTTCAGCGTCAAATTTTCAGGAGGCTGGGAACCCCCTAAATGACGTTTAATCAAAAAAGTTTCTGTCATTGTGACCAAAATCCGATCTGACAAGACCCCGTGCATCTTTAATTTCAAAAGAAGTATCCTAATATAGTGTGAAAATGGGTGGTCTCACTTGCACAGGAATGCAGACTAGGTAAACTGAGGAAGTACTAGAAAGCCATAGAAGTAATTTCATATGTATATAACTTAAAAAAAAACTAGCTATAAACCAATCAATACAAAATGGCAGAAAAAACAGCATGATATTTCATAACTGCAGAAACAGATAGTTCCATAAACTTCATGCATTTTTTGTTCACAAATTTCACACTCGAACACTGTTTATGTGCTAAATATAGCTGATTTTTACATTTCAATTCACAATGCCAAAAATATCAGATTTTTGTAATTGAGTTCTGGACCTTGAGCACTTTTATCTAGCTGCGCCTTTCTAATTAGCGAACTGTTTATAAAGCTTTGATTTTGGTCCATTTAGTTGGAGCGAGCTATAGCTCTCGTAGTTGTGCACCTGATGAGTCTGGAAGGACGACAAAAAAAATGACAACCGGTTACCCTTTTTCAGTTTTTCGTGCACTAAGCGTTAGTGTACACCCGGCCCATGTTGAGCTTGCATTGCTCAGTGTCGCAAACAATCATTATTATGCTGTAGTATATATTGGAAAGCTTAATAAACAACCTACATATCGTACTTTAAGCATTCACCTGCTAATCATAAATAAACTTCCCAAACTATAGAGTAATGCAAATTTTCTGGCTTGGATAACGATAAATGGTGCATATACAGTAGCTAATCCAAAACAGATGAAACCTCCAACTAAGCAACCACAAAATCCAAGTAATCTTTGCCTTCGTGACTGCAAGTAAGGTTACAAAAAAGTTAACAGTACAAACATACAAGAAAAAATTGGCATATTTCGAGCAGGTCTGCACCCAATAACCGATTTTGCCAGAAAATTATAAGTTATAATAATTTCATTAATTAGTGGGAACTACAATACCAATGAAATTTTAAATAAGGCAGTGTCTATTTTGCCGTTAATGGCTACATCCTGATTGGCTTGCTTCCAGTGTTCCCTCTAGAGTGAGAAATTTGAGTAAAATGCAAAATTTTGGGGCAAATTTTACTGATTTTGAACCAGAAATTAATATTACAAAATGCAAAACTGAAAAACTTAAACAAAAAACTTGAATATTTTAATGCAAGACTGTAGCTTGTATCTTGGAAAAGTAGATTTAATGCAAAAAATTCGTAAAAGCGGTCCTCAAAGTAGTGAAATCTTTGGGCAAAAGTTTCAATGAATTTATCATTTGGGCAAATTTGCACTAGTCAAAATTTTAGAGGGAACACTGCTTGCATCTATAAGCATGGCTGGTTTAGAGTAAAATTAGCCAATCAGGATCTGCTGCCATCAAAATAATAATACCAAAATAGACACTACCTTTAAATATCCATCCACAAATTAAATAGAGTTTTTAAACTGTGAAGCAAGATCGCATAATAATGACTTGGAACAAGAACAGTATATCAAGCAGAGTTGCCATTGAAAAAACAACTGACAGCTTGTACATAACAAAGCACACTGCATAGTCATTAAAGTTTCTATCCCAATACATAAAACGTGTTGAAACTTCAACTGCTCAACGAGAAATGAAGCACAGTGCAACTGCTCTAAACTTCCTCTAAATAAAAATGAAACATAAACATCCCAGCAGTTTGTCATTCTTTCATGCTAAAACAACTTCCAATAACAAAACAAGCAAGACAAGCCAATCATAAGCAGCTGAATCTTAAATCAAAATTGAAGTGTAGTCTAGTTACCATTGGGGCAATTAGGCACTTACTAGACCTTACAACAGAATAGAATTAACACAGATTTTAACAACAATAAAATATTATCTTTCTGCTTACCAAAGCAGGACAGCAAGGGTCGCTCTTAGCTTCATTGAACCAAGTAGAATCAGATTTTTCAGCATGTTCCGAGCTACCTTTAAAAACTGATGGCATAGAAACACTAACTGATGATGGAACCCAAGACAATAAGCCAGCAGTGTCAGAATCACTTTCACAGGAACTTCCAGAAAACAACTTTTTGTTGCTTTTTTTGCCATTTTTTTCAGCAAGATAAGCTTGCAATTCAGACATTGCGCAGTTTATTCTTTCAACAGTCTAACACAAATCAATTTTTTTCTGCATATATAGGGCCTATCTGCATAAAAAACAAGTACCAGACTATAAGCAGTCGATACCCTTGCAAAAATTTGAAGTTTGTGAAACTGTTTAACAGAAATTACATACCGGTAGCCTATATACTGTAAGACTACTGGTAATACCAGACTCATCTTGACATAGCAACCCTTAAACCCAAAGATTTTACGCCTTAGCCTACCCAGTATGTTGCATAAACAATAAACCCCAACTCCAAAACACTGAACACACAATTAGGACTATGAGACCAAAGTCCGTATAATACAAAGTTATACGAACTTTGTATGAGAGCACTGTGTTGTAAAATTTGTGTGATATGAACGATATCCTTTCCTACCAAGGCTACCAGTAGTCCGGTTTCTCTAGTTATGGAATAGTACCGGCATGGCATAGCAGCCTATGGAATAGTAAGTACGGTAAGGCACTTTGGTATAGTATGGCAGAACTAGGCGATAGGACGTTTGGGGCACTAGAGTAATGGGTCCATATAAAGAGTTAAATTTCGGGTGAATTGCCCTCAGGGTGAATGTGCCTCAGGCCTAATTTAGGGCATTGGACCTCAGGACAGGACGGTTGAAGCAATAAATAGGCCCTAGGACAGTAAGAATAGGATGTTAATTTAGGGCACCGGGGCAAATCTTCTGCATAAATGCGGCTCTAGGACCAATGGGCCTCAGGGCATTTGGGGCAGTAGGATATCTGGGTCTCAGCATGTTTTGGTCTCTGGGACAAACGAGCCTTAGGACGGTTGGGACGAAAGGGCCGTTTGAAGCTCTGGGGCATATGGCCTGTATGGGATTCAGCACATTTGGAGTACTATGCCCATTTACTGCGCCATACTATGCCATTCTACAGTACTATGCCATACTGTTCCATACTATTCCATACTATGCCATACTATTCCATACTATTCCATACTATGCCATGCTATTTCATACTATACCATACTATTCCATAAACAGAGACACCCCCAGTAGGCTATGCCTAGTCCAGTACTCATCAAAGTCATTCTGGCAGAATAAACGAGACCACTTAATTGTAGCGGTTCAATTCGAGAGAGAAAAAAAAGAAGAGAGTTGCAGCTTTTACGTGAAATATTGTGCTGTTAAATAATGCGTTCACGCAAACGGGGAAAAATACCATACAAAACGACATCTGTTTGTTGCTGTATAAGTACTTGTTATTTCTTTTTGAATTAAAGGAAAGCTTCTAAACACGTTTATGCAAGTTCTACGAGTGATTGTAAGATCTTCGACTAGGCCTTCGACTATAAAGGTAAGATCTTCGACTATAAAAGCAAATTACAAAAAAAAAAAAACAGAAATTATTTCCCAAAACTATGAAACTTAACTACTACCGTAAAACTGCTAAACTCTGAACATCGAAAAAACTTTGAACGAAATTCAAAAAAGTCCGGAAGCAAACTTGTTTTGTCTTCCATTTCTTTGTGGATTAAATTTTCGCGCCCACACTTTTTAGGAGGCTAGCTTACATGAGCCAAGTCGCTTTGAATTAGTGTCTTTTTTTTGTTGAAAAATTTTTGGGGGTAGCGTCACTTCGCATAGAAAGTTTGAGATCATTTTTGCGAAAATGTGGTAGTGAATAGACTTGGTCCAACTTTTATCAGGTTCGGACAACGCATGAGATGTGTAGTCTCGTTTTTTTTTGTTGAGAAGGTCCGGATTCAGTCAGCATCATAATGGCAAGCAAGTTTTTTTAGGGAAGTAAGAGGTTTGCTCATAAATCGCAATTTTTTAGGAGTGGCCTGCTCTCATGTCACAACAGGTTTACTTTGAACGGGGTTTAAATTTACCCTCAAGTTTTTAAAAAATGTTTTTAAACAGGTTAACGTGTCGCTGCGATATTTTGTAACGGTAAAACAACCACTTAAAATTTATTCGGCTACGTCAATGCCAGTTTTTAGTCTAATATGTTTGCTTTTTTGGGTGTTTATGATTGTAATTAGATACTAAATTACATGGCTGGGGCAAAAAAAGATTTTGTCGAGCAAGAGTTGAGCGTATATTTGTCTTCAGCGCTTCGTTAACAACAAAATTTTAATACCGGCCATTTGTACGCGAGTTTACCGATATACCGGTGCTGTTACTGAATATTAATTTGCTCTTGCGTAAGTGGCTATAGAACCTTTAAATGGGAGTAAACCAAGATAAATTAGATCTCGACAATATCTTAATGACAGACAAGCAACTGTGGAAAGGGCTTTAAAGGAAATACCATTGAAAAACATGAGTCTCCGAAAAAACTTTGTTCAGTATACTGCGTTATTCTTGTGTAAAACATTCTGCTGGGAGTAGGCTACCAATGTTTAGTGAAACGATGTCTTCTGTGAGCGATTTGCGGCAAACTAATGTCTGCATTCATTTTATTTCTTTTTTAAAATGCCAATTTCTTAGTAACGCAGTAAGTGGAACAAAATTGAAAAACAGGACGAATAGTCTCTGTTCAAAATTGTCCGAAAATTCGAGATAACTTTGAACACCGAAAAATTTAAAAAAAAAATTAAACCAAACCACAAAAAATTTTTTTTTTTCAAATTTTGAAAGGTCTATTTGGAGCCCCCAACATACATCAATTTGGCGAGACTTGAATAAGAACACAAGAAATGACACCAAAATGAAGTCAAAAACTGTTCAAAGTTTGGCAGTTTTACGGTATCATAATTTTTTATTTGTCAAATTGATGCTCCAATAAATGAGGTGCAAAAGCGGGCCGCGGAGAACATCCTTTAGAATTTAAGTTACAACTCGAGAAACGTTTTATTTTCAAAATAATCCAAAAGTCCTATCTTTAATTGTATTCTAAGACAAAATTCCTTCAATTTGATGGGGGATAAGTGAGGAGCAAAATCGGGAAACACCCAACAAAATTCAAGCAGCCTAAACACGCGTTAAAATTCATATTTTCAAAACATCGAAAAATTTTATAAATCTTTTTGTTTTTGAGGTTGTGTTACATTGCATGCTTTTCTTCATTACTTTTTTTCTTGAATTTTATTTTTCATTTTGGCGCTGTTCACGCACCGGCTTTGCTATTTTCGTCATATAGACCTGGGCTGAGTTTGATCCAACATGTGTGTCTCCTGTTAATTGGTTTGAAACTGTTATGCCGCTAGTCAACTCTTTTGGCTAGCAGATAATCATTTTGTGTCTCCACAGTTAGTAATTTTATTGCAATTTTAAGAAACGCCCTAACAATGTGTTGCGCAACTGTTCACGTGAATTGTTTTCTTGTAGCACATATTTAGCATCTTTAATCATCAGATTCGTCATTGTCCAGTAGTGTTTCGGACCAATTTTAACTTATTAATTTAAGTCGCTATTTTATCGAGAGAAGAAATCTCAGTTTTATTACTGGCAAAGCCTGCAGTTGGCAAGCAGTTTTATTGACCCTTTGTTTCCGTGAAACTGCTTTTTGTTTTGGATTCAAGTTTGGCCTTGTCAAAAAGATTTAAGAATAAATTCAAGATATTTTAAGTTCGGTTGAAACGTCAAATGCTTTGCTAGTAAAGCCTTGGAATTCCTCCGGGCTCTTATTTTGCAGTCGGTTACGCAACAGGCGCTTTTGTGTGTGAGTGATTCAATAAGGAAATTAAATCATTTTTCGTAATCTGGTTTTTCAGCAATTAAGTCAAAGGTGCTGCAGCTGGTCTCATGAGCATTTTACCCAGTACAGACGATGGAGGTTAGTTAGTTGCATATTTATCCTCCTATCGCGAGAAAGCGATCAATGCGCTATACGAGCTCGCTTAGGAGTTGCCAGCCATCTATCTGTCTACAACACAAAGATGGGGGAATCCCGCTAAGTGGCTTTTCCAAAGGCACAACAAGTATACTTGCCGGCTTGTTCTCCACACTTTCCCTTTCATGCTGAGCGTCAAGCAGGGAAGCAGTGAATACCAATTTTCAAGTCATTGGTTTGACCAGACTCGGAATCAAACTCAAGTCTACAGCTCAAGAGACAGACGCTCTATACCACTCCGCCGTGTCGACAATAATTACAGTACCAGCTGCTTGAAATTATGGCAGATTTATGAGCTAATAAAAACTTTGAACTCGTTCAGCTTTAATCGCTGTACGTACGTTGGTTGAATGTGAATCGGTACACCGTCTGCGAAGCAAATAACCCTTTATTTGCTTATAATAGTAAATATCACTTCTCATGCAATTTGTGGGTCGTACTTTTAAGCACACAAAACAAAAATATCCAAAACATTAGCTACCAAAGTAGCCGTCAAGGGGATTGGATGGTCACAAAACTATACGAAAAGTCGACTATTGTGTAGTCTTGCGTTTTCAACGCTCTAAAAAACCTTTCATCCCATGATTGACAGTTAGTACTAAGTTATTTCAAAATCCACATCCAGTGGCAGTGTCAAATTAAAAGCAATTCTTTATTTTTGGCTCCTCGATTCATCGAAAAACACAGTGCTGTAAGGTAGCCTAATCAGAATTTCAAAATTTTATCACATCGTGGTGACTAATCCATTACACGCAAGAACCTCACAGTAGTAACTCCATGGACTTCTAAAAAATAGCATTATTTACAAGTCCATGAAGTATACCGTAGACTCTCACCACTGGAGGAAAATATAATTTCACTCAAATGATTTTCTGTGACCTTGTTTCGGCATTTCAAAAAAAACATTCATTTTCCAATCAGACTCTATCCAAACGGTTGATAAAATCATATGAACTTGGGAGTTTTCGAGATTTTGAAACTTTCGTAAGAATGGAGAATACCCATCAGAAGAAAGCCAGACCGCCTACGGCTCGGAACCTCTGGCCCAGTAACTGCAATAAACCAGGCAAATCATACCAAAAATAAAGCCCAGCCCGCCCAAAACCCATTCTTTTTATGAACCTTTAATCACACTATTCAAACTTAAGGGATTTCAAAAATTGTTGGCGGCTCGTTAGCGGCCCAGTAAAAAACACAGATAGAACTGAGCTGTTAGCGGACCAGTAAAAAAACTGGTTAATGGCTCGTTGGCGAGTCTCTAAGCAGCCCATGCTATCTCTCCTTGCTTGGACTCGAATTAGCTCCGGAATCATGTTTGTGAGACAATTCCACTCAGAGTCCGAAAAACATTAATTAGCTTACCGATGCATTAATTATGTACCTATATGCAGAGATGGGCCCGATACTCAATTTTTGAGTTAATCGATATCGATACGTGATACTTGAAAATAGAGCTAATTGATACCGATACTTTGAAGTGGTATTAAATTGATACCGATATCGATACTCGTATCGCCGATGCAAGTATCTCGATACAATATCAGGAAAAAAAATCAATGAAAAAAATTGGTTTACAAATGAAATAAACTGCTAGAAGTTTGCAATCTGCGGACTATTGCGAAACGTAAAAATATCAAGTATTGTTTTTTTATTTTGTTGCATATTTATTCTCCTATCACGAGAAAGCGATCAACGAGCCATACGAGCTCGCTTAGGAGTTGCCAGCCATCTATCTGTCTACAACACCAAGATGGGGGAATCCCGCTAAGTACCTTTTCCAATGGCACAAGTGAACTTGCCGGTTTGTTCTCCACACTTTCCCTTTAATGCTGAGCGTCAAGCAGGAAAGCTGTGAATACCAATTTTAAAGTCATTGGTTTCACCTGACTCTCACCACTCGGGCATCTGAGCTGTTAATTGAGACATGTTAGCATTTCACAATTAACGTTCTTCAATGGCGTTACGAAACAGTTGCAGATAGGCTGGTGATAAGAGAAATTTGCGAACAGTAGGCTACGTCGCTTTGAATCAATGAGGAAAGTTAGCTTCATTTCACATTCTTCAGAAACCGTAAATGAACACGCAGTCAACACCTGGCAAGATTGATCGTGCTCAAAAACAGTATCGAGATAGGCCTAGCCTACTTGTATCGGCGATGCACAAAAACATGCTAAATCGTTACCGATACGCGATACTGTAGTGAAACACGTAATCGATATAAAAGCATCGCCGATACAAGTATCTTGATACTGCCCATCTCTGCCTATATGATACCGGTATCTTTTGATCATGCATTAATTGGTATCTTACCTTGCTTTAATTGATCATGCAATAAAAATCATACTATAATACTCGTATACAATGGATTGACAAGTAGTTTTTCCATTTGTAGTTCTTTGACACATTCTAACTAACAACGTAGGCCCTACAAGCTAGTAATTTCTTACAGGCAAATATTTGGTTTCAGGTTCAGGCCAAATCTATGATGTACGGGAAGTGTCCGAATTCTCTTTTTTGAGACTCGGACTCCAATCCTAGCTGCTCCAAACGAACAAACTCAGACCATAGATTCTACACTTGACTCCAACTTCGGATCCTGCAAAGGCTAGAAATCAAAACTCCCACTCGGTTTTGAATCCTGTTTCTCACGTGCTCAAGCATGGCTTTAGATCATTTTTACGACAGACTGAAGAGTGACCAAAAAAATCCTTCAAAACGACCCCGCCTTTGACGTTAAAGCAAAGCAAACTCCGACTCTAGTCCAGTTTCCGGTAAAACTCGTTATACTCCCGCTCCTGAGGACTCCTCTGCCCTGTATCAGTAACTGCACTGTAGCCTAGGCTACAAACAAACGTTACGCTGCCACCTGTAGGCTGCGGGTATTGCAGAACAGAACAAAACGTTTATTTATATAAACACATACGCTGCTTAATATTCGCTTGCACACTGTTTGAAATTGGTGGTTGTGTGATGAAGGGGTAGGAAGGGACTTTAGTCATTTAATCTCTACCCCATTATTTAAGGATTAACTTAATAGGTTTCAAAAACCGGCCGGCTAGCTCAGTAGCTAAGCGCACGCTATCGGTGCGGGAGGTCTGGGACTCGATTACCGGGCCGGTCAAATCGACACAGTGTCGCCAACAATTCGCCACCGTTGCGACGTTTCTTCAGAGCTGTGTAGCCCAGGCGCTAAGCCGCGGAGATGGTTGATAATAGGTTCCAAAATTAGCAACCAATAAACAGCATAGGTTCAAAGTAACAAACAGCTTCACAACAAAAGAGTTATTGATAACTCATCGGCTGATTAAATTGCAGACCTGAACCAAAAGGACGTTTGTTTTTGCAAAAACCCTTTTATTTGCGTAATTTATTCAGGTTTTGCTGAGCTTTTACTATTTAAGTAAAATGCAGTGCCACCATTGACAAGTTAGTTAGTTGCATACTTATCCTCCTATCACGAGAAAGCGATCAATGCGCTATTCGAGCTCGCTTCAGAGTTGCCAGCCATCTGTCCACCACATAAAGATGGGAGAATCCCGTTAAGTGCCTTTCCCCACGGCACAACAAGTATACTTGCCGGCTTGTTCTCCACACTGTCCCTTTAATGCTGAGCGTCAAGCAGTGAATACCAATTTTTAAGTCATTGGTTTGACCCGACTCGGAATCAAACCCGAGTCTACAGCTCAAGAGACAGACGCTCTATACCACTCGGCCATCAGAACAAGAACTTTAAATACTAGATCCTCTCATCCTGAGGGGGGTATTGCGGAGACGGCTCTGCTCACTTGGAGCTTCCATGCATCTCCATCCACTGCAACGAAGGATAGATGCTCTGGTGGAATGTCAAGGCGATACCGGTACCAACTGAGATCCTTAAAGTAGTCTTGCCATCGAGTTCTTAGATCGCCTCTAGGCCTTTGGCCGACGGGTGTTGAACCATCGTTCAACAAAGCAGTTATTTTTTGGCTCTGCTTTCCTCACTTTTTCTCTTATTTACAACAGTTGGGCTTCCTTCATTGTTAAGCGGAACGCAAATGGCACGCAACTTCTTAGCGAGCTCAATAAGTTATAGCGTATCCGTCGATTTCTCGTAACAAGAAAAAAATGCTGCTAATACCGGACTAAGCGACTCTAGGAAAAATAAAGCCGCTGTAATCGGTGTTGCGCGATTATGATATCTGCCTATAGGCAGTGATGGGCACGATAAACCTTTTTGCACTAAAGCGATAACGATAATTTCAAAAATGCTCTGGGCGATACCGATAAATCTCAATTTTCTAAAGCGATATCGGTAATCGATAAATTATCGCCGATAACTGTTGCGGTAAATTTTCAGTGTGTTTGACGAAGTTTTATTTCTTGTAGGCTAAGTCAAATCACAAAAGTGTTTTTCTAGATTTTTCAAGAAAAGCGAGCAGTTTACGGACTCTGCCGTGGGATTAAAAACAAAGAGAGATTTTTTAAATTGTAACAAGACTTTATCGACACCGTGAATTATGCCATAGCGCCTACTCCCTAACTTTGAACACTGTGTGCACAAAGAATCGTTTATCGCGATAATTTATCGGCGATAACAAAATATACTACAAAAGCGATATCGGTAATCGATAAATCCAAACTATCTTGAGCGATAACGACAATCGGTAAAAAATTATCGCCGCTAAATGCCCATCTCTGCCTATAAACTATCAACGAATTTTACGTTATGATGCTTGATTCTAGTTTGCATTTGACTTATTGTAAGCTTAGTCATTACAAAATAAAAAATCAGTTCGCCAGTTTTCATATTCTGCATAATTTGTGACTGCAAACATCTTCTTTGGACCAAATTTGATATAGCCTACGCACTAATGCGGTTATAAACGCAGGTGAGGATTCTGTGAGCAAATCTACCTAAGGTCGGCAAATAAAACTCGATATAAAATTGAACTCCGTGTGGTGACGTTCCTGTTAAACCGGATCAGCGGCATTCTCAACTTCACGTAAAAACATCACACAGAAATGATTTGTGGTTTGTCAAATCAATAGCTGCTCTTTCGGGGTGACCGACTTGGGGTTTAAGAAAGGGTTTCAGAGTTCGAATTGAGAGTTAGGTCTCCCAAGGCCTAGTAGTAAACAGTCACGCCGAATAGACAGCCGCGCATTTGTCAAAGTTGCCTAGTTAAGCTTCGCTTCTCTGAACGTTTTAGCAGGCACGACACGAAGTTTTAAATTGAAAACAAAAACTTCGTAAAAGCAGTTTTAAGAAGAATTTTGCAGCTACTAGGTTAATCGGACTTCGGCTTTACGTCATCCATTCCTCTCATTCGTTCCAATAATGGCGGGTGGGAATAATTGCAAGTGGAATAAAGCCAGTCAGCCACAGGAAAGCTAAGATTATCCTAAAAATAAAATTTATTATTTATGTCTGACACTGATCATTACTATGTTCTTTTTTCATGTCCTAAAATTTCGCTTTAATGTTTTCGATACATGTAATGCACTTTCCCTACCATTACACCTGTACACACATAAATTAAAAATATCGTCATAGGCCAACCAATTAATCATATCAGGAGTGAGTGATAACTGTACTCACCTTATATAGCTTCAACAACGCAGATTTGAGTTTTTCTTTTTTTCCTAAATGTACGGCAAATTCGTCGGCTTGAAATTCAAACCTACGGCTCAAAACGTTCATCAAAAATCCTTCAATCTGAAAAACAAAACAATAATAATTGTGCGTTCAAAAACACTGACGTGTATGGGGTTCGTGGTTGGTGAGGCACTGTTTATTTTAGCATCATGTTAGCAGCAATTTTTATTCAAAGTATTTAATAACAAATAAAAGTAACGCCCTAATCATCAAAATACAACTTCATGGAATGTTTTACATTTGCTTGTTATTTACAAAATTTTGTCCATCTTTTTGCACCATGATATCTATCTATCACTTTTTTGTAGACGTCTCTTTATTTTTCGCGTAACTCGTTAAGTCTCTCCATTTCGATGGAGATTGCTCCCAGCTATGAAAGATGCTCTTCTTCGAAGCGATTTCCGAACGGTGCGAATAACATGTTGCATCAATGGGAACTTATAAAGAAAAGCTGTTGAATTAAGCCAAACGACGAAACAAAAAAAGTCGTAAAATTTGAAAACGGTATGTGTTGTAGTTTTAGCGCACTAAGTTTTCAAAATTTCACTTGCATTTTTTGTCTCCCCACGCAAAATAGGGGTAAAATGTCTCGATTTTCTACACTTCGGAACTGTGAGGGCTCATGGTAATTCCCAGCTGTTCATTTTAAACGAAATCAGGTTTTGATATGAAAGTCAAGCGATTTGGCTTTGAATGTGAGCGGTCGATTTCTCGTACTTCTTAGTACATTCTTAACTTCACAAAATCATGTTTTAGTCCAAACATTATTTGCTGAAAACAAGAGACAGGGAAAACAGAAAGACAGTTTTTTAAATCACAACCACACTGCCAGTCCTTGCTTTCGTACCAATCCACTTAAAAGAAGCGGAGCTATTTTGTTTTGCCCAGAGTTATGGCACAAAGACTGTGGATGGACTTTCCTTTGTTTGTAACTTAAGATTTAAAATAATAATTTAGTAGTAAAAAGTCTATCAAATTCGACACTAATTCTTCACCCTAATACTATTAAGTAAGCCTTATATCGCTTGTATCGTTGGCAGGGGCGTATCCAGGGGGCGACCCCCCTCCCCCACAGACAAATGCACAAAACGTTCGTGGTGTAAAGGTTATATAAGTATAAAGGACAATCTGAGGGCGTGATGACCTTTTTTTTGCTGTTCACTTGACTTTTAGCCGGAAAATTGGACATCTGCGGAAGTGTTGACCTTTTTTTGCTCTTCACTTGACTTTAGATGGAAAACAGACGACTTCAAATAGCGGCCCCTCTCCCCCTTTCAAATTCCTGGGCACACCCCTGGTTGGGCAGTGCGTGTAACTTCCAGCTTGGTGCAAAAAATGTTTTTATCGTAGTGACGTCACAATCATTTGAAGCTCGCCTCAAACCGTGTTGAATTTAACATTGGAACATACAGACTAGAGGAGAAAAAAGAAAAAAGCGCGCTCTAGCAAGTTTATCTAAATTTTGCTCAAGAAGTGAGGCATGTTTGTCACTACCCACGTCTGTATTTGAGCGAAAAAAACTACGTGAATTCTCTGTGCGAATAACGTCATAGAATGCACTGACGCAACAATGGGGTGTAGGAACATAAATGACAGTAAAATAACTGGCGTCAACACTCAACAGAAATTTCAGGAGATAAAACATAACTGTTTAAAACAAAATAATTTGTTTTTTACACATAAATTATTTATTCATTCGGCGAAAAAATTACTGTTGCTTCGCCATGTTTTTAGATAGGTGAGACAGTGCCTCACCTGCCTCCCCTGACCGCGCGTCCCTGTTTAAAAACAAGTTGCAACCTTAACTTGGCAATATTCACCGGTACCGGAACGACATGCAAATTCATATATTACAACAATATACCCTCTCTTGCCAAGTTTTTTGGAGGGCCTGCCCCGCCTGGATAATTTTTGGACTATTTAGTTACTCAAGGTTAATTTTCTGGCTATGTCTCTCGTTGGTACAAAAATTGAAATTTGTGTCATAGTTTTAGCCAAAATAGAGATCAATCCTCTTAATTATTTATTAGTACCATAGAACAACGCATGTGCTAGATTAGAGTGTACAAGACTTATGCCAACGAAGACGGTATCGGTAATCGATATGGTAAAACCAACAATTTATTGCGTCAAAAGTGACAACCATACAAAATCTACCAACGTTGACCGCGTAGATGAGATAATGGAGTCAAGCAGCTCAAAATTTAAGTAAGCATTGGACAACACCCCTTGGACCTCTAATTTCAAGTTTTAATTGGTGACGTCATTAAAGTGACGCAACTAGTAACCAAAAGTTGAATCTTACAATCTACACTCAACAAAAACAGTAATAGAAGGTATTTTTTGTCAATTTCTTACCTCATTTATCGGAGAAAATATAAAAGTTAGCACAATAAAAAGACGAATAAGAATAGGTTGTTGCTCCACAAAACCAAAAGCTTCGAATATATTGCTTACATTCATCAATTTACCAAACATAAAAAACGAGAAAAGAATGCTTATCTGAAACAAAAAATATATCTCTTGGCTTGCATGATTACAAAATTGAGTCTTGAAAAAACGATTAAAAAGTATTCACCAAGCCTAATCCACTACTTTTCGTAATCTAACCGTAGTCAGCAATTGACTTTAATCCATTTCTTACATGAACACAAGAGATCTAAATGACAATAACCTACAGTAAGAAGAGAACCAGAATGTGGGATTCTACATAACTTTCCTCAGGTGCCCATGGTAAAAGTCAGTAACAAAAAAAGATGATGAATTGCTTACTTGCATAATGATAATGTTTTTCAACATATGTGAAAATTTCCAATGCCCCAACTCATGGCCAAGGACGGCCACCACTTCTTCAGTATTACAACCTATCTTTTTTTCTAGTTTGTTCTCCTCTGCAATAAATTTGATCGAGTAACCGCATCTTTGTAGTACAACACAATCAAACAGCAGTGACCGTGACAACAATAAAAAAAAAATTTTTTTAAGTTTATAAAAATGAAATAATTGGGCCAACTGAAGCGCAGACCCTGAGCCAGTCCACAGTGACACAGTTGATCATAATTTCTTGTAGACAATAAACCGCCAGTTGCCAAAACTCACTTTCATCTTCTTTTTCATCATTTCCATCACCAGGGGGTGGTATTTCTTCTTTTTCACTAGTTTCCTCGGATTTACTCTAATTGCATAAAAGAAATATTGTAATGAACAGAACTGAAGGCGCAACATAACAGCGTTTTATTACAACGGCTTTGTCACAAGGTCGTAATTAAATTCAAGATTTTTGGTTGGGTCTCAGATTAGGTGTGTGACGCAGATAGCTCGTGAATTCTTAAAACAGTGAATAAAAAATCGGTATTACGCCCAAGCGTTATATTATACTCGCGGTACACGCCGAAGCGTGCAACGAGTGGCAAAGTCCATCTCCGCGGCTTAGCGCCAGGGCAACACATTTCCGAAGAAACGTCGCTGCGGTAGCGAGCCGCTGGCGACATTACGTCCAATTTGACCGGCCCGGGAATCGACCCCCAGACCTCCCGCACCGATAGCGTGTGTTTCACAATTGAGCTAATAATTTAACCGGTGAACTGAGACAGAACGGCCATAGCTAAAAACAAACGATTCGCGTAATGCATAGCACTTCCCCCAACTTTTCACGTGGAAGAAATTAAGATATTAATCATTCAATGACATTCAAGCAATAACCTCCTCCGAATCTTTTCTTCCCACTGGCGTATAATCTTCCAGCAATGTGTCGAAAAGGACAATTCGTTTGTTTTTATGGAAACCGTACATGTAAGCATTGCTGTGTGCAGATCGTTTCGATCCTAAAATAACCAAATAATTTCAAAGCATTAAATGCAAACAAAAGTGAAGACCAGCAAAGAGACTTCAAATTCTCAAACTTCTTTGTCTCACACCAGACAAAAAGCTTCGAAAATATGAAGTCTCTTTACTCGGCGATCTTGAAGTTTTGAGCAACTAAACAGTTGCTCAAACTAATTTTTGTACAATTCTTTAACTCACTTAGATAAAGTAGAAATATTTATGTTAAATATTTTTTCAGTATACCTTCAACAACATATAGCTTCTTTAAAGGAAAGTCCAACGACGCAGCTAGTTCTTCAATCTTAATTTTCAATTCACCATCCGGTAGTGGACTGTATTTGTCAAACAAAGGAGCAATGTATTCAGGATAAATGTGCAACAAGACCTACCAGAATATTGAACTTTTTGATAAAATGAACACTCAAAAATATATACCACAAAAAATGATACAAGAATTCAGTAAAAACTACAGCTTAAGAAAATTTAGAAAAATAGGTAAACGTATTTTTTAAATAGAAGCCGCCCTCTCATAAAAACCGCACAAATTCATCAAAAAAAAAAAAAAAAAAAACAATAGAAGCCGCAACGGACAAAACCGTTCGTTTACTGATAAAAGAAAACAAAGTAAACAAATCCAATGACACGCAACAAAACCAACTCAAACACGGCATGTTATATTTCAGAGGTGGCGAACCTATGGCACGCGTGTCAGATGTGGCACGCCGCAGGTTTTTTTTTCTGGCACACCACTTGATACTTTAAATCTTTTTTACACAATTGCCATTTTTCAGAAAGAGGGGGTCCTAATTGCCCCACAAAGCTTTCACGTTCGTAGAGCTGCTTTTTTCCAAACTGAAATCAGGTGAAAACCAAAAAAAGGTCGTCACGGCCGCAGAGCTACTATTTTCCAACTGAAATCAGGTGAAGACCAAAAAAAAGATCGTCACGGCCGCAGAGCTACTGTTGTCCAACTGAAATCAGGTGACGACCAAAAAAAGGTCTTCACGTCCGCAGAGCTACTGTTTTCCAACTAAAATCGAGTGAAGACCAAAAAAAGGTCTTTACGTCCGCAGATGAGCTACTGTGTTCCTACTGTAATCGGGTGAAGACCAAAAAAAGTCTTCACGTTCGCTGAACCACTTTTTCCACAGTTCATTTAACGTAACGGCACGGCATAAGCTTGCTAAACTTTATTTTTAATATTTTGGCACGTTCGCCAAAGAAGGTTCGCCACCCCTGTTCTATTTCAATTATCAATGGTCACTTTTATCATTTTCAATAGTACTGACATCTTTCAAGTAAATGCTATTTTTGTAGCTACTTAGTAATTAACACACCCTCCGCTTGGTGTTAATGATTGCTTTACACAGACGGGACAGGAACAGGAGATATTGGGCGAACGGAGTAACGGAAGGGTGGCACGTGATGACCTGCTTCTCAGTGTTTCACCAAAGAGACAATAGAATTGCAGCTGATTTAGTGTTTCCGTTTTCCTGTCACTTAATTAACTAATTAACGCACAAAATATAGTAGCCGCGGATTCTGTTCAAAGAAATACGGTATACGTATTTTAAGATATAAATCGTTTGCACTCTTTTTTATGCATTCGTCACCACTTTTGTGCCAGGACCACAAAATGAGCTGCAGTCTATTTCTCATCGACTAATCTAACGCCACGAGACCTTATTGCACAAAATATACAAATCACTCATACATGCAGCAACTTTATACAAAATATATAGATTAGAGTTCGCCTTAAAATTAAATACAGTTGATGCTTAATTTTCAGTGTTTGTTCACATGAAGTTCAAAACGTTACTTACCATAGAAAATATAAACACCATAAACCAGACATACACGTAAAAGTGCTCGCCGCCGATTTGAATAATATAAATAATGAGCGCCATTAAAGGCAAAGTGATTAACTGTGATATCAGAGTCTTTTTTATCAAATCTTTGAAGAAAAATCCAAGAGTCTGCAAAAAAATGAAAACAAGTTTACATTTTGAAAAAAAGCATAGTACCAAACTTAAATGAAAGTTACATCACATCCAAGCTAAACGACAGTCTATTTCACCACACAGTAAATATATTTAGTAAGAAAACAGCTTAAAAATAATAGTTTTCCCTTCTGGTCGATTTGGTTTGGATAATATTTTTATTTCATTTTATCTGTGACGCTATTTAACAAATAATAACAATTTCTTGTGCAAGACAAAAACTTTTTTTAAATAATAAATATATCACAAATGAATAGACTTAACCAAAATTTATATATACATTAAGAAAGCATTCGAGACTAGCATAAACAGGAGTGCCGGTATTCAACAAGATTATACAAGGCTTTTAAACTAGAGTTAATTTTGGTTCAAATCATGTTTATTATATATACCAATAACAGTTTAATACATCTGTCAAAAACAAATAACAAACCATTTTATTAAAGCCATGCTTCTCTTCTATGACAAAAGTAGAATACAATGTCCATGGCAGGTGCAAAACTAAGCTGATAAGATTGCCAATCAATGCAAAAACAAGCGACTGTAATATCTGAAACAATATTGCACAATTAAAATATGCAGCACTTTGATTTTTGCAAAAGCACCAGGGGTAATGCTAATATTTTTGACTAGATCCCTAAATTACTGTATGGGTCAAATCTCAAGTTTTTCTAATTCAGCATTTTTTACGTAAAACCCTCACAAATAAAACATGCAATGTACTTTAAATGTGGCAAAAAACACAATTTTGTGCAAGTAAACTCACTTCATGCTGACCACTAAATCCAAGTTTTTGCATTACTAGTGATGAAACATACCATAAAAATGGCAATCCATTTAAACACAAAACTATCTGCAACAAAAAAATACCGTATAAGATGGAGCGCTTAATTGCATTTGCTAGTAGCAACGTATTCCGTAGAAGTTATTCTGAGAGTAAATAATGTTAAAACTAACTGCACTTTACATAGAGCCAACAACTGTGAAGCTGAATTTTTGAACGCGCGATGGCAGCACTTTTCATTTTTTAAATATCACCCTTGCACTCAATGCACTGGCTATAATAAGAGCAAGTTTATAAAAAATAGGTGAATTTATTCCACATTTCTACGTAAATATAAGAAACACTGTTTGTGTTTGCGACCACAAGAACTTAACACAAACTTATAATCATTATTCCAACTGAGCAGATATACACAAATTTGAAAACTTGGGTCAGAGATGGACCGGAGACGTAATGATACCCTCTACCCAAGGCAGGATTTGTTTTATGCAGCCCTTCACACCATTCCCAAGGCAAGATAAAAATCAAATGATATGCAAGTTGTAGAATCTACATTTCAAAAGTCATAACACATACTGTGGACTCCAATTGTGAATATAAACCAAAATAAAATCCATATTGACTTTTATCGATTGCATAAGCTCTTGATTTACTAAATGTGGTTTCATCAATGACTGATTCAAGCTCCAAGGGCACACTTTTTGTTTTTTCATAAACAGAGTGCTGCAAAACAAAACGATTTAAACAATGCATCCTAACAAACACATTTGAAGATACAAATGTTACACATGTTTCTATTATGGTAAAAAAAAGTAAAAACAACCGCATGAAAAATGTGGGTTAAAACTGCCAATAGACAAGTTCAACAATGATATACAGTCTATCTGCAACACAAGCCTACAAAGTTATTGCATCATTTTCCAAAATGAAATAAGAACTACCTCAAATAATCAGCAGATTATTCATTATTAGTCCAGAGACTGACTGAAATCAAAGTCAGATCTGCAGACTACCCACAATTCATCAACTACCAGTACCTAATAGGTGTCCATATTTTTCAAAATAATACAGCAGTACAGTGAATTGGTTGTATATGCCCATTTCATACCTGGCGACGTCCTAAATATATTTCCCAGAAATATACAATCCATGAAAATCCAAGCACCAAATAGAATAGGTCAAAACCCAATACCAAATCCATGTTGTGCTGGTCAAGATTTACAAGATTTACAATTAAGCGATCTAGTCTATTGTATTTTTATTAGTTTGGTATTATCAGAGATTACGGGTAAACAAATTGAGCAAATCTCGTCACACTTGACGGTAGATCAAGCAAAAAACCTTCTGTTGAAAAATTATAAAAAACATTCAGAACTGTACTAGCATATAATCAAATGCCTATTGATAATTAATTGTTGCTATTACTTAGTTATCCACACGCAGCTACAAAGTTCTGGTGCTTTCTTATTACTGTATTTATACCGGTACTTTATTAAGACAAACCGCTACCTGGATAAGCCTATCTATTTTTTGATTTTACGCAGTTTGCGTACCGGTAGTCGTTATCGATTGTAGTCAGGAGGCACCTTGACTTGAAAACCCCATGGTTCTTTGGTGCTTCCTGGCATTGTCAGACTAGCCTGTTGTTTATAATAAATAAACTTAATAGATTGTTGGACTAGTTATGAACTGACACTAGTGAAACTCTGCCAGCCGGTGGACTCACATCTGCAACCAAGACTAAAGATGTCTTTGCATTTTAATTGTACAACTGTACCAGTGTACCGTACCACGCTACTTCTTAATTGCATGGCAGTAACATTTATTATTTGGTCATGTATCTTTAGTTTTCTTGCATCAAGCAGTCAAGCATGTCCATATGTTTAATCATCTTGATGCATGCAGTGTTATTTGACAGACTACTACAACTACTAACTAGATTACCAGTATACTATCAGGTTGTACCAATATCGGTAATCAAACAATATAAATTTTGCATTTTGTTTAAAAGGTTGACCGGGCAGAATTCCTGGTAACACTATTGGACAACAGCCACATCTACCAGCACGGTACCAAACTAGTTACTCCCAAAATCTCGTGGACTAGTTCACAGTTACATCCACAGTGCAGCAGAAAACACTCACCAGTAGAGATGTCGAGGACACACAATTTTGTCCGCAAGCTGCACTGTTCCATTACTGGTATTTTTTGTCCGTAAGCTGCACTGCAACCACAATTTTATTTATTTATTGAATTACAACACAATGGTGCTGGGTTAACACCCAGGCACACTGACATGAGAGGAAAAAACGAAATAAAGCAGCAAATGTTCAACAGAAAAATAAAATCAGTAAACAAGTGAAGCAATAGTGCGTAAATCATAACGTTTCAATTTGGTTTCAAAGATAGACAGATTAGAAGCGGAAACTACAACATCAGGAAGCCGATTCCAACTACTAACTACACGATTAAAGTAAAATTGATGAAATTGGTCACGACTGGCGTTATGAAAAAATGACTGAACTGTAAAATCGTGTTGACGCAAATTATAATCACAAGTTTGAAATACAAAGTAATCAGAAAAATTTAGATCACACAAATTATGACTTATCTTATACATAAGAATCAGGTTGAATTCAAGTCTATGGTACTCAAGAAATTTAATTCCAAGTTTAGTGAGGCGATCGTCATAAGAATTGAAAGGCAGGTTGCAACAAATAAAAACACAACGAGTAAAACGTTTCTGGACAGACTCAATGAGCTTGATGTCTTTTTTCAGATATGGACCCCAAACTGAAGAATTGTATTCAAGCTTAGGCCTAATATATGTAACATAGATTTTCAATAGCGTCCAAATATTTTTAGTAGAAAAAGCGCGCAGAGCTATATAACTAAAATGTGAAGCAACAGAGTGAATGTGACTAATATGAGAAAACCATTTGAGATTATCGGTAACCAACACATTTTAGTACCGCACTGCGCTACACACCGTTATTTTTCAAGATGTTGTTAAGTTCACACATACTTAATATACAGGGTGTCTATAAAGTCCGTGTGCACAAATAAAGTTAAAATTTTCTAAAGTGCACACGAACTTTATGGACACCCTGTATAGGAAGCTTCTATTTCACCAGAAATTTCCGATTACCAAAGTGCGAAAATCGTGGTTGCGTTACCGGAAACTTCCCCTACGGTCCCCCTTCTGTGAGAATCGCATCACGAGAACCAAAAAACGATTACGCAACTACAATTTTCAAACTTCAGTAACCGAAATTTCTGATAAAATAGACACTTCCTAATATATAGCACCCAACCAAATTCTAAATTGGAGTGCAGAAGTACCGGTACGACGTAATTGAAACTAAAATTTGTCTTTGGGGAGTTGATCTTAACAAAACCCATGTTAAACCAACCTTTTTTGAATATATTACTATGCATTTTGGGTGATTATTCCAAGCATCGGTAGGCCTAAATATTCTTTAAAAATTGAGCAAAAGATCTTTACACAAATTAACCTCAACTTATTTAGACAACACATGCCAAGACTATATCTGAAAAGAAATAAGCAGAATTATTGATAATATCAGCATTTGTGTAAAATTAATACGGTACATACCGGTATTGTTGTACAACGATACAATACATACAAAACTAAAAATACAATGTTGTTCCGATAGTTATGTAACAAATTTTTTAGTGATGGCATAGCCAAGAGAGTGATAAAGAGAAAATATTTACTGTACTAGAACATAGTCTAGGCTAATTAGATAGAGCAAAAACAAAACTCAAAAAGTATGCTATCTGTTACATAAAGCATTCCAAGAATTGACTATAGTCAGCCAGCTCAAGAAATAATCTCATGGCAGTGTCTATTTTGCCGTTAACAGCATAATAGCTTTTAGGTCTATTTTGCTGCAGCTACATTACCCCATGTCACTCGAATATTACATCTTATTTTATGCTACTGTCTTCACGAACCCGATTGTTAACCCCAGGTCACACGAATCCGCATCCAACCGAAGCCACAGAAGCAAAACGAACCGAAGCCGCAATGAGAATTGAACCCAAAAATAGTGCAGCGCTTCCCTTCACACACTGACCTCTATCCACTAAGCTATCGAGAAGTCATGGCAATCGCGCACAAAATGGCGCTTAACAAACCCAAGACGTCACTTAAGGCAAAATAGACCTAAAAGCTATTTTTGCCGTAAACGGCAAAATACACACTACCTAATCTCATTGTGTACCAGTATCTGCAATGCTGAATGCAAGAAAACATTCTTACAAAAGTATTTACACAACCAGCTAGCTCAAAATTAAAACACATAGGCCTAGTATCTGCCTAATAAAAATATTCTCACGAAAGTGTAGATTGGTAGAGTACTGGTATATATTTACTACCGTAGTATATAACCGGTACATACCGGTAGCCTAGCTAGCTAGCTCAAAATTAAAACACAATGTATCTGCCCCATGAAAACGTTCTCACAAAAGTATTTAGCCTACTGGTATATACATACTGGTAACTAGCAAGCTGGAAATTTATAACACATTGTATATATATCTGCCACATGACAACCTGCTCAGTTGCTAACAAAAGTATATAACAGTATAAGCCTACATGAGCCTGCTAGTAATGCCTAGTATCAGCCCCAAACTTTTTCTGTCTGCCAGCCTTAATCTAAGCTGTAACCTGACCCTAAACAAATCTAATCCTAACTAGCCGAACCTAACCCTGAGCCATAACCAAACCTAGTCCTAACCCAACCTGGGGGCTGATACTACACGTTGCCCGAGCCTACTCAATAATTATATGTATTGACTAGCCTAGGTAGAAACTTGTCACTGACAGCGGGTATCACTAAACCACAGTGTATTCATTATTACTAACAGCGGAAAAACCACACTTTGTGCTCACTGCTCAGTGTCCGAAACGAAAGTCAGAGTTGAGAGTTCATCTGTTCAAATCGTGTTGCCGATTCCTATCCTGAGAAATGAAAAAAAAAACAATGGCGAGCAACTTCTTTGTATTTATTAGACTACCGTATGAACTGCCTGCCACTTTGTTTTCATTTCTTTTACGCAGTTAAACAATCTGCATTGTCTCCTTAAAAATTTAAAAAACTGAAAATAAAAACAGCAAATTTGGGAAACGGCAACAATACAGATGAACTTCTTCAAAAATGCAATTATTACATCACAGCATTTTTGTGGACATAACTATAAGTACACTGTGACCATAGTTCTCTATAATATGGTTGTACAACTGTGTCACGTGACCCACTCGTCACGCATGAGTTACAAGGTACGCTCTGAATTGCTCCCAAGGAGCACATCAGATTAGCAGTTGAAACAACATGAAGCTAGTGTGGAAGGCCTAGTCGTAGGAGACCTAGGCATAGGGTTAGTCGAAGGAAACAGGAGTGCAGGGAGGGAAAAGGTACTGGGGGTGTAGGGGCGGGGGTGCAAATCTATGTTGAGCAATGGAGGGATGATTTAGCAAAATTGACACGTCCGCAGATGCCCAATTTTTTGTCAAAATATAGTGAAGACCAAAAAAACAAAAGGTTGCAGATGCCCAATTTTTTGCCCAAAATGAAGTAAAGACCAAAAAAGGTCATCACGTTCGCTGATGCCCAGTTTTGAGTACCGGTAGGCTACTTGGACATTAAAAGTATTGGGGGGATGCTGCCGAATTCTTGGTGGGGATGCATCCCTCATCCTACCTGGATTTGCACCCATGTGTAGGGGGAGATGTGGGATAGAGTATGGGGTAAGTCTGGGGAGGTGTGGTAGAGTGTACGAGGTGAGTGTTGACAGGTTGAGGTTGAGGGTGTGGGAAAAGGGGTGGAGAAGTGAGTTGGGTTGTGGAGAGGTGTGGAAAAAGGCATAGGCCTAGTCGTAGGAGACAGGGGTGCAGGGAGGGCAACCACCCTCCATTTGTAAAATTTGAAAATGCCGCGTTAAAAATTCAAGCACTGTAAAATGTTTTTTGGGCATGATTTGAATGCTCAAAATTAGTTTTGACTGATTTTTTGAATTATTGAGTTCCTGAAAATATTTTTTTCCAGTTCAGCAGGTTTAATGATTTGCGAGCAAATAACAACTTGTTGATACAATGCCAGTTTGGCAGTATCTAGATTTAATGAGGTTGTTGCCTGGCATATTTTTTCATTATGTTTAGTCTACTTGTCCTGAGTTATGTACAGTGATGGGCATGATACCCTAAATTTGCGTTAAGCGATATCGATATGCGATACATTTAAATTGGGCTAAAGCAATACCAATGCGCTATACTTAAAAATACTACTTTAGCCATACCAATACGTGATACAGTATTGTCGATACTTGTACCTCAATTCATTTTTGTAACAAGTTTTAATTACCAAGTTTGACATCATCATGATGCAGTAGTGATTTTTTTCTCAGTAACCTTAACTTTTCGGTCAAAAGTTGTTTTTTTTTCGATACAGTATTCCTATTATGAGCAACAAAGCAATATTAGGGGTATTGCAAAATGAATATTGGTGGGTCGCGTAAAGCAGTGTTCCCTCCAGACATAAAAATTTAAAAAAAAATGCTCACAACTAACAAAATTTGGACAAAAATGCAAGCTATCATAATTTTAAAAATTTGGGGTATTTAAGCTGATCAAAGACCTTTTATGTTTGTTTTATTTTTCACTTTTTTAGGGAATAATTAAAGACCTATTTTTTGGAGACTTGGACAAAAAAGTGGGTGGTCATAAGCTGTGGTTATAAAAAGTGGGTCCCAACTCTTGAGAAGTTTGGGAACCAAGTCTGCTCAATCCGTGTTGTTGCTTTTTTTCAATGCAAGCAGCCTATCCCTAGTGTAGCATACTACCCCTACCTCACCTTCACTGTTCACCTACTGACTTAAACTTTTTTGTATTTTTTATTATGGCCTAAAATATTGATTAAAAAAAGAAGCTTTTGCATTCACCCACAGAACTGTTGCACTTTCGTAAGTTTTACTTCTTGTATCTACCTGAACCTCCTTTTGACTTTCAATACTCTAAAAGCAGCTTTTTTCCTAAAATCAAAAAAGTTCAGGATCTGTAGCCTACCGCATGCTAAAATTCAGTTCTTTAATTTTGAAATTGCAGTGTATGGCTTTATGGCTACCAGCTTTCAAAGAACAGTACCTGAACTTTTATTACTTTTGGGGGAGTGTAGATGGTAGGGGAATTGGGAAATTTTTGGTAGTTGGGGCAGTTGGGTCAAGTATGGGGGAAATATGGAAGGAGTGGGGAAGTGTATTGGGGTGTGGGGGGAGGTAAGGGAAAGTGTGTTGGGGGTGTGGGAAGTGTGTTGGGGTGTGCGAAAGTATGGGGTGGTGTGGGGAATGGGGGTAGGTGTGTGGAAGTGTGTTTGGGGTGTGGCGAAATGTGTTTGGGATGTGGGGAAAGGTGTGGAAAGGGTTTTGGGGTGGGGTCAAAGTGGGGGGTGCGAGGAAGTGTGGGAAGAAATATGGGACAATCTGGGAGAGCGGGAAAATATGGGGAGAAGGGTAGTGTCACGATTTTGGACCTCAACTCTCCTGACCCCAACCCTCCAACCCCAACCCCCCTGACCACAATTCCCCCGATCCCTAACTTCCCTGATCCCCGAATCCAACTCCCCAACCCCAACTTCAACTCCCCAGACCCCAACCCCTTCGACGCCACCCCCTGACTTCAACCTACCCGACCCCAACTTCACTAACCCCAACACCCCCGACCCCAACCCCCCCAACTTCAACCCCCTCGACCCCAACTCTTCTGACCCCACCCCCCAGTCCCCCTAACTCCAACCCCTTGACTTCAATTCCCCCGACCTCAACCTCCTCACTGCCAACTCCCCGATCCCAACTCTTCCGACCCTTAACTCCCCCGACCCCACACCCCGACTCCACCCCCCCAACCTTAACTTTTCTGACCCTACGCCCCAACCACTATTCTGCCGATCCCAAACCCCCTACCACAAATTCTCCTACCCCAACCCCCCTGACCCCAACCCCCCTACTTCAACCCCCCTGACCCCAATTCCCCTGACCCCAACCCCCCAAATCCAACCTCCTCGACCCCAACTCTTCTGACCTCACCCCCCAACCACAACTTCGCCGACCCCAACCCCCCTGACCCCAGTCCCCCTGACTCCAACCCCCTCAATGCCAACCCCCCGATCCCAACTCTTCCAACCCTAAACTCCCCCAACCCACACCCCTGACCCCAACTTTTCTGACCCCATCCCCAACCACAACTCCGCCGACCCCAGCCCCCCTAACTCCAACTCCCCTACTTCAACCCCCCCCCGACCCCAACCTCCCCCCAACTCCAACCTCCTCGACCCCACCTCCCCTGAGGCCCTGACCCCACCCTCCAACCACTACTCTGCCGACCCTAACCCCCCTGATCCCAACTTTCCTGACTCCAACCCCCGATCCCAACTCCGCCGACCCCAACCCCCTGACTCCACCCCGTGACCCCAACTTTTCTGACCCCACCCCCCAACCTCAAATTTTCCGACTCCAACCCCAGACCTTAACCCCCCCCGACCCCAACCCCCCCAACTCCAACCTCCTCGACTTTTGACCCCACCCCCCAACCACAACTTCGCCGACCCCAGTCCTCTCGACTCCAACCCCCCGACCTCAACCCCCTCAATGCCAACCCCCAGATCCCAACTTTTTCGACCCCATTCCCCGACCCCAACTTTTCTGACCCCACCCCCCAACCACAACTCCGCCGACCCCAAACCCCCAACCCCAAATTCTCTGAACCCAGCCCCCCTGACTCCAACTCCCCCGACCCCAACCCCCCTACTTCAACTCCCCCGACCCCAACCCCCCTACTTCAACTCCCCTGACGCCACCCCTCGACTTCAACACCCCCGACCCCAGTACCCCCGACTCCAACTCCCCTGACCCCAACCCCCCAAACTTTTCCTCACCTTCCCCAACACTTTCCCACATCTCCCCACACCCCAGCACACTTTTCCACACCTCCCTCAGTACTTCCCCACACATCCCCCCACCTCCCACAACTCTCACTTTCCCCACATCTCCCTTCACCTTCCCCACACTCCAACACACTTTTCCACACCCCCTCTCACCTTATCCTGCCCTTCGCCACACCCTCACACCTTTCTCCACATCTCCCTCACCCCCCCCCCCCCCAACACGTTTTTTACACCTCCCCCACACTTCTCCCACCTCCCTTTACACTTCCCCTCACCCCAACGCACTTCCTCACTCCTCCCCCCACACTTCTTCCTAAAAATTGTTTGTTATTACACCTGTGGTTGCGGCATTACTGTACTAAAATATCGTGGGAATTCTACTTCCGTACCTTCTCATTGAAGCGTGACAAGATAAAAAAGAGAAAAAGAAGAAAAAGAGTTGTACAACCATATTATAGAGAACTATGCTGTGACTAAACACCAGAGATGTACAGGAGCCGGAGTTGGAGCAGGATTCGGAGTTAAGCAAATTTTTCGGAGCCGGATTGGACTCGGAGTTAAGTTTAACGTCAAAACTGGAGTAGGAGTTGGAACCGGAGTAACCATTTTTTTAAGTAACTATTGTAATGTAAACTGAACATTGTCAAAAGTTATGCTCGCTGTGAGGCATCGGTTCGAGCACAGTCTCTAAACACAAGTAATCTCAATAGCATGAAGTTTAAAATAGGCCTAAAGTTTGGATAATGTTGTGATTGTTAAGTTTGCAAAACCACTCCGAGTGACAGAAGTGAAAACAGGATTTGGAGTTTTGATTTTTGGCGTAAACAGGAGCAGGATTGGAGTACGATTCTGTAATTTTGAAGCAGGATTGGAGTCGGAGTCTCAAAAAAGCGACTCCGGACATCTCTGCTAAACACTAAACGCCCAAAACCAGTCTAGCCTATGACTACGAACAAATAACCGATCCAATGAATAGTCCAGAGCCGTGTTACCAGAGCCGTAGCAGCCGCCCCCCAAACCCCCCAATTGGGGGGACCCACTGCCAAAAGGGGCCCCAAATTGTCTTGAAGAACCCAAAGTTGCGTCAATTCAAAAACAAAATTTTGCTTTGCGAATCGCGTTGAATGGGATTTTTTGCGCTCAGATTCTATATATTTCAATTTTAAAATTGTTCACTATCGTTCCTTTCAAATAGCGTCATAAACTGCGTAATGATGTCATAAACAATACACTGTGTGTAAGAGTGCGCGTAAGACTTGAAAAAGGAGGCCGGTGCAGAGTTGGATGCAATCATTTTGCAAAGTTTAAATTCAAATTCATTCCTTTGAAAAAATAAAATTCAAATTCATTAACACCTTGCGAGCAGATTTAAAATTTTACCTATTTATTTTTTATTTATTCGCAATTTTATTCTCCTATCACGAAAAAGCGACGGGGCGCTATACGAGCTCGCTTAGGAGTTGCCGACCATCGGTCTACCACACTTAGATGGGGTAATCCCGTTTAGTGCCTTTCCCAACAGCACAACAAGCAAACTTGCCGGCTTGTTTCGCACTATCAATTATGCTAAACGTCAACCAAAAAAGCTGTGAATACCAATTTTCAAGTCATTGGTTTGACCGGACTCGGAATTGAACCCCGGAGTCCACCAATCTAGAAGCAGATGCTCTATCCACTCGGCCATCCGATCGGGAAATTAAATTCAATCCTACCCTATTTCTGTGTCAGCAACCATAATCTGACACCCAATACAAAAGTCCATTGAAAAAGGATTTGCTAGTTTGAAAACGTGTGCTTTTGAAATAGCGCAGGAATTGGACATTGGTCCGGTCTTCCTCAATCAAAAAGTAAAAAAAAAAAGAGAATGAAAATAGAAAAAGAGAATGTTTAGTTACGATGCAAATCTATATCGTACAGCTTCTGAGGAAGAAATTCCAAGCAAACTTTTTAAAACAACTAGTGGACCAGGCTATTATGTCGATACTAGAAAGGTTTAAGCTGACATGTGATGTCGCTTCTGTCCTTGCATTGCTGTTTACACCCAGCAGCTTCGTGCATGAACAGCCATTGTCAGCAATATGATCTGACAGTACCGCACGCAGGTTCAGATTCTTTGCGACGGGTTCGATTCACGGCTGGAGTCTATTGCATTTGATATTTATATCAGATGGTTGCTGATTAGAACGCACAAGCTCGTTTGGCAGTCTCCCTTCAATACCGTTGAACTTTTAATTCAATAATAATACCTGTAAGTGCTCGCTTGCCTTGCTTCTCGAGTTTACAAAATGCGTTGTTACTGTTACCAGTGCTGAACAAAGCTTCAGAAAACTGAATGTTGCGAATGTGTATTCCGTCTCTCTTTCGTTTTTTTTTTATAAATGGCAACACTGTTTTTATTTCTTTGTTCAATAGCGACTGTGCTGACCAGCAGTTAGCAGTTCAGTGAATCGCGTACCGGTATGAAGTATGTCATTGTAAAGATAGTTAACTCTATTTGAATAAGTTCGTAGGATTTTAAGTTAATGATGTATGTTAAGAAGTAACGGTAATTTAATAACTTGGATGGAAATTGTGAAGTTTGTTGGACTTACCTTGACATTGGTTTAGTTGCTGAGTCCTTGTTGCGGTATGTGTTTTACTCTTCTGTTCTTACTGTTTATATGAATAATGATACTTGTAGTTTGACTGACATTGCTGTTTAGTGTATAATAGTTTACGGGATTTGACTAAACAATTGTAGCTCATAATGTACCGTACCGTAGGCCATACCGGCCAGACTGGCTAAGGTTATCTCAACTGCTCTTTGATGATTGATTATGTATATGTGATAATTTGTGATATTCGTTCGTATCTATTTTACTAATTTGACATAATCTACGGGGCAATACCTTTTCAAGTAAATACTAGCTGAAAGTGCTGATTATTATGGTCTAATCGTGCAGGCTATTTGCTTACGTCCACAATATCAATTGCAGATTGTATTGTCACCTTGAGATCGCTGGCACAGTCTGATCGCTGGTGTTGTTTGAAGCCGTACCTTGCCCACAGTCAGGTATTTTGATTTGCTATTACGTGTTAGTCCAAATTTTTCTGGTCGATATGTAACGAAAGGAATTTGTCTTCACTATTATGCTTTGCTCTGTGTTTGTAAATACGTCTTATGCTTTGACTTGTTAGTTATGGTTTTTTTTGTTTGTTTCAGTTACCGCTGCCATTACCAAAAGTTTCGAATTCAAACTCCTGTTTACAACATAATCTTTAATTTCCATTGGATTGTGATTGTTTATGGCGCGCGTGTAGTCACTATACTGACGTGGGATACGAGGCTGCTATCTATTATAGCTGCCGTTCCACTGAAACTTATTAAAACGTTTATTACATCTAATATGGCAAACAGCAGACTATCTTTTTTCTTTCCATTTGTTGGCATTTTTATCCACCTACCACAGAAAGCAATGGGGCGCTACACGAGCTCCCTTAGGAGTTGCCGGCCATCTGTCTACCTACCGCACTTAGATGGGGGAATCTCGGTAAGTGTTTTTCCCAATGGCACAAGCAAACTTGACGGCTTTCTTAACACTATCCCTTTAATGCTGAATGTCTAGTAGGAAAGCTGTGAATACCAATTTTTAAGTCATTGGTTTGACTTGACTAGTGATCAAACCCTCAGTCTATTCACTTCTTCTGGATCAGAAGCACACGCTCTATCCACTCGGCCTTCCGATTGGTTCTTCGCTGGCCATGATGTCAATCGAAAGTTAATGCGCCCGATCTCCAGATTATGATGCTGTCAAAAGAGCATCTGTGTACGAAAAAGTGCGCTCTAGCTAGACCGGAGGTTTTCAACCTATTAGCCATGGCCCAACAGAGGGCCACAGCATGGTTTTCAGTGGGCCACAGAGCTTGACTAGAAAGCGACATCAGCATTCCCTAATCATGCCATCACATTGACTTTGTACCTTTTAGCAAAAGTTATTGGGCCACCATCGTATTTTATCATTTTCGTGGGCCATGAGCAAAAAAAGGTAGAAAAACCCTGAGTTAGACGATTTTAATGAAAAATGAATTGGGTGTAACAAACTTGTCTTAAAATTACACCTTTTATTTTTACACAGTGATAACGCGTTATATGTTTTAATTTTACCACAGTATTCGCATTGTGGTGAGAAACTGAGTTGTTATCCCTGGAAAAACCTAAAACAATTCATATCGAAAGCTAAGTATTGGAGCCCTTGAAAGTTTTTTTTGGGGGGGGCCCAAAGTTGAGCTGCTACGGCACTGCGTGTTACCCTAAATAACTGGAAACAAAGAACTGGACGAAGCAAATGAAAATGATGTTTCGTGTTTTCGAGGAGGTATCTATTTTTTCTTCCTATTTTTTCCGGTGAAAGTCTTTGAAACGAGGAGCATTAAGATAGGTGTTGGAACTCAACTTCAATAAAACGATAATAGCCGATATACTTGCAATCATTTCACAAACGTTTTGGTAAAAACTTATATCATCATCAGTGTAAAAACTACATAGGCACTAGGCTAGAATAAACAGCCCAAGGAAACTCTTTTGAATACGGCATAATTTTGACGACATAAGCAGAGTAGTTGGGATTTGAATAAATAAAAGTAAAGGGGTAGAATAAAATTACATGCAATTGGAGAGAAAAGTTTAGCAGTGAGAATATAGTGGTTAAACACGGTGAAACCTGTTTCAAATACTGTAGGATTACGTCGTAGACAAGCATGAAAAAAAACTGCATAAGTAAAATTAATTAAACAAGTTACTAATCGCGAGTTAGGCCTATACACAAGTATTGCGAGTCTGCAGCTGTAAAAGTTTCAGCAATACTAAATGCTAAAAACGTTGCACGAAAAGTGGTTAAAATGTTTAAGACCAGAGCGAAGAAAACAGCGTTGTTACCGGTACAACAACAAACCGATCCAGCACAGAAATGCCACGGCAGATATCAAGCAAGATTATCGAGGAAATCAACAATCCATTTGAGGGAAATGCAGCAAATCCAAATTTCCAATTGATATTCCAAGCAATTCAATTATATACACATTTTAAGCATTCATATCACACAATTTAACAATTAGCCAAACAGACAAAGATAAAAAACAAAAATATAGGTTAGTAAATAAAATAATTGACAATCAGTGAGCTCAAGCCAAGTTACCACTAGCAATAGATATAATGATCTAACACCAGCCATACGTAAATGACAATGCTGAGAAAATTTACAACAAAAAAAATCAAAAAGAAGTTGTTTATGGAACAAGTAGTGTTTAGAAACAGCAAAGCAAGCAATTTCTACGCATTGCAATTTTTCACAACTAATTAATCTTTCAAAAGCATCAGATTCGCAGCTACACTTAAAAAGTTATCAATACACAATTGGAGTTCAAAAAAAAAAAAAAAAAAGTAAAAAATGAGAATAAAAACATAAAATGGCAAGTAGTGTGTGGAAACAGTGGGGTGCAAGAGTATAAAGCTAAAAATAATAATAATAATAATAATAACAAAAGCAAAAACACAGAATGGCAAGCAATTTGTGGAAACAGTGGCATGTAAGAGTAACGAGTAGCGCTAAGAGAAAGCAAGCATCACAAACACAATGTGCATTTTCACAAGCAGTTAGTCTAATTTTACAAAAGCTCCAGATTCACAGCAGTTTCATCACTTAGGAAAAAAAAATCAACAAAAACACTAGAGAGGTAAGGACTACTGCATACAATATAGAGACATTTAGATTGGTAAAAGACTACTGCTTATGGAGACTATGAAATTGGGTAAAAAACTACTGCAGGTAAGAATTACTGTTTACAATATGGAGACATTGAAAGTGGGGCAGTAGGGTGCTAATTATCTGTAGAAAAACCAAACAAGTGCAACCTTCCCACCAGCAGCATTTGCCTCCTATTCAGTCTTCCAGCAGGAACTTATCAATTGCCAGTGGATACAACCATACAAATTACAAAATAACAATCTAAAACCATTTTACGTCCTCATTCTCAATAAATTTACTTACTTTGCGTTTGAATTCAGGAAAGGATAGACTTAAAACTATGTGGTCAGGTGAGTTATTTCAGGTATTAATGATTCGATTTGAGAAGAAATATTTTCTGCAATCAAGGTGAATGTGTTGTTTTGTTAACTTGTATTTGTGACCACGAGTATTTGTGCTTTTTTCACATGCGTATTGAAAATTTTTTGAAGCATCTAATGGTGACAAATTATGGATGATTTTATACACTGTAACAAGATCACACACCAGACGTCTCTTTTGCAATGAGTCCAACTTCAAAATTCAAAACTTCAAAATTAATGTTTTATATTCCACCATTTTGTTGTACGCCTAACAATTAAAGTTTTGACGCGGGCCACATTCAAAACTTAAGCGGGCCGCCCGCGGGCCGCAGGTTCCCCATCCCTGCTGTAAAGCTACGGCTCCACCATTGGTGATTTCAAATTATCACCGTGATTATCACAGAAACTCAATAAGAATTTCAAAATCTGCACTGGTGGAACAGAGTAGTGAGAATTTCACCAGTAAGAATTTCGAAATTATCACCGGTAGTGATAAAATTATCACTGGGAAAAAAATTACCACTGAGTGAGAATTACAAATTGTCAGAGGTGGAGCAGTCAGTGATAATTTTATTTTCCGATTTCAGTGAGAATTATGGTGATAATTTCAGTGATAAAAATAATTTATCAAAAAATTTTGATATTTTTCCACTGAAATTATCACTGAAAAAAAGTCTGCTATGATGTCACAAACAGCAATGGTACGTCATAGAAAATCCGGTAAGAACCAAGAACTATCGCTCAAAGTGCCTTTACGAGGTACAAGATAATAGAAGCTCTTCGCTTTTTTAGCAAATGCACTCCTGTTAGTACTGAGTACAGAGGATAATATCAAGGGAAGAGGAGATTTTGAATAATATCAACCGAAGGGGGCAAGAGGGGATTTTGGATGGACATTATTAATTTGACTATCTAGTTGAAAATGATTTCAGATTGTTGTCAATCAATCAATCAATTTGTATTTTATTTCCGTACCGCCAAAAACGTCCAAGATAATATTTACATCTTTAAGTTAAATAAAATTGGCATGGAAAAAGGAACATGCAGCAAAACGAGGAACCGTTGAGACATGCCAGTCGCAACCGACTTGGCCTGACTGCATGACCGAGAAAATCTATGTGGCCTAAGCATAAATCAAACAAACAACAACGAAATAAACCAAACACATAAAACAAAAACAATTTTTTTTAAGCAACATACTATAGCAAATACCGGTACATCAAATTTATTTATACCAAAAAAAAACAGCTTGTGACCTTAGTTTCGGGAAGTCGTTAACATGTTAATTAGCTTTACAGTCAGGCTATGATAAGCAGCAACTGTAATCTCGGGGTTGTTCAATGATGGTGAAACCATTTCTGATAATGTGCGGACAGATTAAACTATCCAATTCAAACCTATTAGTTCAATTTTTTGTGAATTATTGACAACCAAAAATTAATTATTTATCGCTAGATTCATCACCTGAATCAGTTGGTCAGTTGCTAAACCGCTAAATCACTTTATTTCATTAAATTATTTGCCCAAATATCTCGATTCAGGTTTAAATTTTTTCTTGTAATGACGTAATGTGGCGCCCCTCAATGAAAATTTCAGTTCAGTTTTTGCGCTCACAGGCAAGCAATGCAAAACAAAATGGAAAAATTTGCGGGATAGTTACGTGAAGCACAGACGAAAGAGAAAAGTTAGTAAGAGTGGTGAGCTGGTGATCAGGCGAAGAAGCGATTCAAGTGGAAGTACTCCGTGGTTGAATGGACTTACGGCCTATCTTCTCCTTTTTTCTAACCTTTTCTTTTTAATAACTAGCTACAGTCCTACAGCAATTATCACACCCTCTTCACCGTCCGCCATGTTTCATTTCTTAAAAAAGAAGAAATCGGACTTTCGTGAACACACCCGCGTTTCTTCCAATCGCGTTTAACGCCTAGCGAAAATCGCCACCCAAAAAACGCGTGTCAGTTTATGTTTGACCCAAAAAAACAATTCACAGGTCAAACAAATTTCAGGGTTTGTTTCATCAGTGGAACAATGAACCGACAAAAGTTTGGAGGGTCGGGGGGGTATGCCCTCGAAAAAAAATTCTCAACGGATTTGCACAATCTAGAAAAACAGCCCAAAATGATTACCAATTTTAAAGTCATTTGTTAAAAAGGGGGGAAACTTACCTTCCTTGCCCCCCTGGCGGCGCCGCTGAATTTACTGTTTAAAGCTTTGGCTTAGTAACGATAATCTTGAAGCAATTTCGCAGGGTTGAGGAAAAAGTTAGCAAATATCGATTATTCTGTTTAACTTCTTTTGTTACGTTTAATCATTTGATAAAGTTACATCCGATTCGACAAGTTTTAAAGTATTTTTTATGCATCAGGCATGCAGCACTAGTTTCAGAACTTCCGCTAGTTAGCTTATTCTTGCGCAGTCTATTTGAGAGCAGATTCAATATTTCTCATTGCGAGTTTTGAGCGCACTTTCAGCGAGGCACATTCTAATCAAGGGCCGCAGTTCAATTAAGAAAACAGGGTCTGTACGATATACTTCCAACAAAAACAACGGCAATGCAATGAACACAGTAATCAAACACAAAATGACGCGATTTTTCTCTGTTTTTTCGTTTTAGTTTTTCACATTGGGTACCCCTATCATTTTCAAGGGGTCACTTATGGGACCAAAAAATTAAAAATATTTTATATAAAGTACAGGAATTTTTTGATGGGTCATGGCTGTGGGTAATGTTATAACAAATATAAGGTACAAAAATTAGAAAGCCTCGCTGCAGAACTTTGAGCTAGAATATTGCTCGCGTTTTGTCGTGCTTTTCAAACTCTCCTCAAAAACAGCTACTCAAAATCAAATCAATAAAACGATATTTGTACGATTTTCATATGCAATGAAATTTATAGCACAAACTAAGTGCATCCTTGCCTGTCTGAAGATAAAATAAGTTAGAGCAAGATAAGCAGCAAAGTTGTAATTATAGGATAAAATTGTCCACCACTTAGGTGATCTCATGTCAGACCGAAAGGGAGAGAATTTGTTTAGAATAAAATACGTAGGTCTTACGTGTAAACAACGTGCACAACTACCCATGTTACAATAAGTGTTTGTCGCTGCGATACTAAAATAAGAATAGGCCGCAAAAATGGTTAGAGAAAAACCACACAATATATTACTTTCGACAGATAGATCAAGTGTTCGTATGGTTTTCTCTAACGCTCTATGACGCAACAAGCTTCCTTGTTTCATGCGGAGGAGTGACTCGCAATAGCCGCAAAACGGAAGTTAACAATGACAACATTGAATTTACCTTTCATTGAAAACAAGCAATGCCTACCGCTCAAACAAGTGCAACTTCAGTAACTGAAAGTAAATAGGGTGTATATAAAAGAGTATTGGCAGGGCTATTAATAGGGAAACTGCGACGCAACGGAATGCGTTAAGACGTTCGATGTGCTATAAGTCAAACAGTGGTTGCAGTATACTTGGTGAGCATTGCTCTTTCACTGTTATCCTCACTGTGCGTTTCTTTTTCTGTGCGCTGAAATAAATTGAAACTGACTGACGGATTAACGAATTGGCTCGGTTGGTGCTACACTAAATTGAATTGGTTAAAGTATGCTAAATTTTCTAATATCGAATCTTCGAGTAAATATACATTTTTATAAATTTCAGGTAAGCTACTTAAGTTTATCTACCAAGCTTGTAATTATTCAAAATTACATACTGATGCTTTTAAAATTCGTTGGTGTCGGTATTTTATTCCGTTTATTTTTATCAACAAACGCTCAAACTTGGTCAGCATGGTCTGAGTGTGAATCGATACCAAGTTGTTGTCGACGACGAGTTCTAACTTGTGATGATGGTGCAGGACTTCAATGCGCTAAAGATAGAGTTTTCGAGCAGAGAGTTGTTTCAATTTCAATGAATCAATGTGATGATGCTTGTAGTGAAAACATGTCATGGCTTAAATCTACTCGAGTAAGTAGTAAGAACGACAATTTAAATTATTTTATCACGTTTTTGCTTCATGTCTACCTACTGATACTTTCCTTTAATTGTAAGACAAAACGCTGAAACTAGCCGCCTTTATTGCTTGATTCTCGTGGACATTTACTAAAGAAACCCGTAAAATGAATCAATGAGGTTGTTTTAAAACATAGGCGTAGCCAGGGGGGGGGGGGCCAAAGGGGCCATGGCCCCCCCCAAAATTTCTGACTTTTGTTGCTGACCCTTTGATAATTTTGTGGCATTCACGAGCAGTTTGCAATCACTAGGCCTATTGAGCTGATCACAGACGCATGTTTATATTGCCGGTACGCTGGTGGCTCGCTCAATTTCTGGCTTACCACCCATTGCCATTGTTACCTCACAGGGGAGTTAGTTTTGAATGTGTGGTCACTTGTTTTTGCTCGTGAAAAGACACTACATATTTTTGTGTGCGTAGTTAGTGCGTTACATCCATTTAAGTCAGTTTACGTTGATTGAGGTTTGTAGCCTAGCTTAGCTCCCTGGTTTCGAATTTTAAACGTTTAGCTACAACGCAGTTTTTTTTTACTTTTAAAAACCGCAGTCTTCGTAGATCGCAAAACCTAAACTAGCAAGATTAGATAGCTTTTTTCTCCGAGAAGTCAAGATGTGCAGCCCTCATCAACATCAAGCAGGCCCATGTCTACTGAGGAAACACCAAATACACCTGTTAGAACTGACACCTCTAATCACGGGCAACAGCAAACATATGAACTAGGTATAACCAACGATCTAGGGTTTGTCCTTAAGCATCATTCATAGCTTACAGATGCTGAGAGCTACCGACTTTTAACTTCCGATGGTCCAAAAAACGTGGCGCTTCTTGATACCGTTAAACAAAGTCGTCGCAAGTTTCTGAAAGCATGGCTTGAGGATGACAGGTTTTCCAGTTGGTTAGTCTACACTCAACTCTCTGGTGGAGGTGGTTTATGCAAGATATGCATTGTAATGCAAGCACGTCTAAAGCATGGCAATATCGGCAATGCTGCTTTTGTCAAAAAACCATGCATTGACTTCAAGAAATTTATTGAGAAAGCTGTTGACCACCGAGATGTTGGTTACCACAAAGAAGCAACTACTGCTGCGAAAAACTTAGTCATAAGTATGGAAAGTGGCCAAAATGTGTGTGCGAGCTTGGAGACAGCATATGCTACACAAATGAGAGAAAACAGAAAGATAATTACCTCTATTGTTAAGACTGTGATATTCTGTGCCTCAAACAACATCCCTTTGCGCGGTCATTCCGAAGATAAAGGGAATTTCATGAAGCTTCTTCAATTTCGCATTGACGCCGGGGATGAAGAATTAAAGAAACATTTTGCTCGAATGGCCAGCAACGCCAAATATACAAGTCCAATGTTCCAGAATGAGATTCTCGCGATAGCCAGCAATATGATAGTGCAAGAGATTATCACAGAAGCCAACAAATCTTTTGTGTCAGTGATAGCTGACGAGTCGTGCGATATTTCTGGTAAAGAACAGCTCAGTATTGTTTTGAGATACATGATTGGCAGCAAAGTCCACGAGAGCTTTACAGGATTTGTTGAAATGGATTCAGTTTCAGCAGAACCAATTTCATCAAATATTTTGGCCCACCTATCTAAGATAGGAGTGGATTTCCAAAAACTTGTTGGGCAGAGATATGATGGTGCGTCAACAATGGCAGGTCACTTGAGTGGTGTACAAAACGCATTCGCGATAAGTACCCTCGCGCAATATTTGTGCACTGTGCTTCTCACTGTTTAAATTTGGTCATCAATGACCAAAGTAAGGTTCCAATCATCAGAAACACCGGTGATGTTATTAGGGAGACTATACATTTCTTCAGAGAGAACCCCAAAAGACGTGCAAGCTTGGAAATTAACATTTTTTTATTCTCGCCTACCAGATGGTCCGAGAAGTACAAGAGCATCCGAATCTTCAAATGTAACTTCAAGCGCATACTTGATGCTCTTGGTTTTTTGATGAGCAATGGCAGCAGTGAGACAAGAGCAAAAGCGTTTTCTTTGAAATCTGCCCTGGAGAAGTCTGGTGTGACTTACACTGTGTGCTTAATGGCGCGATATTCGTCATTTATAGAATCTTTAGCGCGTAAGCTTCAGACTGTTCGAGTCAGTGTGCTATCTGTGAAGAGTCTTATTTCTTCTCTTCAGAGCGTTGTCAGTCAAGAACGCACAGACTTGAACATTGCGTCAAAAATTTATGAAGAAGCTTGTGAAATAACTGGGGTGAAGGCGCTGACAAAGCCCAGAGTAGTCGAGATACAAGCTTATCGTGATAACGTCTCCGCTGAATCGACTTCACAGTATTTCCATCGTGCCATATATCTCCCGTATGTCGACGGCCTAAGTTGCTCTCTTCGGGAAAGATTTAGCGACAATCCTTCGTTTTTTGCTTTATTGTCACTCCTTCCTCCAAACAAGCCAACCCAAATCGATGAGATCGAGCGCTCGTATTCATTGGATAATCTTGAAAGCGAAGTGAGGCTGTGGAGATCTTCTTTGAGCCTTGAAGTCAAACACGAATGTTTGCAGGAGCTTTTTATGAGTACTCAAGATTACCCAAGCGTGCGCAGCGCTATCCAAATCATCATGGCGTTTAACAACTGTTGAAGCTGAGCGGTCTTTTTCATGCTTGAAACGAGTGAAGACATGGTTGCGTTCAACAATGACTTCTGATCGACTCTCAGATTTGTGTGTGCTTCACTGCCATAGCGCAAGGATTAACGACACCGAGAAGATCGATCGAGTTGTGACGTGTGTAGTTGGTGGGAAGCGACAAATGGACTTTTAATCGTAGTGGTGCCATACTTCCTTTTGTTATGCGTTGTAAATATTTGTTATGTTAGATTGTTAGTAATACCAATCCAACACCTTGTGTTTCTGTTCCACCACTATTCGAACGTATCACAGCCACAGACCCCGGCACTACACTAACGCCTGCCTAGAGAATTGCAGGAGTCAGAGCCAAACGTTCAGTGCCTTCATTTCGTCTGACAACTCACCTAGACCGCGAAGAAATGAATAGAAAAACATGGGGGCTGCATACCGTGATTGGATAAATTAATGTTCCAAACAAAATACTACTACTCGCTAAAATTTCAGATATTTGGCCCCCCCCAAAATTTTTGGCTGGCTACGCCACTGTTTTAAAATTATGTTGAACTGAAAGTTCAACAGTAAGTGAAGGAGACTGCGAAGTGATCTGTTACCTGTGCGCTACACCGCTAGGCCATGTCGCTGACAAATCGGATGATTTGTTAAAAAGGGGTCAGTTTTGTTAACTATCGCTGAGGATCGGCCGGTTGTTTTTGTTCAAAATACAGTCTTACAATAAACTTTAAACAAACAGTAGTTGATGACACTCGCGTTTTTAACAACTTGTGTTTAGAAGTTACTCCAGCCATGCCAAGGCAACTGCTACGATGCAACTGAAATAATCTCCCACCATTACTCAGATAATCTCGAGTGTCGATTACTAGATTATTATCGTTGTTATAAAGAGCAAACATGTGCTGGTGTGTGGATGAAAACATTTACTCCATGTTCAGTTAGTTGTGGAGGAGGAATACAAACAAGTGTGAAAGTTTGCATGAACCCTACGACAGGTTCGTAAAAAAATTAAGTGTTTCTGTCACTTGCCGTAATACAGCGTACTTACAACAAAAATAACCAAAGTTAATTATTTTATAAAAAATGATAAAAAGGATGATTCGCCATACAATCCACTCTGCTGTATCGAAATCGATTAACAACCAAAAAAAGTCAATGATACTCTTGAATGGGTAACGCTTACTATTGTTTAAGTATCCTAGCTAAAATATATCATTTAGCTAACTCACAGCGTTGCAATATATTAAACCTTTAGTAGCCTACCCTCTGTTGGTCCATAAACACATCGGACCATACATAACTGATTAGACCATTAGAAAATGCTTATGTAAGTGATTTGTTCTAATACTGCTGAGATATCCAAAGGACATCACTCTGTAAATGCAATTTCCATTAGCAGCTTTTGCAACCAAGAACATTAACATAACAACCATAAACATTTGTTTGTTTTGTTTAAAGTATAGCAAATTAAATTTAACCTAAGGTGCAGCGACCGTGCATTTTTTTAAAAATTGTTTATATTTCTTAAGTCCTGCACGTTTCAACGTGCAGTATATTGTTTTGTCGCTGTAACCTGTTTTTCGGCCATTGTTTTTGTTTGGTGTTTTTCTGGTCATGGAATAAACTACTACAGCCCTTGCCATGTGGTGCTAGCATCTGTCCATACCTAATGCATGGCAAAAAGTATTATATAGGCCTATCTGGTATAAATGGGCAGATTTTAGAACAGTTGCCATAATACTGGAATATGATGGTGTATGGTATTACACCCAGCTTTAATCATTGACAGGCATATAGTATATGCAGTACTTTTACAACGATGAACAGCATAATTGTAACTACTTGTATGCAGTCCACTTTAGTAAGCATCTGCAAATTTAAAAAGAAGATAAATACTGCTCATTGCAATGAATGACATTTAAAAAAAACAAAAAAATAACTGAAACAACTCTTCTGAACTAGAATGCAAAACAGTTCAACCAAGAGTTGCAATCTACGCTGGTTTAAATTTTACAAGCTACTACTTGTCTGCAATAACACATTCTTATGCTTTACGTTAACGTGAAAAACACATGAAACTTCAGCTTGCAGTATGCCAATAATAAACACTTAAGGTATGAAAAAAATGAAAAATCACTGGTTCTACTACAGAAACCGTATAGCACTGTGTATTACTTGAATCCGTTAAGCACACCACTGAACCACTGCTGCTAAAAACTGCAGAAATTGTAGTTTAATAATTTTGGCATCATCATCTAAATGATTTTGTCTGCTTTCATCCAGTCCAAAATTACCCTTTCAAACTTGTATACCAACTTTTACGAGCGGCATTCTCAAAATTCTTGACCCCCTAAAAATTTCGGGCCCGGTACCAAAGGTATCCCCTGGACCCCCCTGTCAACGGCCCTGAATCCATTATAAATAGCCCACTTCGCTTGACTTATATCCAGCGTAATGTCATCAATTTTCCTTGTTATGTAATGCACTTTTTTGATAACGTCGACTCACCCATTTCAAAGGTAAATCTTCATATAACTGCAATGGATCAAATTTTGGAAGAATCACATCAGTGACGACCACACAGGAATGTCAAGCGCAACAATGCCCCGCACCAACCCACCCATACACGCGGCATAAACTTTTTACTACGCAAACGAGTTCAAATAATGTGATGGAGAAAGAACTGTTATCAATAAAATATACAGGTACGTTAACGCACTTAAATATTGTAGTTCATGAAGCATCTCTACTATTTTTAAAGTAACAGGATACAATCGGAAAGTGGAAAATCGACAAAAAAGAGAAGTTTGCAATCCTAATCCATGCAACATGTGGGGATCGTGGACTGCTTATTCCGACTGTTCGGTAACTTGCGGTGTGGGAACTCGACAATTCACCAGATCATGTTTATGCAGTTATGGTAACCATTATATCAATAAAATTTCGTTTGACATTCTATTCCACCGAACAGAAAACTTACACAAAAAAATCAATTTTTTGCTTTTTGCGGTTGTTGAGTAACTTGCGGTGTGGGAATGCGACAGTCATTCAGAAGATGTTTATGTAGCGACGGTAAATACAGGGCCGGATTTACCAATAGCTTAGGCAGACGGAAGCCTAGGGCCTCCGATAATCTGAGGGGCCTCATCACGAACAACGAAGACCTTTTTTTGGTCTTACCGACTTTAAGTGGAAAAAATAGAACTAGCCTAGGGCCTCTTATTGAAATACGGCCTGGGCAAATATCAAAAATTTTGTTTGAGTTTCAGTCTACCCGATTACACAAAAATCAGTTGGTTATATGACATCGTAGAGCGGTAGACAGAAAACAAAAATCCTTTAGTTTACTCCAGCAAAATTTTTAACTTCTGTAGTGTTAGAAATCCTCAACTGGCTTTCCAACCCTAAAGTGCCCGGTCGTAGCGCCAAGACCTTCACTTCCTTTTCCATATTAAATGCAAAATCACTCAGTTTTTTGAATATCTTCAGCTTTCTAGAAGCTAAAATCATGTATAAAATAGAGCAGGGATGGGCAAACTGCAGCCCGCGAGACCATTTCATGCGGCCCGCAGGCACTTACAGAAATATAACGATGGTGAAAATGCAAAACCTCGTATGTGCAAATTTTCGAAATTTTTTTATTGACGTAAAGTTTTTTTTTTAATACTTTATGTTTTGAAAAACTATTTTGGCAAAATTTCAATTCCGAAATGACGTCATCATTTATAATCCAAAACCTCGTATTTCAACTTTTGATATTTTTGAAAGGCCAAAATCTTGTATATCAGCAAAATTTGCTTTTTACGAAAAACTTTTCTGGGTAGAATATTCTGTGCAGAAGCAGAGGCGTATATGCGAATTTTTGATGCAATTATGACGTCATTAATTTCATTCAATAATGAGAAACGAAGTAAATTTTGCAAGGGACAAATTAATGTTTCGACTATAACAAAAGTCTCGTCAGCCTTGCTACGCACAGCCGATCCAGGCTAAACTCATTCCAGACTGTAAAGACTCTTTTTTGCATTGCTTTACCAGCCATGGGGGCTTCTAGTGATGTGGGCTAGTTAGGCTACCGGTAACTTAGTTTGGGGTTAGTAGTTATAGGCTTTTTCAATAGGTATCGTTGTTTGGGGCCAGTCGCCTGCTAAAGATAGGGCACAACCTAGAAAAGAGATGAAGTCGAGATGTCCAGGTAAAGCAATGCAAAAAAGAGTCTTTACAGTCTGGAATGAGTTTAGCCTGGATTGGCTGTGCGTAGCAAGGCTGACGAGACTTTTGTTATAGTAGAAGTAAATTTTGTTTTTAAGTATCTAAGTTTACAGTCTTGGCTATCAGTGAGCTTTAGCCTAATAATAATAATAATAAAGTTGGAAGAAGTGTTGCATAACTGACAAACAATTTTGAGAGAACAAGAGCTTCAATCTAAACATTTTCGAGCGTGTAGCGGGGTAGTAGCAGGTTACTGTTCTTCCCAAATTTCTCACTTGGCCCTCACAACAAGTTTGATTGTTGAAATAAGGGTGTTCTGTAAAAACACCAGAACATTGTAGGGCGAATACAACCACAATTGTTGAGGAGTGTCGTAGGGGGCAGTCACAAGAGTTTTTAAAAAGAGAGCGCCGAAAAAAGCTTTTCAACATTAAGCTACGATTTTTATTGGAAAATTAGCGCTATGACATCTTTTGGCTTTTTTCAAAGGAGGCCTGAGGCTCATTTCTTGCGTTCGCCATTGGCCCTGGCCCTTTTAAATTTCAAAGTTAGAGTATATTTTAAAAAGTAAGTAAGGATAGATTCATTGCAAGTGATACAATTGCAAGTGATTCATTGCAAGTGATACAAAAAAAAAAAAATTCATTGCAAGTGATACTTATAGCTACCACACGCCTTGCTTTACTTAATTTTTTTAAGCTTTTTTCTGCCTTGAATACAGCCCACCCGGAAGTTGGCATGAGGCAAAAGATTCATTTTTTCCAAAGCATTTCATCTGAAGTATAAACGTTGAAAAATGTTAAACGTTATAAACTTACCCGGAAGTATAAACGTTATGAACTTTTGTGACATATTGCGAAGAGATAAAATTTTTGAAGTCTAAGGATGTGAGCTACCTAACGGCGTAGCCTAAGAGAATGTTTTCATTTTCAATGATAACAAAGTATGGACCTGGAGCGTTTAAGTACCTCTTCTTACGTGGCTTCTATATAATTAATCGACTCTTATCCCTATCAGTGTCTTGTTAAAGCTATTTGTTTTTAACTTAAAATGTTTCCTGGTACATACTTGTTGTATTCTTGCGTAATAACTTTTTTACCCTGTTGCGATTTTTCCTTTAAACCCCTACATTTCGATGCTCTTTTTACGCTACATCTTTCAGCTGTAGGGACAAGAACTTCCCGGCATGTTGTTTTTTAAACAGAAAAGAATGGGAATGCTTTTTTTGCGAGCGATTGGTTTGAGTTGAATAAACTTTCACTGGACGCGCAAGCTAAATCTAAGCCCAGATCATTTGGTTAAAGGATTGAGTTGGTGATGAAATGGCGCCGCTACGCTAATGTTTTGTTTCACACGTTGAAGTAGGAGACGAACAAGATCGCTTAAAAGTTTAATAAAGCAGATGTGAAAAAATTTTTTTGGAAAAAAGTGGAGCTAAGAATATGGAAATGCTCATCTCGCAGTTTGGTAAATCTAGAAGTAACCAAATACTAACTTTTTAATAGTTGTGCATGACTAAAAATTAAAGTGTGCCTGAGCCTTGAGCCCCCTTCGTGTTCGCCGATGTTTGATGTGTTACTGAACTTACTGCAATATACATGTCCCAGCAATACAGTAATGGGATGCTTTGAAACAATTTTAGCCAGGGGTGGGCAAAATTTTTCACACGAAGGCCACAGTTGAAAAAATTTTGAATCGGATTCGGAAAGCCGCACTGATTGGAAGAGAAAAGAGAAAGGTCTACACGTCCGCAGATGTCCTATTTTTCACTGACATTCAGCGCGAAGTTAAAAAAAGTCTTCGGCTTGATTCACGGTAGGAGCTTATCGATGGAGAAAATGCAAAATCTCGTATGTGATTTTTCAATCTTTTGAAAAAATTTAAAAAACTCTCCAGCTTTTTTAATTATTGAAATAAAAACTTGGTAATATCAAAAAGGTTGATTCTTAAAACTATCGAATCAACATTGTCATCAAAAATTTTCAAACGTTTCTCTTTCCTCAGTAATTAGCACATACGAGGTTTTGCGTAAAAAAATTCTTGATCAAGTTTGTTTTTTTGAACCATAATGCGAGGTTTTGCGTTTTGATATTGTTAAGTCAAAATATCATTTCAGCGTTTAGGAAGTATTACTGACATCAACAATGCAACGTAAGGAAGAAAGAACATGACATCATACGGTAATGACGTAATTGACATTATGACGTCGTAAAATATATCATAGTTTACGAATTTCAATCAATGCCTGAGGAAGGATCATGTTCTTGTTAAAAACTTATTCATAGCTTTTCAAAAACAAAGTATTCAAATATATTGCTTAAATCAGAAATGAGCAGACTACGCATGCGGCACGCGAGACCATTGAATGCGACCCGCGGGCACTCACAGAAATATATATACTCCTACCGTGAATCAAGCCGAAGATCTATTTTTTGAATGACAGTGAAAAATAGACCATCTGAGGACGTGCAGACCTTTTTCTTTGCTCTTTCAATCATTCATTCATTCATTTATTGACGTACCAGTATCAAGTCAGCACAAAATTTCAACAATGCCAAAAAAATGAATATAGCGCATGGCGCACTCAACAACAGGTCTTGACGTCGCGCAAGCGGCGGCTGTTTGTGGAGGCTGATTGCAAAAACACGATGTTTGAGCATCACTATGCTTTTTCTTATTTTTTTTTGTAAACGATTTTATTAATCAGCTTTACACAAAATGCAATTTGGCGTGTTTCAAGATTAATGCACGGAATTTAAGTCTTATTTGCTGTAGTCAAATACATTGCCATTAAAAATTTTTTGAAAATATAATAATTTAAATGACATTTTTCAGAAAACGGTGGAATTCCAGACGTATTTGATTAGTACCAGAATAAAACGACACATGTAGTGACCTAGCCACTACAATGTATGATAACTTATAAACTATATTAGCAACACTGTATTATAGTCTGCGATTATTATTAATTGGCAACATTAATGAATGCTTCTTCTTGTTCTTTTGCAGGATAGCAGCTAGGCTAAAATAGGATGCTGTGAGTTGATCAAAAGAAGAAAGCAAGAAGAGTGTTGTAGAGGTGAGTAGTGCCCTACAGCATATGGCGACCTCGCCCTATACACACTGTTAGCAAGGCCGCGGTAAATGCAACTATCAACGATAAAAATGTACAGACAAAATAATAGCTAAAATTCAAAACACCCTATTAGGTTAACTTTGTTATAAAGCTGCAAGATGAGAATCCCACAACCGCATTAAAAAAACACTAAAGCAATTACCACATAGTGTTACACCCAGTGGTGGGCACGATAAACCTTTCTGTACTAAAGCGATAACGATAATCGATAACTTCAAAAAAGCCCTAGGCGATACCGATAATCGATAAATCTCATTTGTTAAAGCGATATCGGTAACGATAAATTATCGCCGATACATTTTTCCGATAAATGTCGCGGTAAATTTTCACTGTGTTTGACAAAGTTTTTTTTTTGTAAGTCGAATTGCAAAAGTGTTTTTTCTAAATTTTTCAAGAAAAGAGAGTAGTTCACGAACTCTGCCGTGAAATTAAACAAAACAAAGAGGTAGTTTTCTGAAATTGCAACAAATTTTAAAGGACACCGTGTGGTTTTTTCATAGCGCCAACTCACTAACTTTGAAGTTTAAACACTGCGTGCATAAAAAACCGTTTATCGCGATAATTTATCGGCGATAACAAAATATATAACAAAAGCGATATCGGTAATCGATAAATTAAAATTATTTTGAGTGATAACGATAATCGATAATAAATTATCGCCGATAAATTATCGCGATAAATGCCCATCTCTGGTTACACCAAATGATATTCCCCACCAGAATGCTAAGTAGAAGCAACACAGGTAAAAAGACAAAACATTCATTATGAACGATGCAAAATTTATGAATTGTATGAGTAGCAAGAAAAATTAAGCAAGAATACCAGTTGCACACACTTGAATAATTAGATAGCACAAACCAAAATTAAGCAGTATACAAATCTGCAGTTTTTTCTTAAAAGATAACAAATTAAAAAAAAATTTTTTTTTACAGATTTCGACTCGAAAATTGAAGTTTCATCACCTGTGTAAAAATCGAACTCATACCTTATTTAGTTCCGTAAATATTAAGGCGTAATGGCTATACCCAGAAAAAAAACTTTCGCTAATTTTTTGCTAACAATATTTTTGGTGGTGATAGCTACTTTTATAATTGTCATGGTTTCTTATGACATCATAAAATCTATAGTTAAAAACCGTAACATTGCATTTAAAACTGACCATGTGTTTACAGTTGTAATACGATTTGAAGAAAGACTAGGAATTTTGCATTCAATGCCACAATGATAGGTTTCAAAATTAAGATTTTCATCACCTTTAATGACGAATACGGGAATTCCATTTATAAACTGATTAGGCTGAATAATAATACAATTTTTTAATGCTAGGGAAAGAACTGAATGTTGATGCTCGCGCTTTTTGCCCTTGTTTATCAATCCGTCTTTCAAAGTTGAAAATGACACTTTATCTTCATATGAAAAACGTTCTAACTCGTCTTCTTGAAAATTTTTAAGAGTGCTTGATGCGCGTTGAGTGGTTCGTTTTGGTGCTGAGGGAGTTGAAACTTGTGAAGATGGTATTCCAGCCAAACAGATGGCAAATTTTTTGGTCGAAGCTTCCCTCCACGAATCTTCACGGTTTCAAAATTTTTTGGCTAGTGTAATTCGCATATCACTGTGTCGCTACTTATTGTCAAGTTAGCATTTGGCACAGCTTGTATCCACTTATTTTTTTCCTCTTCATCACTTGGCAAACGGCACACTGGTATCTTTTCACAGCTACTTGTAGCTGAGCATTTTTTACTATCATAATTTGTTTTGCACGCATATACGCAAAGCAACATTTTCTTTGCATGCTATCGCATTGGGATTATGGTGCTGCATATACCTAGAACTAACCTATGTGTAACGCCCACGATAGTCTGCTGCAAAAAAATGCAATTTAATTCAAGGGCAGTTCTTTCTACGCTGTAGATACCACCAAAGGTAAGCTATGTCTATTATCGGTCCCACGCTTTTTCTGTGTTCACGCACTGCTAACGTACATGTAACGTCGTCCGATGTCGAAAACACAACCTAACCTATGACCTGACCCTAACCGTAGCATTCGAATTTAAACCGAAAAAAAAAAACAAAAAAACGTGGAAGCCTAGTAGACTCCGCCCGATACCAGTAGCCTACAGCGGGTAACGTCTACCATCAGCCCCCAGGTGCGGTTAGAATTAGATTCGGTTAGGGTTGGCAAACTAAAATAGCGTGGGGGCAATACTAGACATCATCTCTTACAACCAAACTTTTAACTCATTCAATTCTGGACCAATTAATTATCTAAACTTCGATTTGAAATGAAAAATGTCAGGCTGGGCCATCGCATGAAAATTTGTGTACTTGTTTGTTAAAACTCCAACTACGATACCGGCACTCTACGTTTATAATGCTACAACGTTATATATGTTATATAATGTTATATAACGTTATTACAAAAACGTTATATAATGCTACTGCAATTCGGATAGGCTATATAAGCTACGTAGATTACATTAAAAGTAGATAATCATTTTTAATTTTTTTTAGAATGGGTGTTCCTTAATATTCTAAATCTGTTTCTATCAGACATCCGGCTCACGCAACCGGTAAACTTTATATCTATCTCTTACTGATGTGCTTAACTAATATCAATTCTTAATTTGCCATCTTGAGTAGAACGATAGCGATTCTCTACGGCTTTTAACCGAGCTGGAAAAAGTTTTTTTTTACACGCCGTTATGATGCTGACGAACTTGGTAAGTACTTCTTATGCGTAGTTAACCACAATACTGTTTACCAACAAACCAGCTAATATCATGCAGCTCACTGCGCCCTTGCCATGCCTTTCCTTTGCTTCTTTGTGTCGAAGTTGTGCTGACCAAGCACTGATGCGATTAAATGCGTGCCGTGCGCAAAAACCGCCACAATACAAATCTACGATCAGCCTCCACGAAAAATGCCGACTTGTACGATGGCAAGGCCTGTTGTTAAGTGCGCCGTGATATAGCGTAAAAGTTGACACAAAGGCACGCTAGGAGACCATAAAAGAGCAATAGCTCACCCAGTCATGGGCACCCATAGTTATTTTTTCAAATGCGATTTTTTCAAATACAAAACAATCAGTGCGGCCCTCGGCTTCAAAATTTTTTGAAATGCGGTCCTTCGTGTGAAAAGTTTGTTCACCTCTGCTCCATTAGATTGTAAATCTATACCGAGCCGGTAATATTAGCCAGTTTGCCCAGAAGCACAATTTTATTAATAATGCTGGTTTACTGCAATGCTATCTTGAATATTAGCAAACCATCAGATGAGGATTTGTAGACAAAAAGATAAGAACTTAATTTTTTTTTTAAAACCAGCTGCTGGATTATCAATCTCGGAAAGTTACGCTGTTGGGTGCAACACACCATCGTGTCCTGCTTGGTCATCTTGGAATCTCTTAACAAGTTGTTCAGTTTCTTGTGGTGGAGGAACAAGACGATTTTCGTCATTGTGTCTATATGATGGAAGAAATGTAGCTTTGTGTGACAGTAAGTAACTCAATAAGCTATCATAAAAACAGTTCTTGTTGACATTATTGCCTGTGCTGTTTAATGTCACTTAACGTCTTACCAATTAGTTGATAAAAACTTGCTGAAAAAACAAAAACAATACAGACAGCGGTTCATCACGTCGCACAAGAGAGGAACAATGCAACGCACAATCGTGCCCTACTTGGTCATCTTGGAGTGAATCTTTGTCTTGTTCAGTTACTTGTGGTGGTGGAACACGACAACTCTCATCAGCGTGTGTATATAATAGAAATCTATCGCTTTTGTGTGGTGGTAAGTAAAACTCTCTAGATACAAACTAAAAACGGTTCTTGCTTATGCTAAAAAACAATTCAGACAGTGGTTTATCAGTTCGCACAAGAGAGGAACAATGCAACACACAATCGTGTCCTACTTGGTCATCTTGGAGTGAATCTTTGTCTTGTTCAGTTACTTGTGGTGGAGGAACAAGAGAATTTTGGTCGTTGTGTCTATATGATGGAAGAAATGTAGCTTTGTGTGACAGTAAGTAACTCAATAAGCTATCATAAAAACAGTTCTTGTTGACATTATTGCCTGTGCTGTTTAATGTCACTTAACGTCTTACCAATTAGTTGATAAAAACTTGCTGAAAAACAAAAACAATACAGACAGTGGTTTATCACGTCGCACAAGAGAGGAACAATGCAACACACAATCGTGCCCTACTTGGTCATCTTGGAGTGAATCTTTGTCTTGTTCAGTTACTTGTGGTGGTGGAACACGACAACTCTCATCAGCGTGTGTATATAATAGAAATCTATCGCTTTTGTGTGGTGGTAAGTAAAACTCTCTAGATACAAACTAAAAACGGTTCTTGCTTATGCTAAAAAACAATTCAGACAGTGGTTTATCAGTTCGCACAAGAGAGGAACAATGCAACACACAATCGTGTCCTACTTGGTCATCTTGGAGTGAATCTTTGTCTTGTTCAGTTACTTGTGGTGGTGGAACACGACAATTAACATCAACATGTGAATATAATGGCAGTTCATCATCTTTGTGCCTCTCCTATGGATTGCCACCTTAACGTGGTGGGGAGGTTTGAGTTTTCAATGATCCTTAGAGCAACGCCGTCGGTAGTGTTTAATCACTTCCATCAGGGTCACCCATGGCGGTAAGGTCGAAGGAGAGAAACAGACCAAGTAGCAATCCAATGCTGTAGCTAAATGGAAAGTTGTAATAACAATATTCATGCTGCATCGGACGGCGCGCAGGATAAAAAGGTCCGCGTTCGAGTTTTAGGCAGAGGGACTCGTTCGAAAAATAAGCTACAGTCTCCCCCACAAGCTGATCGTCACCGGAAACCCACCAACGCAGTCGCTAAGTGTTTGGGGAGGCAAATGGGGGCAGCGCACAGAAAACGTACTCGAGTTGGACCAAACTGCCGGGATCTAGCTATCGGGAACTGGAACGTTTCGTCACTGACAGGAAAAGAGCAGGAGCTTGTTTGCGAAGCCCAACAGTATCGCCTTGATGTTGTGGGAATTTCATCAACAAAGCGCCGGGGTTCTGGAACTGTCGAGTTGAACGGTGGGTGGAAAATTTTCTACTCAGGTGTTAATGCAGCAATGTCTGCTCAAGCTGGTGTTGGCTTACTTGTGAGCCCCAACATAGCTGAATGTGTCGTTGACTGGGTACCACTGGGAGGAAGGGTTTGTCTTCTAAAGCTAAGGCTGCAGGAGCAATCTCTGTGTATCTTGCAGGTGTACGCACCTAACATAGAATCACAGTACGAAGCCTTTTTGGAGGAAGTTGAGGTTGCATTGGGAAAAGCAACTTCATCAGAATCCCTTGTCCATTTGGGCGATTTCAATGCACATGTGGGCATCGACAATGCAACCTGGAAAGGTGTTATTGGGCAACATGGTGACCCTGACATTAACAAGAACGGAAGGTGTTTATTGCAGTTTTGTGCCACCAATGGCCTGTGCATAATGAACACATTTTTTCAGCACAAAAGAATTCATAAGTACACCTGGTACAGAGACTCTTTGGGACAACGCTCCCTGTGTGATTTTTGTATCGTTTCAGCGGACTTGTTTTCTACCGTGTCTGATGTTCGTGTTAAAAGAGGGGCTGAGTTGTCAACTGATCACCACCTAGTTGTCTGCACTTTGAAAGCTTTGAAACCCTTGAAAAAACGAAAGACTTTTCAACCACGAGAAACTTATCGAATCAAATGGGAATCATTGGCTGACAAAGAGGTACGAACTGCATTTGCAGACAACATTGCATCTAAGTTCAAAGAACTTCCGACCTCTACTGAAGACATTGAAACTGAGTGGTGTTTGTTTCGAACAGCAGTCATTACGTCCGCTACTAATTGTTGTGGACGTAAGCGCGTTGGAGGGACGAAGAGTAGCGAGAAAAAAACTCCTTGGTGGAACCAAAAAGTTAAAGAAGCTATTCGTGCGAAAAAAGTGGCTTATAAGGCCTGGCTTGCAAATAAGTCATCACTTGAACTTCGTTCGCAGTACTCTGAAGCACGTAAGGCGACAGCCACAAAAGTTAAACTGTCTAAGGAAAGGGCCTGGAAGGAATTTGGAGAAAGGTTAGACGATGATTTCAAAACGGCAAACAAAGTGTTCCGGCAGACCATTCGCCGTTTGCGTGGAAAAAGATCTCGAGCCGCTCTCTTTATCGAAGATTCAAATGGTGTGACTCTGAAAGATCAAGATGCTATTTTGAATCGGTGGAGAGACTACTTTAGTGATCTTTTAAACCCAGTTGATGCTACACCGACACAAATTCACGAGGAACAGGTTGGGGAAGATATTCAGATAACCGAAGCAGATGTGAATGCAGTAATCAAATCATTGAAAACTGGAAAAGCACCTGGTGAGGATGATATCAGACCTGAAATGTTAAAAGCAATGAACATATATGGTGTTCGTTGGCTGACTCGTGTTTGTAAGGTGGCGTGTAGTACTGGGCAAGCACCAAAGCAATGGCAAACTAGTGTGATAATACCTATCCACAAGAAAGGAGACAAGAGAAAATGCACCAATTATAGGGGCATATCTCTCATCAGTGTCCCGGGTACGGTCTATGCCAAATGCCTTGAAAAGAAATGCCGTGAAATAGTCGAGCCTTTACTAACGGATGCTCAGTGTGGCTTTCGTCCTGGCTGAAGCACAATGGATCAGATCTTTGCCTTGCAGCAAATCTTTGAGACGTCGTGGGAATATGCAAAAGAGGTCAATGCATGTTTTGTTGATCTTGAAAAAGCATATGATCGCATTCCTAGAGACAAGCTTTGGGCGGTGCTGTTGCAGTATGGCATTGATGGCCAGTTACTAACTGCCATTAAGTCGCTGTACGTGCATTCCGAGGTCTGTGTTCGTGTTAACAGTGCAACGACGAAACCTTTCAGAGTAAGTGTGGGACTACGGCAAGGCTGCTCTCTTTCACCTATTCTGTTCCTTATTTATATGGATAGAATAGTTAAGAAAAGTGAGTCTTGTGGCGGAGTAAAGATCGGTGAATGCACTGTACAACGTCTGTTATTTGCAGATGATCTTGTGCTACTCGACTCTACCCAAAATGGTCTCCAGCAAGCTCTTGACAAGTTTTTGGATGCATGCTCTGTTGCCGGAATGAAAATCAGTTCAACAAAAACAGAAACCATGTGCCTGTCCAGACAACCAAAGCAGTGCTCTCTCCAAATTGATGAAGTACCACTAAAACAGTCAGAGAAATTCAAGTACCTCGGCGTCTCACTCACAAGTGACGGCAGACAAAATAGCGAATTGGATATCCGCATCGGAAAAGCAAGTGCAGTAATGCGCCAGCTCCACCGATCTGTGGTACTGAAACGGGAGCTTTGCACCAAGGCAAAGCTATCCATTTTCAGATCGGTCTATGTTCCTATTTTGACTTATGGCCATGAGTGTTGGATCATGAATGAGAAAGTGAGGTCTCGAGTTCAAGCAGCCGAAATGGGATTCTTGCGAAGAATTAGCGGTTTGACCTTGTTGGACAAGGTTGAAAGTGCAGATATTCGTGAATCTCTAAACATCGAAGCGCTGCTTCTCCGACTAGAAAGATCGCAACTGCGTTGGTATGGACATGTGACACGAATGTCCCAGGAAAGAACAGCCAAAAAACTGCTCTGTTCAACACCGATTGGTCGAAGGCCTAGAGGTCGTCCCAGAACTCGATGGCGAGATTACGTAGAAGATCTTAGTTGGTCTCGCCTTGGCATCCCAGCAGAGCATTTATCCTTTGTTGCAGAGGATCGAGATGCTTGGAGGCTCCAACTTGAGCTGCTGCCCCCGCGACCCCCCAAGGATAAGCGGGTCCAGAAAATTGATTGATTGATCATCTTTGTGTGATGGTAATCGTAAGTTTCGTATTACAAACAGGGTTTGTAGCTTATGGGTTTTGTTTTGGAGGTTCTTATGTTCAGCAACTATAGTCCGGGTTGATAATTTAAAATAGGGGTCAGGAAATACCGAAAAACAAATAGCTTAATTCGATCGTGTTACAGTTACAAGCAATGCATACGCCATGAACTAAGAAAACGCCGGACTCGTGTATTGTTGAGAGCGTTCACTACGTGAAGTTGGAAATTAAAAAATGCTCATTGAGCAATTTAAGTACAAATAACACAGCCAACAAACAGCTAGAAATAATTGAGCGAACGTTTCGACTCTCTTCTGATGCTGTTGTCAACGTTATAAGCTTTGAGTTGGGTCTTATGCCACTGCGCAAAAGGAACTGTGGTAGGACAGAAGAAGCTTTAGTTTAGTCACGTGTTAAAGAGACGGAGTGGAAACGATACGGAGTCCATGCCACAATTCGGTTTGAGTTGTTGTATGAATAGGATCAAAGATGGGCGACAGTTATAATTTCTGCGAAGCACAGATCAAATCACTCGCGCAAGTTGGTACAAAGTTGTGAAAAGCCCCTGAATCGAATGCAATCAGAACATAACGGCAAAAGAAACATTTCTAATACAACTTTGCACGTATAATTACTATTAGCATGTACAGCATTATAAGGAAAATCTAGGCCGTGATGGTTTACTTCCTCGTACACGAAAAGAACCATGCTGGCATGCAATACGATACACAACTGTGTTCTGGACGTCCATCTTGGGAAAACTCGACAACTTTATCAACGTGTGCAAATATAGAAAGTCCTAATGTTAAAATATTTGTTATTTTAGGCAGTGATGGTTCGTCACGACGTACGAGAGAAATATCATGCAACACGCAGTTGTGTCCTACTTGGTCATTTTGGAACGCATCTTCATCTTGTTCAGTTACTTGTGGTGGAGGAATACGGCAACTGTCTTCAACGTGTTTATACAATGGAAATCCATCAGCTTTGTGTGATGGTAAGCCTCGTTGTAAAAACAGGGCTTGTAGCCTGTGTATTGTATATGAAGGTTTGTATCTTCAGCAACTACAGACCAGGTTGATAGTTTAAGGTGGGTTCAAAACATACCGCAAAACAAAAAACTTAATTCGATCTTTTGCAGTTATACGCAATGACGCACCGGGCGTTTCGGGGGTCAACCCCCTCATTGACGATTGGAAAAGAAATAAAAACCTAATTTTTTCGAACAACCCGCCTTTTTTGAAACAGAGATTGCCGAAATTGCTATCATGTTTATCTGTGCTCTCCAACTTGCTTATACAATCTCGAGGAACTCATTGTGATACAATAATACCGGTAGTCAAACTTTATTGGTGCGTTGCGCTTGAATCAATGACTACAAGCCTGGACAAAGTCAATGGGCGCTGTTAAAGCTGGAGTCGTGTTGAGATGTCATAAAGCGATTCTTCTCAAAGGCTACAGCTGGACAAAACAACGTTTCACAGGTTTCAGCACAGAAGGCATTTCGGAAGAGAATGGTTGCAATGCAGGCAGATGTTCCGCTTGCGATGTCATAATTTTGAGTTTACCAAACCGCCCAGTTGAAGTATAGGGGTTAAAGACATCGCTATCGGCGCGGGAGGTTTTGGGTTCGATTTCAGGAACGGTACCGGTCGTTAACTCATTTGTTAAGCGCACAGGCTGTCGGTGCGGAAGGTTTAGGGTTCGATTCCTGTACCGTTCAAATCGGCACAGTGTCGCCAACTGCTCGCCACCGCTGCGACGTTTCTGTGTTCCCCAGGCGCTGAGTCGCGGAGATGGGTCCCAGTGGCGTGCGCAAGAGAGAGGGTCGGGAGTTAATAACCCCATCCCTCCTTGAAAGTCGCAGAAAAAATGAAATTAATCAAGTGAAATTATTAGCGGTGCATTACGTAAAATAAACAAGATACACGAAAAAAGAAAAAAACCGCAGGGAGACTGCGAGTTGACCTTACGGTCTTCGAGTCAGCAGCCACCCTGTAATTTTTTTTGTGGCAGTTTAATGTCGCAATTTTACCTTTGATTGGTGGATAGCCAATTAGTTCACTTGTAAAATTGCAAAAGAGAATAATCTTTGTATTTTTTCATGGCCTTTCTTTTTTGAAACGAACCGACTTTTCTTCGTGCGAAGCTTGCCGAAATTGCTATCATGTTTTTTCTGTTCTGTCCAACTTTTTAATTTAATTTCGAGAAACTTTCATTGCGATGCGATGCAACAATACTGGTAGTCCAACTTTTCTGATGTGTTTTGCTTGAACAGCATTTTTGTGATTGATGCTGCTGTGAACGTGAAGCAATTGGTAAGTTTCCATGCGGTATATCGGCAGTACGGTGACTATGGCCGCACTCAAAATTTGTTTTTAATCCTTCATTGTACTTATATACTAGTTTCATTAACCCTTCATCGGGCGCCATGTGATTTGTCACACGATAGGGCGCAATGTGCCTCGTGGGCACAACGTCAAAAATACTTCTATAAAATTATAATTCAATGCAAAAACATTGGAAGCCAGACTTAGCCTTGGGGGCCAAGAATAGGCATTGTTGCCTTAAAAAAAATTGAAACGTCTCTTCTTGAAACTGATTACGTAATCAGGCGCAATGTCTATCAGCGTCACTCATTATTTTAGCGTATACGTGTGAAATTAAATAGCATAAAAATAGCAAAAAATTAAGCGCTGATTTTAAAAGAAGTAGGACTGTACTATCGATTAGTATGCATTGTTGCTTTAGATACACAGTACAAGTAAAAAAAATTGAAAAGTTTTTCCTGAAACTGATAATAAAATTAATAACGTAATTGGGCGCAATGTGCTTAACAGATCTTTTACGCTATATCTGCCCTCAAAAATGTCAAATCTACAATTGCTCTAAATGTTGCTTACCAGCACATGGTATGTGTGATTGGTTTAAAAGTGTGTTCGACATCGTCAGTCAGAACTCAAGACACAAGCAGTTACGCCATCTATGTGCCTGTCAGATCAGTCGCGCCCGACGGAGGGTTAAGTTGGCTGTGCTACCGAAGCGTGGTAGCGAGTGGCGACCCCGCGGCTTAGCTCCTGGGCAACGCAGTTCCGCGAGGAAACGTCGCAGCGATGGCGAGCCGTTGGCTACATTGTGTCAGATTTGACCAACCTGGGAATTGAACCCCAAACCTTCCGCATCGATTGCGACATCTTTAACACTGCGCTGTAATCGTCCGGTTTGTAGAAATATTATTAAAATGTAAAAATTTAAATTGACACTGCCCTAAGTGTTAAAAATAAAATATAAATACTGTCAATGAAGACCAGTCCAACGAAAGATTTGAAATGGCCCAGGGGCGAATCGGGAGGGGGTAAGCAAAATTGTTTTCACGTACCGTAACTGTTTCAGGAGCTGGAGTGTTCCGTTTCCCAGACACCTCGATTATGTGTTTAAAAGTATCTGATGATGTTGACGCTGTGATTTTGGTGAAAAATGCTTAGATAATATCGACGCTGTTTTTGACCTCAATCGCGTGATTAGGGATTCCTCTCGCGCGTAATTTGTCTTAGTTTAAAAATGTTTCGGTAGGGAGGGCAATTTCTTCTCATGCTCCTCTATCTTCACTTTTCAAGATAGTGATGGGAGAAACTGCCTTTTTCATAGTAAGTGCATAATAAATGTTTATATCAAGGTTTACATGCGTTGTTTATATCAATGTTGGTTCTTGAAAAAAGTTTTTTGAAGGGAAGCAATTGCCTGTTTTAACTCCCTGGCTACATTCTGTTTGTGACGTACTTGCGAAAGCTAGCTTACTTTAGTCTGTTAGCCTTCCTATGACCCAAAAATGAGGCCAACTAAAATTTTTTCAGTAAATTTTTAACCACGGCTTGACAGCTTGAGTTTCTGTAAAGCCTTTCCTTTTTTAAAATGAAGCGCAAAGAATCTAGCAAAAATGTGAATGAAATATCTTGATTGTTTCCTTCGTTATGGCATTATACAGCTTAATCATAGTTAACAGCAATTGCGCGGTAATTCAGACTAGAAACATTACAATCCGATGCACTTTAATACCTCTGAACTACTGTAATTATAGCATCTTTACGTCATCACGATTTGACGTCACTGAACCCTCCCCCCCATTGAAAAATTCTGCGTACGCCACTGGCAGACACGATAAACTATATAAGTAAACGCCGGACTCGTGTATTGTTGAAAGCGTTCACCACGTGAAGTTGGAAATTAAAAAAATGCTCATTGAGCAATTTAATTACCAATAACACGGCCAAGAAACAGCTAAAACTAAATTGGGAGAACGTTTCGGCTCTCATCTGATGCTGTTGTCAACGTTATAAGCTTTGGGCTGGGCTTCACGCCATAGCGCAAAAGGAACTGAGGCAGGACCAGGGCTGGTGAGAGGGGGGCAGGGGGTACAAAGTACCTGGGCCTGTCATGTTTTGAGGAGCCCGTTGAGGGGCCCCGCTGTTATAAAATTTTTCTTTACGGACACACGCGCAGAAATGCTGGAGAAATTTCGTATTCGTTATGTTAAGACCTACCAGTGTGCGAAGTAACGGGGGATGGGGGACATGTCTCCCCCAGTAAAAATAGTCGTCCCCCCAGCAAAGAAAGAAAACTTGTTCTGGGGGGATGCTAAAACGTACCCCCCGCCCAGTGATAAGTACCGTAAGAAGTTAAATGTTTTTTATACGTGTTGCTTGTGGGTACGGAGTGCGGCGATACTTTCCAGCATATCTTGTAGCCATTATGGTTTCCTTCACAAACTAATCAAGAACAACCTTTTCAGTGCGCTTATTACAGAACAGAACAGTTTGTTTTTTATCAACGTTACAACACGTCAGCAGTTTTTTATAAGCGTTAGTGAAAGCACTAAGAATATGTTAAAGCAGCGGTTCCCCAACTTTTTTCATCATTCAGCATTGTGCCTTGGCCCTTCCCCTTTTGATTTTGCCTTTTCGTGAAAAAGAACAAATGGTGCCTAGTGACTGAAATACGCCAGACTCTTTTGATGGCTTTTTGTAACTTATGGGGGTGGGAATGGGATGAGGGAATGCATTTACCTTAGAAGCCTTTTTCAACTATGTTTTTGATATATACAAATTTCCATAATTTCGAACCTCTTCGATAACAATAAACCTTAGGGGAAAGGCAGGTGGTTTGAGCCAGTATTTAATTTGATCCACCCCACGTAATTCGAAATTTTGTGACGTAACAAGTTTAATCGTGGTACCAAACACATCATTAGCTAACCAAATTTCGTCACTCTTAATTTTGCTACAAATAAGCAACATTTCTAATAAAAATCATGAAAAAATTAATATTTTTGTCAAAAATTCGTAAGGTGTGAAAAACTTTTTGAAACTAGCTACACGTTGTGCAAATCTTTAGAGAGGAGGGAATTGACGTTAGCTGGATATTGCCGAAGGATGCTGGGTGCAGGAGCATGGAGTTTTGAGCACGAGGCATCTTTTTAGATAATGGCGAGTGGAGGCATTTTGAGCCATCAAGCACGTTACATAATGAGCCACTGGCTTAAATTCTCCCGATCACTTGCTCATAAAGAACTAGCGCAAAATTAACTTCATCGTTAATATAGGCTATATATGGCAATATTCTCTTGTAAACAAGGCGTACGCAGAAAGTTCCAGCGGGGGATGCGTAAAGGAGCTTTTCCACATTACGAAACGATTTTTCTGGGATAATCTGAGCGATAACCTCTTGGTTTATCGGAGGAGGCTAAAAGGGGGACCGCGAGTAGCCCCCCTCCGCACGTCACTGCTTGTAACGAAGATAGCAACCCTACATTTTTATACGAAATAAGTTTCTTTTTAGCTTAAAAAGTTAATATTGCTCTCGCAACTGTGAAAAATGGGCCCTGCTCTCAAGAGAAGTCGTGGGTAGGCCTATAATACAGACAACTTAAGGGAGGTACAACCGCACCATGGCGCTCTTACCGTGAACCGCACGTTAGACAAGCAAATTCGGTGAGGCCATCTGCGAAACTGTTAGGTGTTGGTTGCATGACCCTGAAAAAGCTTCATCACTGCCAACCCTTCATCGGAATCAATCACATTAAGCTGGCAACAGCAGAAATGGTGAAAATTCATGGAATAGAATTATTAGCAATGATGGAGCAATATTGCTTAAGTTTTGACTTTAAACCCCTTATTTTATGGAAAACCAAGGCCAAGGGGAGAAACAATCTAAGAAAACCTCTCGAGAAATTGGGTTTTGCGTGAACTTTGTATGACTGATTGTTCAATCGAAAACCTTGCTGACCTATATCCAAAAATTTAATTCTGACGCACCAATATCTGTATATTTTCGTTTAAGCGGTTTCTTTCGTTTTTCGTAGTAAAAGTACAAAATCAAACATGAAAACCTGACGCTTACGCATGTGTTGCAAGCATTGTTTACATGTGGCTCAATTTACCTGCGTGTGGCTCAACGTGTCTGACCTAGTGGCTCAAAACTCCTCATGTGGTAGGTAATTTAAGCCGTTTTAAAAAAATCAAAAAAATTTTCATAACTTTGTGACCAATTGCAAAAAACTTTATTGGAAGCACAATGAACGAGACCTAAGCGATACCGAATAATTGTGCAACTTTGAAGAAAACTGGATGTTTAGTTCAGCTTCCAGAAGATTTTAAAATCTACTACGCTCAATATGTCTGACTTACGTACCCCTACGCCTGAAGCACGCACAATTGAATAAGTGCGAACAAAATGCACCATATTTGGTGAAGTAACCCACTCAGAATTAGAGTCAAAAATTTTGAACGAAGTTTGCCTGAAAAATGCTCAAAAAGCACTAAAATAGCCATTACAGCACGTAATATTTAAAAATTTTCCCGGGTGAGCATACCCCCGGACCCCCCTAAAGTCTTTCTGTTTTTCAATCTGCTTCAATTAGCTCTGCTGAAAAAAACTACTCTTGAAAAAACCTCTTTTGAAATTTCTTGCTACACCACTGCATCGTCCTATGAACAACAAATACCATTTTCGCAACATTGTCTTGTTGTTTAGGTTCAGAATTCAAGCAAATTGTAGACAAAAACACCCCTCCCCCCCGCAGTAAAAATTTTCTACTTCGAACACTGCCTACATCTACGCGATGTCAAGAGAATTAAATTTTGGTACCGAGGGGGCCCGCATCGTATCTCTGCTCCGGGGCCCGGATTTTTTCTCGACGGTCCTGGGTAGGACAGAAGGAGTAGAGATGGCATGGGCTGACTTTTTTGCAAACCGGACCGCCATTGGCCCAAAACCTCTTGCCCAGTAGCGGTAGCTGACCCGGAAACTCATCCCTAAAACATAGCCCTGCCCGCCCAAAGACCATTCTTTTATGAACGTTCAACCACATTTAACAGAAAATGAAAGTTAAAAGAGATTTCAAAAATTGGTAGCGGCTTGTTAGCGACCCAATTAGAAACAAAAGATAGAATTGGGCCGTTGGCGCACCACTAAAGAGACCGGTTAACGGCTCGTTAGCGGGTCTTTTAGCGGCCCATGCCATCTCTGAGAAGGAGTTTTAGTTTAGTCACGTGTTAAAGAGATGGAGTGGAAACGATACGGAGTCCATGCCACAATCCGGTTTGACTTGTTGTATGAATAGGGTAAAGGATGAGCGACAGTTTAGATTTCTGCGAAGCACAGATCAAATCACGCGCGCAAGTAGGCACAAAGTTGTGTAACGTCGCTGATGGCAATCAGCAGGTAATGGTAAGCAAACAGTTCTATCATAACTTCGCACATGTAATTACCCATTTATATCAATCAAGCCATTAAGCTCTCTGCTGTTCGTACTGCAAATCGCTGATACGGTATATTACCCACTCATATATAACTTGACAAAGGAAATCTAGGAAGCGATGGTTCACCACTTTGCACGCGAGAAGAACCATGCAGGCATGCAATGCAATGCACAACTGTGTCGTACACGGCCATCTTGGGAAAACTTGACAACTTTTATGAAAAATCCATAAAATGCTCAAGGATTTCGTGGATAGAACCAGCTCTCATAAATAGCCGAATTTTCAGTAATAGGAAAAACCCTAAGACTCTAAGCAGGGGGTCAAAAAATCAACAGGTAAAATTCAACAACCTCGCCCAACCAACTAGGTCTAACCACAGGCCCCACATGCCGATCCAACTAATTTGCAGCTGCAGACGCGTTTTGACCTTTTTAGGTCTCATCAGTGCAGCATAGCAACCTCCCCCCCAAACACCCAGAGTTGGGAGTTGGGCGGTACTGTAACGCGGTACTTTTTTAGTACCGTTATCGGTACCGTCGATACTTTTTAAAAACTGTACCGTTTTTGGTACCGTCGTTACTTTTTAGACCGTTTTACTCGATATTTCAGTAACTTTTTTGCACAAACTTAAGAGAGCAAAAGCAAAAAAATTTTCGGGATTTTCCGCAAAAAGCATCTTCAAAAAGTATCGCATAACCATGTTGTAGATCAGTAGTCGGCAACCACTGGGGTGCGGCCCCTTGCCGGATATCCGGTAAGGTAAATTGGCCGGATATCTGATATCCGGCAAATTTGGTATCCGGCACATCCCGAGTTGCAAATGACGACCTTACAAAAAAAAAATTATAAAAAAATTCCCCAACGCCAGAGCTGGGCAAACTGCGGGCCGCATGCACATTTTTTTTTTTTTTTGCTCTTCACCAATTTTCAGTGGAAAAATAGTAGATCTGCGGCGTGTAAACCTTTTTTATTTTTGCTCATCAACGCTTTGTGGGGACAATTTGGACCCACACTTTTCAAAAAGGGGGGATTGTGTAAAAAAGGTTGAAGACCGTTGGTTTAGACTATATGGAAAAATATATTTCTGCGTCATTAAATCAAAGTAAAACTATAGACCTGCAAATTCTGAGAAAAATGTAGATTTTGACTCATCTAAAAGTTCTGAATATGCTGCTACTGATACACCAACCTTTACTGAAAGTGGCATTAATAGTGAAAACATTCTCCTTCAATGCAACGATGAAGTTCGCACAGCAAGAACCTTGGCAACATCTTTTCGTATATGAGCAGTGGTGGGATTCAACCGGTTCGCACCGGTTCTATAGAACCGTCTCAGGGAATTTTATTAGAACAGCGAACGGGCTAGCATTGCTGCTTGTACTTGTACCATTAGTTGATACAGAACTGGCTGATAATATATAACTTCTGTAATAGAACCGGCTGACGAAAAGTTTGAATCCCACCACTGTATATAGGTCATAACCTCTTTTACGTCCTTAGTATTGCTCGAATGTGGCAATGAAGCCAGATAAACAAGGGTGTGACAAACTTTTCTGCTCTCCAGGGCGAGTTTCTGATGATGATACTCCTTAATTACACCTAGCCTCATAACAAATGCAGGAGATCAACAGATTACAGATGTTGCCATACATGAGAATGCTTGTTTTAGTGAGCGTGCCGCTGTCGTCTTGTTGATATAACCGAAGTATTCGCTTGCAGTACCAAGATTCACGCGTGACTACAATTCAGATCTTACACTAGCATCAGCGTTCTCACTTTTAGGGATTTTGTCCCCAAATTGGGACTTTTAACCTCATTTAGGGATTTTTTGGGGATTTCAGCAATTTAGGGATTTTTTTGGGATTTTTATCTTGTATTAAGTTAAGTCTGTTCAGCAGTTCAGTGATAGGCTACCGCTACCGGTAGCTGGGTAGGTTGTTGAAGTAGGCAAGGCTAGCCTATCGTAGGCTGGAAGGAATGGCAATAGACAGATGGACCCAAACAGCACAAAAATTTGATAAGTTCCAATGGTAGCTTACAGTAATAGGGTTGTTGTGGTCTCGTAGGTGTAAGCCCCTACTCTGCTCCACTACCTCAAACAGTTTAAGAGAGGGTTGGAAAAATAGGTAGCATAGCCTACTGGTTAGGGATCAGGGTGTTCTTTGATTGAGGAAACGTGCTCTAGCAAACTTGCTTTAACTGTTGAACTAGTTTACTCACACTTACTGTGTTGTCGACCTTTTGATATTTTGTGTTTGATAAATGTTTTTTTTGTTTTTCAGGATTGATACGGCTGATATTTTGTGATTAATGTTTAGGGATTTTTTTGGTAATCTAGGGATTTTTCGGAGTAATATTGGGGATTTTTTACTTTGCATTTGTGAGAACACTGACTAGCATCACATGCGACAAAAAGCTTGATAAGGTTTTAATTTCGTTGCTTTGCAAGACGTAAACCAAAACAAAAACTAATTTTCAAGAAAAAACTTTTCGTTTCAAAAGTAGCCTATCGAATATCGGCAACGAGTAACGATATCGTTGTTACTTTTTCCAAAAAATGTACCGTTATCGGTACCGACGGTACTTTTTTAGCAAAGTATAGGTACCGATATCGTCGTTACTTTTAAAGTACCGAGTGCCCATCTCTGCAAACACCTACCTAACACCTAAACCAAACTCACTACACTTCAACTGAGTTCGCAATCTCTCTGTATGCTAAACTTACTCTACAGCAAAACTAGAGTAAATAAATGGCAAAATTTAAAAAATAACGGACAGGTAGGGATTATGATGTAACAAACAGACGAAGAATCTCTCCAAAACAATATTCAACAGACTAGAATTACAAGCTTGATCCAAACATTACCCTCCTTGTTAGTTTCAAAGAAACTGAAATGCTGAGAAAATACCAAAACTCCTTAACCATTCCTTCTTTCGGGATCCAGCAAAAGGATGCAATCTACGGAATAAGTAAAATGAAAATCCAAAGAAAATAATTCTGAAAAAACTGAAAGCCGGAGAGAAATTAGAATTAAGGTAGATTCCGTCAGGAATTGCTCTCAACAAAACAGGATCCATCAGAGGGATACAATTCCTTGAAAAATTAATTCCTGATACAATTCCTTGAAAAATTAATTGTTGAGAGGAATTCCTGACGGAATCTACCTTAATTCTAATTTCTCTCCTACTTTCAGTTTCTTCGGAATTATTTTCTTTGAACTTTTATCAACGTGTGAAAATGCTGGAAATTCATAGTACTTCAAAATATTTATTATTTTAGGTAGTAATGGTTTGTTAAATCGCACGATAGAGCTAACATGCAACACGCAGTCGTGTCCTACTTGGTCATCTTGGAGTGTATCACTTTGTCCAGTTACTTGTGGTGGAGGAACTCAACAACTATCATCAACGTGTAGATTTAATGGAAGCCCAGTAGCTCTGTGCGATGGTTAGTATCAGAGGCAATGCAAGTTGTTTGACGTCTTTAGGTGATATTTATGGTTCAGGTAGCATTTTTTCTACTGATATTGTCGAGTAGAAAGCATATTTCAAAATATTTGTTTTATCAGGAAGTGTCTCATCATATCGTACAAGAAATGAATCATGCAACACACAATCGTGTCCTACTTGGTCACCTTGGAGTGAAACTTCATCTTGTTCAGTTACTTGTGGTGGAGGAATACGACAATTAACATCAACATGTGAATATAATAGAGTTTCAGAAGCTTTTTGCAACGGTAAGTAGGTCTAGTAGCATCGCACCCAACGTAAATTACTGAATCATCATTGTTTGGTAGGAGATTCACGTGTATACATTAGCGTAGCCAGGATTTTGCAATGGGGGAGTTTTGAGAATGGCATCACATTTGACCATACGTTGTATACAAAAGCGGATCCAGAAAGTTTTGGTGGGGTAGATATAATTTTGAATCAGTTTGAATGTTAACTAAATGCATAAACGTTTAGACCCGGAAACCGGCGTAGATAAGCCTTTTGAAAGTGTTTTCATGTCAGGGGCGTATTCAGAATTCTTTTCAAAGAGGGGGCACCAAATTTTGTCACTTTTTAAGCGTAGTTTTTTCGACAGATTTAATTTCAAGCAACTTTAGTAACTAAAACGATTTTAGGGGGTCCGGGGGCATGCTCCACCGGAAAATTTTTAAAATTTTGCATAGCCTATACTGCAATGGCCATTTTACTGCTTTTTGAACAATTTTTAAGGAAAGTTTGTCATATTTTTGGCCCCTAACTTTGAGTGCTTCACCAAATATGATGCATTTTGTTTGCACAGTTTCGATTATGCGTGCTTAAGGCGACTAAGGCATATTGTTTAGAAGAGGTTCGAAATTATGGAAAAATTTTGTTCATCCAAAGAATTCTTGAAAATGGCAGGTGGGGAAATGCATACGCAGCATACCCACATCCCCCCTGGATCCGCCCCTGGTTGTATAACAAATAAAGATGACCTAAAATTTTAAAAGAAATGTTTTAAACCAGAAATACCGAAGCCAGGTAAGGCACGACTGTCATAAGGAAGTCAAAGGAATGCTTTCTGGTGAAACTGGTAAAACGATTTTCAAATGTTAGCGATTTAGTTCTTTTTTGAGCTACAGCACGTACATCATTTTTGCTTGAAATCGTTTAGCTTTTTTTCTACGGAAGGTCTGAGCGGCCGAGGGCAGTTGCATGTACAGGAGCGGTTTTTCCCTGCTAATAAAATTGCGTCGTTGCTTCATAGCATAACGGCAAAAAACAAAATTTGGGAAACAACGCTACGTAATTCTTGTTATGACAATTTACGAAACCAGATTATCAATGACACAATATTGAGCACTTCGAAATAAATATCAGAAAAAAGTATGATGTCATTTGAGGCTCAATGGGGGGGTTATAACCCCCAAACCTCCCCCGTGGCTACGCCACTGCGTGTATATTCTATAACATGGCTACTCAACTGGCGGACCGCAGCCCAAATCCGGACCTTCTGAACGCTGAAGCTGGACCCCAATAAAGTCTGAGCATATCTAATATTTTCCACGTGATAACATCATAAAACTTCATCGTAAATGCAACAGAATATACCTTAAAAATGCACGAGTCATTTATTTGTTCTATTGCAACTTTCTACGTGGGTGCGCTCGAAGGGTTATGGGTTACGCATTAATTAAGACAAAATTTTAACCAAAAATTGACCGCTAAGCGGATTGATTGAGGATGACGTTATCGTTGTAGCAAGTCTTGGGTTCGGTTACCGAGCAAGTTACATAGTACACAGTGTGGCCATCAGCTCGCCGCCGCTGCGATGTTTCTGCGGAGTTGTAATTGCCCAGGCACAAAGCTGCGGAAATTGGCCCGACCACTCGTTACACGCTCCGGCGTAGTACCCCGAGTATAGTGAAGATTTGATTTTAATCAAAACCTTATTTCAAAGCGCGTAAAAAAAGCGACTGCAGGCACTTGCCATTTAATGGCAGCATTTTAAAGAAATAATGGATCACAATGGACGATAGCAAGCAAAAAGATAACGATATTTGCAATGGAGAACGTCAGTGTTCGTCGTATTTTAAGGAAGTGTGAGAATTTAAAAATCAGTACCAGGTGAAAGGAAATGAGGAATGCTAGGAAGATGGAGAACGAAGTTAGTAAAAGAAAAATGTAAAAAGTTAAAGCAAAGGAGGAAGATGAAGTGCTTTCGGCAAGTTGTTAAAAAGAAAAAAGTGCAACGTTTCTCGAAAAAGATCGGATTGAACCAGGAACTGGCACACACTCTTAATCGAGTTCACTAGAAATTTAGTAGCCGAGTTTGTGTTCTTCATTTTTAATTTTGCGAGTTCAATTTCGAATTCAGTAATTTTTACTGAGTTCATGCCAAGTTCAAGTAGTTTTTGTCGGGTTTACGATAAGTTCAAGCAATTTTTGTCACCTTTAGGATATGTTCAAAATTTGATCAACTTTTTTCGAGATCTAGGTCAAGTTCGAGTAAGGGATTTTTGTTTTACGAGTTCGGCAAAAAAGAACGAGTTTAGCGAGTTTGATTTCGCAGACCTGGATTGATGCCAGGTCACCACAACACATTCTGAAAAGCTACTAACTGTGATATTATGCAATCCATGAACAACTAAAAACACAATAAATTGTTGTTTTTTTTCTTCAAAATCTGATCTTGTTATCCTCATGGTACCACGCAAAGCGTGTAATCAGCGCATATTCCGGGGCCCATCTCTGCCACTTAGCGCATTGGCAACACATCTTTGAAATTCGAAGAAACATCGCAGCGGTGACTAGCCGTTGGCGTCACTCAGTACCCTGTCCAGTGGTGTCCACTTGTCTAGTTTGAGTGGTTCCCAAAGCCCTCGAGCTTTCTGCATCTTAATAGAATTTTTGATCTAACAATCACTTGTTTTTAATTATGACATCAACAAATTGATTATGAATCAAAAAATCGATTATGATGCAGAAAGTCGGTCGGTCTTTGCAACTCTTGAGCCCGTGGACAGGGTAGCTATATCCGATTTGGTAGGCCCGGAAATTCAATCCTAAACCTCCCACGCCGATAAGCAATGTCTCTAATCACTCAGCCAACCAGCTGGTAAGTTGTTTTTTTTTTTTGCCTGAATCAAACCAGATAATTTTTTTTCTGGACCTTTGCAAATAATAAAGTTTTCGAACTGGACCGATCCTGATTATAGTTGAGTAACCTTATTCTATAACAATAAATGTCCAGCAGGCACCTACTGTATAACAGCGAAACAAAATTTTCTGTTCAACTTTGTTTTTCAGGTAGTGGTTTATCAAGCCGTACAAGAGAGGAAGATTGCAATGCACAATCATGTCCGAGATGGTCATCTTGGAGTGAAACTTCATCTTGCTCACTTACTTGTGGTGGAGGAACACGACAACTTATGTCAATGTGTACATACAATGGAAGTGCATCGACATTGTGTGATGGTATTCATTACAGTAATAGAGTTGGTGCCCATGACTGAGATAACGCACTTGATCTCTTTAACTACAAGCATGTTATATTTTCTATTTTCTGCAAGCTTTTAACTCCGCAATGCTAGCTACTGTATAGGGTTAAACGCTCAAGATTGAACGCCAGCTGCATATTTAGAAACGCCTTAAAGCAAACCTGAAACCTAATAGAATCCATTTCGACAAACTGTGGTTTAAACTTAAGCTTTTAAAGAGCAAGTTTCCAGCAAATCTTTATGTCTCAGTCGAAATATAGCTAGATTTAAAACTGGAATTACCCCGCGTAATTTTTGATGGAGTTTCTATTTCTTGCAAATTGTTAGGCTTTTGTGTAAAAGTGTTTTTGTAAAACCACTTTAAATGTTCGCGATAGTCCTTCTACTGCAACGACCCAGATAAATGTTGGATCTTTACCTATGTCAATTTAATCCCTATCTGGCAATGACCAATTGACTATTTTTTCAAGGAAATAACAATATAACTTCAAGACATATACTTGAAATATGCAACACTGATGCATGCCCTCTTTACGGAGAATGGACTCAGTGGACTTTGTGCAGTTCGTGTGACGAAGAAAGACGGAGAACTCGGTAAAAAATTACGTATGAATTTGGAAACACACTTTGATCATGTTGGGTTTTGACAGCCTTTAATAGAACGATAACTTACTTCTTTGAAGCCACTGCTTTTTCTTGGTTTCGTTGAATACAAGGTGTGGGCCAATTCATTTTGAATAAGCTTGCTACCGAGTAAGATCAACGTTAAATTTTAAACACGATCGGATAAAACTTCGATCTTTCACATCAAAATTTTCTGGTGTAAACGTTACATGTCTCAAAAGTTTTGCAGTAATTAAACGACTATGCTCTTGTGGAAATATAAAACACTGCTGTTTTAACAGGAACTGCGCCAATAACTGTGAATTATTATCAACGGAAAATCAAGTTTCTGAATCTTGTTCGAATTCGCCTGCATGCATAAATTTGCTCTATTCTTTTGTCAAACGTGAGTTCATAAATAAGTAAAATGACGTCATTTCCATTATATTGAGTTTGAAATTTGCCAGTGCAATCAAGAAGATTGCGTTCTTTAAGTCAGCAAACCCTCCCAACGTGTCAAATGCGACCCATTCCAGCCGTAAATCGAACCATTCAAGCCGTCACAAAAAATCTTTCACCCCCACGCAGTACTGCTAGACCGTGTTATGTCATACAGTAGTTGATGCGTATTAAGTCACAAACAAATCATTCAAGACTTTGATTATTGCTTTTCTTATGATTTTTTGAGTTAGGCTTCGATTATTTAAACGGTTAGCTGAAGTTGCCCCAGGTTGCTACAGTTTTATTTCCATTTTCAGAGACGAAAGATTTGGTAGTTTTAAAAATACAACACGCATAACTGGTGCTAATACAAATATCATAGCCATAAAGTGACAGAGCTTTACACCTAAAGCGTTAACACCTGCAACTAGCCAATAAGTTTATTTGCAGTGGCGGGATTCGCGTATCTTGAGTGGTAGACATGTAGCTACGCTGCTACAATGCTGCATAATTGCAGCTTAGGTTTATTTTATGTTATTGAGACAAATATGCATTACGAAAGATGACCTAGTTCCGAAGCCAGCGAAACCAGCTCCGAAGCCCAATGCATCAACCATTTGGGAAATTCCATGTGCAGATGGTAAACAGTTGTCCAGCAACGCCTATAAGCCAGTGCAACGCATATTGTGGTACGCGTACCGGTGCGCAAACAGTTGACTGCCGGTACGCAGCAGGGTTACCAGTTTATTTTTACTTCAAGAAGCCAAAAAGTAGCCAATTCCATTTACAAGTAGCCCAAAATTTTTATTAACCACGAAGTTCAGGAAAACAGCTTAATTTTTAGTAACATTTAACATTTTTGCAAATCATGCAGATAAATTGTAAACCAAGCTTTTTAAAAGGCATTGAAATGTTCTCAGTCTTGTTATTTGTCTTGAAAACAAAAATTCATGCTAAGTTATTTTGGCTCAAAAAAACTTGAAATGTGGAATTTTTTTCTCGCAGCTGCCACTCTCCAGTTGCTTTATGCTCAAATGTACTTGCATGCTTTAGTAGATCTGATTTGTGAGCTCTTAAATCAACTTTACGCATTGTACAATGTGCTTTTTTCCTTTCTTTTTTGTTATCCAGTTTTTAATTGTGGTCGCGGATTCCTTGTCCAATTTGCGTTATATTGTTTATAATACCGGGTCCATTTTCCCATTAAAATAACAATAAACGGCATAATAACAAGACGAGTAAGGTCTAGCATGATTGATGATTTGTTGAAAGCAGCACAGAACTGACGACTATGAAGTAGCCACTAGCGTAGCCAGGATTTCGCAATGGGAGAGGTTGAGAATGACGTCACATTTGACCATAGGCTGTACACAGGAGCGGATCCAAAAAGTTTTGGTTGGGGGGATGTAATGTTGAATTGGGTTGAATACTTGAATGTTAACTAAATGCGAAGACGTTTAGACACGGAAACGGACGTAAATAAGCTTTTTGAAAATGTTTTATGTCAAGGGCCTATTCAGCATTTTTTCTGGGAGGGGGCACCAATTTTTGTTACTTTTTCAAGCGCAGTTTATCTCGGCAGAGTTAATCTTAAGCAACTTAAATACCAAAAACGACTCCAGGAGGGTCCGATAGCATGCTCCCCCGGAAAAATTTTGAAAATTTGCATACTGTAACGACCATTTTAGTGCTTTTTAAACAATTTTTAAGAAAAGGTTGTCATATTTTTGACCCCTAACTTTGAATGCTTCACCAATGATGTATTTTGTTCGCAGAGTTTCGATTATGCGTGCTTAAGGCGATTGAGGCATATTGTTACGAAGAAGTTCGAAATTATGGAAAAATGTTATCAAAAACATTGTTGAAAATGGCTGGTGACGAGGGGATGATACGCCACATCCCCCCTAGATCCGCCACTGGTTATATAATGACTAAAGATGGCCTCAAATTTAAGAGAGATGTTTTAAACTAAAAATACCGAAGGCAGTTGAGGCACGATTGTTGTAAGAAAGTCGAAGGAATGCTTTCTTGTGGAACTGGTAAAACGATATTCAAATGTTAACAATTTAGTTCTTTGTTGAGCTACCGAGATCATTTTTGTGTGAAATCGTTTAGCTTTTTTTCTGCGGAAGGTCTGAGGGGCCGAGGGCAATTGCGTGTACAGGAGCGGCACTGTCCTGCGAATAAAATTGCGTCACTGCTTCATAAGCATAACACCAGCGCCATGGCCTAGTGGTTAGAGCGTTCGCCTTGTAAGCTGGTAGACTGGGTTCTATTCTCAGTCGGGTCAAACCAAAGACTTTAAAACTGGTATCTACTGTTACACTTGCTAAACGCTCAGCAATTAAGTGTAGCGCGGAGGATGAAATGAACAAAGAATAAAATTCGTCAGTGAATTCTTGACAAAACTTAGTCCTGGCGCTGAAGGACCTCAGTAGTTATAAAATGCCATAAAACCACACAACATTTCATTTTACAACGGCAAAAAACAAAATTCAGGAAACAACGCTGCGTAATTTTTGTTATTCTGACAATTACAAAACCAGATTATCAATGACAAAGTATCTAGCACTTTATTTTGTAGCACTTCGAAATAAATATCAGAAAAAGAAGTAAATATGACGTCATTTTAGGCTGGGGGGGGGGGTTGTATCTACAATTCTATACTTTTTGTAATCTATTTATTTCGATTACTTCTTTTTATTTTTATTCTTTGCATCGTGAAATTAAAACTGGCAACACTTCTCTGGTAATCCATAACAATAAGTATGCAATTCGTGATGGATTTAAAGGGCGAAAAGGTCGCTTCTAGCGCTCCCTATAGATCCATCACTGCATGAACACTCAACAGCAAACAGTTTGGCGGCCAGTGCTCATGTTTAGGATTGGGTTAGAATTCGTTTTCCAAAAAAAACAATGAGCTGTGTTTTTTTGCCAAATAAACGTTTTTTTAAAAAAAAGAAGGCAAAAAAAAAACAATTTACATCACTAGTTATGCACCACATCTTAAGTCATTTTCATCTACATCAGTGCTTCTCAACCTTTTTGACCTCACGGCCCACTTTTACCGAGAATTTTTTTGTGTGGCCCGCAAAATATGCCACAAAAAGAAAATAAAGAAGAACACATGGAATTTAGTTCTCGAATTCAAAATCTGACCTTCTGTGGTAAAACAAGGTACCTTCTGGAGGCACATGGAGTTAGCCGAGTGGTCGGCGGGTTCGATGCTAGGCCAAGCCATCATCATGATGCATAGGCCAATGCTTCATTCAAAAAAGGTACAGTCTGGAGCGAAGGTTAAAATTGGGAGATAAACGCACGTGAGGATGTTGTCTTTAAACAGCTCAACGAGTTCTTCATTCTGTATTTCCGAGAGCAAAATTTTATGCTCTCTGCTGCTAAACTAACAAATTAACTTATGCCAATTCAAATGCGTAAATCGCATAAAAAAATTGAAATACATTAAAACAACAAAGCAATGTTCACACTTGACAACGTTTTGTAAAGTTTGTACTTTTAGGCTACAAGATGATCGTTTAAGACTGATTTATGCCAAGAGGGAAGGGAATCTCTCAATACAAGCGTTCAGTTTTCTAGTGCGCGGCCCACTTGAAACAACTTTGCAGCCCACCTGTGGGCCGCAGACCACTGGTTGAGAAGCGCTGATTTACATCTTTCCCAATAATTTGCAACTCGGCTTTTACGATTTTGAGGTTAATGTGACGTCACACAACCTGCGCTTTCACTATCACAATGAGTACCGGTACAGCCTAGACTTCGAGTTGTATTTTGTGTAAACTGTGTTAGTGATGTCATCACCACTGTTCCCTCCAAGGTGTAAACTTTGAGAAAAGTGAGAAATTTTGGGCAATTTTTTCTTGAGATTGCTAACTGGATTAATGATTTCAGCCACATTTTAAGTATATAAAATGTTTAAAGTTTTGGTGTAAAATGAAAGTAACTTACCCTGCAAACTCAAATACAGGGCAAAAACTAAAATTATACCTCCTTTTAGCCTAAAAAACTTTGGGCAAATTTTTATTACTATTTTAAGTTTGGGCAAATTCGCACTTGCTAAAATCTGAGGGGGAGCAGTAAACATCACTGTTTGGTGCCTAATTATTATTTTTTGACTGCACCACAATGGTATTTGTCTTCAGCATTTTTTCACATTACTATTCAATTTGGTAATATGAAGATCATTCAATTTGGAATTATATGGTTTTTCCATAATGCTATATGTATGGTAGCATATGGTTTGATTTCTTCATTTTTATCCTCCTGTCACGAGAAAGCAACGGGGGCGCTATGCATAGGACGAATCTAGACTCGCTTAGAAGTTGCCTTTGTTTCCGAGTTTTACGCTTGAATTTTACTTCTGACTTCTTCAATTTGCTGCTGGTCAGATTTCACCAAGCAGTGATAATTGTCTTGTCATGAAGCATCTTATCCAAGGACACAACAACGAGGCTTGGGTGGGAGTTTAACCATCAACCGTGCGATCATGGCCGTCGTAAAAACGACGCTTCGAATCACTCGGTCACGCTGCCGATTTTTTATGTGTTAACATTTTTGAAGGTCCCATTTTCATGATTTTACAGTAGGCTATACTGGTTAATGCAGACTCAAAATTTCAGTTTTATAATTTATTGTGTAGAATTGGCACCGTACTTTTAACCGTACAGTATTAGATCGTTTTATGCGTTTGTTTCTATTTAAAAATAAAAAATGCAAATACACATTCGTGTTTTGCTACCAAAGATGTATTTTTGGAAAGAAAAGTGATTAGATTTCAATTTGATGTTTTTGCATTGAATTTGATGTCGCTTTATGAAAAATTTGATGTCTTTAAAAAGTCACTCGCTGGTAACACTGCAAGTTTGTAATCATCTAATGCGCTAGTAAAAGTAGGCTGATTGGCTCAAAAACCTCACGTGACCTCAGCAGCTTGCAAAAAAGCATCCAATTATCCCGTCCCATCGTCACCTAATAACGAACTAGCGGTACGAACACCTCATACGCAGACGCAGTGTTGCAAAATCAAACACTTCCCTTACCATTCATCGCAGTTTTCTTCAAAAAACAGTTTTTTAAAAGTAGCCAATAATTATAAAAAATCGCCAAAACTTGCTCGCAAGTAGCCCAATCTGGCAACTCTGGTACGCGGTCAGTTAGAAAATAAGCTTGCTGAGCATTATCTTACATTGATCAGGGCATGTTTTCACGCAGTGGATAGAGCATTTTTTCTTTGAAGAATAATTTCTTACAATTTCTTAGGCTTTCATGACTACGTGGCTTAGATGGCTGCTCAGATGGCCGAGTGGCATGGAGCGTCTGTCTCTTGAGCTGTAGACTCGGGTTTGATTCCGAGTCGGGTCAAACCAATGACTTTAAAATTGGTATTCACAGCTTCCCTGCTTGACGCTCAGCATTAAAGGGACAGTGTGAAGAACAAGCCGGCAAGATTACTTGTTGTGCCGTTGGGAAAGGCACTTAGCGGGATTCCCCCATCGTGGTGTGGTAGACAGATGGCCGGCAACTCCTAAGCGAGCTCGTATAGCGCATTGATCGCTTTCTCGTGGTAGGAGGATAAATATGCAACTAAAACTAACAACAACTACGTGGCGTTTCATCAAAGAGATTGAAAATAAAAGTATTTTTGACTATTAAATAGTATTTGCTTTTTTCCATTTTTCCGCTTGAAAATACACGACTGATGAGTGATACGTCGAATGACAGAACGTGCGGTGCTGGCAAACTACATTAAAAAGTTTGAGTGGCATCGACCTTAGCGGCCTCGCTATATCACCTAGGTCGCTTTCTCGTGAGACAAGAGAATAAACATGCTCTGAGAAAACCTGCGCTTGGTCGTAGATGGCTTTTGAATACGTTTAAAACGCAATTGCAACACATTTTAAATGGTGTGATCGCTCACGATTTTGAATTTAGTCGGCCATTAGGCTACTTAGTGGCTATGTGACCATGCAGGCAACCGCAATTTAGTGACCATATAGCAGTTGGTAAGTATAGGCTGCGGTGTTGCGCTTCGCTTCACCAGCAGGCAGAGAATTACTATAACACGGCTCACAATAGACCTAACTGCCATGGTTAGGATTGATTGATTGGTTTGATTGAACAGCTCAGATGGCCGAGTGGTATAGAGCGTCTGTCTCTTGAGCTGTAGACTCGGGTTTGATTCCGAGTCGGGTCAAACCAATGACTTTAAAATTGGTATTCACAGCTTCCCTGCTTGACGCTCAGCATTAAAGGGACAGTGTGGAGAACAAGCCGGCAAGTTACTTGTTGTGCCGTTGGGAAAGGCACTTAGCGGGATTCCCCCATCTTGGTGTGGTAGACAGATGGCCGGCAACTCCTAAGCGAGCTTGTATAGCGCATTGATCGCTTTCTCGTGATAGGAGGACAAATATGCTACTAAATCAAATCAATGATCCAACATTAGGCCAAGACTTCGCAGTTCTGCGATTTAAACTCAAAAATTGTTTGTAGATCCCTATTTCCCAGCATCGGTAGTAATGCTAAGCATTTTCCTTATCATCATACTCATCCTCGTCTATCGAATGCGAGCTAACTCGGCGGCAAATAAACAAGGTCAAACTTCATTGGAAATGAATGAATCCAACCAGTGAGTAATTGAAACACACTAATGGCGTCTGACACTCTCTATATCACATTGCAACCTGCATTGCTGCATTTGCAGGTAGAGCAAATCGCGCTATGTCCATTTTGTTACTTTGTGCTACAATGTTAACCCATGAAGTGACTGTTAAGAGTAGGGTTACCATATTTTCACTACGCAAAAAGAGGACAGTGCTTTGAGGGTCATCATGTCCGCAGATGTCCAGTTTTCTGCCTAAACAAAGTGAATACCAAAAAAAAGGTCATCACGTCCGCAGATGTCCATTTTTCCGCCCAAAAGCAAGTGAAAACCAAAAAAAAAGGTCATCGCGTCCCGCAGATGTCCATTTTTCCGCCCAAAAGCAAGTGAAGATCAACCAAAAAAAAGGTCATCACGTCCGCAGGCCCGTAGTTAGCACTGAAACTTCTCATAATTTTTCGTGGGAAAATGATTCGACATGTTTTGACTGTTCATAAGGCCGAAAAGGAGGACATAGGCCATTTTTTGGCGTCCTCGGAGGACAAAATTTTTTTGGTCAAAAAGGAGAACATGTCCTCCAAAAGGAGGACGTATGGTATAAGCCCATAATAAAGAGCAGATTTACCAAATCTTCTATGATGCCTTGTTTTATGCCATGTGTGACCTAATTTCAAGCGTAGTGTGTTTGATATAAAATGTTTTTTTACACAAAACCTCTAATATTTGCTTACAAGGGCGTAGAATTTTTCAAACGTTTCCTACAAGGAAAAGCTAGCCTAGATTTTTCACAGTAAAGCCAGTATTTGTTTATTTGCGCAAGGAAAAAAAGTCGAGAAACACTGAAACAGTAGGCCTATAACTCAGCGGCGCTGAAAGTTTGAAATAATACTAAAATGCTGGGTTACAAGTAGGCCTTCTTCAAAGCTTCTTCAACCCATTTACGCTTCCACAATTTTCTCGGGCTGGTGATATTCTTGGCGCAGAGAAAGAAAAGCTCTTACTATTTCCGACTTATTTATCGGACAAATTCGCCGTTTGGAAAAAAACTACACGTTTTGTAAACCATGTTTTTTGAGCTTATTTAAACCATAATTTGTCCGATATATATGGGGCGCCATTTGGAAAAAACTATACGTTTTGTGAACCATGCTTTTTGAGTCTAAACAAGCTCAAAAAACATGGTTCACAAAACGTGTAGTTTTTTTCCAAACGGCGAATTTGTCCGATATATAAGTCGGAAATATCCGACTTGTTTTGCGTGTGTTTTTTGGTCCGACTTAGAGCACAATTTGTCCGATATATAAGTCGGATATTTCCGATGTATATATCGGACTAATTACAGTCCAAACAAGCTCGAAAAACAGGGGTCACAAAATCGTTTTTTTCCAAACGGCGTGTGGCGCGCCGTTTGGAAAAAACGATTTTGTCCGACTTATTTTGTGCGTGTATTTTGGTCCAACTTAGAGTACATTTTGTCCGATATATAAGTAGGACATTTCCAATATACATATCGGACAAACTATGGTCTAAATAAGCTCAAAAAACATGGTTCACAAAACGAATAGTTTTTTTCCAAACGGCGCCCCATATCTTACCATGTAACTTGTGCAGCAACTTTTTTTATCTGCAGCCGTTAAATATTAAAACATAGTGTTATTATTTTGCAGGTTAAACTCTCATGAAAATACGACAAATGGTAAAGTTACAAATAGTGGAATAACAAAGAGTAGCGTAATCAATTTGTAAATAAGCTAATTGAAGTTTTTTTCAAAGCATTGAACATGCAATTCAACCATGCGGCGAGGGAGATTGCGAAGCAAGCTTGCGCTCTTCGAGTCAACAGTCACTCAAAAGATGCGTCAAATACAATTAGCTACAGCCGTGAATCGAACCCGCCATAAATGATCCGCAAGGTTCAGTGTCATTGCGAGAAAGTTTGAAAGGGGAGCCATAAATTGCAAAACCATTAAAAATGTGGCATTTTTCAGTTACTGAGCAACAATTCATCTTTTTTTACCAAAATATTTTGTCAAAAGGGGGGAGGGCATGATACAATGCACCCCTAAGTACGCCCCTAACTAGGTGATATCACCAATATCATGACTTGTTTCAGACTAACAAAGTTGCTGATCTTGTTAAACAATGGGGTAGTTTTTCGAGAGACAATTTCAATATAAGAAAAACAGAGCCACATTGAGGCAGTACCAAATTGTTTTAATTTTTGTACTGCTTTGCTTACACTGCTCATGATGACAACTGAATCTATGTTGTCAAAACGTCCAGCTTTTGAATTGCTGAGGCTTTATTTTTCCTCCTTAAGCTCTTTCATATTTATTGTGTTTAGAAAAATACACTTTCCCTGTTCGCATGTCCAATTTTAATGGGCTTTAGGCCCATGGTTCTTGCTTCTAGCTTCTGCATCATATCAATTTTTTGATGTCATAGTCAATTATGACATCAAGAAATTGATTATGATGCTGAAACTAGAACCAAGAACCGTGGGCCCAAAGCCAACTAAAATTGGACATGTGGACAGGGAAAGTGTAGGCTAAAAACCGTATCATCAAAAATAATTTTTATATATTACCGTATAAATAATTAAAAAATCAGAGTGTGGACTACCCAATGACCACTTTGGTAGGCTAACTTCGGTTACCCTTGTTTTAATTATAAAGAACAAATTAGGGAGCGCCCAGGTTCCCAAGTTTGGTAGGCTTTTGGTCAAGATAGACTCTTCTGCATCGATTCCGTGATAATGATCCTCGAAACGAGAATATCTTGCCTTCCCACGATGCACAATTAGAGTTACAGTCAGTGCATGAAGCAATGCAGTTTCGAAAGTAACGGGATATAAGACTTAAAGATTAGGAGAGGGTAGATGACAAGAAAGCATAGCAAAAAATAGCAATGCAGGGGATGCAGTAGCAATCCACGACCGGTTTCGCTCTCATTTTGAGCTCATCAGGTGAATGTAGCTGGAAAATGGTGCAAAAATGGCACCGAAGTGAAGGGATTTGAGAAAAAGTAAAAGTTTTGTATAAATAATGAAAATGTAAAAATATAGTTTTGGGTGGAAAAAAAAATAATCAAAGTGTTTTAGATCCACCATCAACTTCTCGGGTCGAAAACAGCAACCCTTTGTATTCTACTGCAGCATGTAGTAACGTACACGTGGACGAAATGGAAGTTTGTATAAACAAGACAAGTTTTGAATACAATCCTTACGCAGTAATACCAGATGCTGAAAGGTAAATAGGCTCTTCAATGGCCGATCTCGGGGGAGGTTAAGAAGGCTCAAATCTTCTCTAAATTATACACATTAAAGCATTAAAACTTCGATACTTCTCGACTTACCAAACCGCAAAATATGCATTTTTCATTCCTAACCCTCTTCCCCTAAAAATCTGGGAATCCACGTTTACTACTCAATGTTCAAACATGTCATAAAATAGAACTTTCTAAGATGTGTGTAGAACGCAGTGAGTAAATACTGTTTGAAATAGGCCTACATCTAAGTGCCAGCGCAAAGACTAAAAGGAAAATAAACATGTGACAGACTGTACTAATTCGTTACAGAGCCTCGAATCCTGTGATGAGTCCAGAATCTCACTACGAGGTGGCTAGAAATGAAAATTGAAGCTAAGAGAATGGGAATGGACATATTGAGCTGGAACGGTCGACTTTGACAAATTCTCGCGCTTATGCGCAACAATTAAATGATACATTTGCACAGAGCTTCTTTGTATTCAATTTTGGATATTTGTTTGCTATGTTTTAGTTACGATTACTCACTGAAGCTTGCACTTGTCTACTTATCACCACTAGTAACTTAGTAACTACCAGTAACTAAAAGCTGTGGAAGAATACACCTCTAAACATTTCAACTTATTTAAAAAGCTTTATTAAGCTAATTTAAGCCTATTCAAAATTACAATTAATTATCCCTTACCAACTAGATACTTTCTTGATATTGAGTAACTGCCTATAGCTGGTGTTGTTTTATTGGGTATTAGGGAAACAGCCCAGTGTGTGTGTGTGTGCGCGTATGCTTTTTTGTTTTGTTTGTTCTTTTTTTGCAATAAGGTGGCTGCATTAGACTCGAAGACCTCCAAGTCCCTTCGCAGCTTCCTGTGTACAAAATTACTTCAAGAGTTCCTTGATACATTTACTAAGTTGACATGCCTGCTATGTGTTATTTACTGAACGTAATTTTGTTGGACTAAAATAGTTGAATTAGCTGTATCGACCTCACATGTAGACCACAAAGCATTGAAAAGCATGTCGTAAGTAAAATTGCTCATTTTGTCAAAAGCTTCAAAATCAAATCTTCATTATACTCGCCGTATTACGCCTTAGCGTGTAACGAGTTGCGGGGCCCATCTCCGCGGCTTAGCGCCTGGGCAACACAGCTCCGAAGAAACGTCGCAACGGTGGCGAGTCGTTGGCGACACTGTGTCGATTTGACCGGCCCGGGAATCGAACCCCAGACCTCCCGCACCGATAGCGTGCGCTTAGCAACTGAGCTAACGGCCGGTTTTGTCAAAAGCTTAACGTTTATATTATTGCTGTGGCGGCATTTAAGGCCTCTTTAGGTTTTCGCTTTTCTGTACTTACTTAATAGCTAAGGTAATTCAACTCTACGAACTTAGCCGTCGGAAGCTAACGAAATTGTATTCAAGTAGTTAGTAGTTACACGCTACACAACTTTCCCCCCAATTTATTATTATTATTTGTTTGATCTAATTTGTTCTCCAATCCACAGTCTCCCAGATGCATTGCGAATGCGATACCAGTTCGAAGTTAAAGGAAATTGTTGCTCAGACTTTCAACTTATCAAACATGCTGGTATTGAACTACGTAGGCTATTCGTCGTGAATTTGAAAAGTGCGCATCTTCCTATTTGGCTAAAACAGTGTTTCACGAACTCAAAGTTTATTCTTTGTCAAAACAAAAAATGTCCGAATTTTTTTGAAAAATAGCTTGCTGTGACTGAAGTTTCACGAAGATCTTTGATTGTGAAGTCGTAACAATTGATAGTGTTATCTTGACATTGAAATTGCCCAAGATTCTATGCAGAGTATCATTTGGGTAAACCCTAAATACCAGCAACAAATACTTCACAAGATTCCAGTGTACATATTATTTGATGAAATTGATGAAAAGTGTATTTGATGGCATAGTCGATGAAAAGTAGGTTACATGATAGAAAAAACAATCTTGACCATAAAAATTGGTCACCCGTTAATCAAGTATGATCAGAGTTCAGTGGTGTTATTTAACTAAAAACTTTTCATGTTGATCATCGCGCCACATCCTCGTGATAGATTTGAAAAAATTGGGAAACACTGAAACAAAGGGTAAGATATACGTAAGACAATGCAGCAGTTCCCGTATTACATCGCGCAAGCTGCGAATCCGCAATTGAATCATGAACAGTTTCTGATTTTTTTGCTGTTAACGCAGACGTTAATTGGAAAAGGAAATATGCAAAAAATCGCTAAAAAAATTTGAAGACTAATACCAATAACATACTGTAACTGAGCAGTCTGTAAGGAGATCAAACAAAATCTAAGAAAAACACAAGAGTGAAAGAAACAGGATTTTTTTACAAAAGCTTAATAATGAAAAGATTATTAGAGTACCACAAAAGTTAAATTTCCAAGGGTATGTAAATCCGTAGCGGTGTTAGGCTGATAGAGGTCTAGCATTCTGAAGAAAAAGTAAGTACATCTCTTACCTGAGTGCGGCTAGTGAGGGCTAATAGCCCGAAACAACGCTGTCCCGCTCCATGATCCCCTGTTATTAGAGTACAATAAGAATGTATACGCAGTGTAGTAGCTGGGGCACGAAAAAATAGTACTTCCTTCGAAAAACTAAGAAACGTTTATAGTGCTAATGAAGAAGCTCGTTTAATTGGAACAAATTTTTAGATACCGTAAAAATACATGCAAACTTAACCATTGTTTTTTCACGTTTGTTTTTATCAACGAACGCTCAGACTAGATCCGCATGAACTGAGTGTGAACCGATACCACGTTGTTGTTGACAAAGAGTTTTAACTTTGATGATGGTGAAGGATTTCAATGCACTAAAGATAGAGTTTCTGATCAGACAGTTGTTTCAATCTCAATGAATCGATGCAATAATGAGCAAGTGTAAATGTAGTTCACCCTATGGACGATGCTGTATGATGCAACAAACTTCGTCGTTTTATGCGGAGGAGTGACTTGCAAAATGAAAGTTCACAATGGCAACATTGAATCTGCCTTTCATTGAAAAGCAATGCCGAGGTCACACAAGTGCAATCTCAGAAAATGTAGGTAAATATACGAAAGAGTATTGGCAGGCTATTAGTGGGGAAACTACGCCACAACGGAATGCGTTAAGACGTTTGAGGTGCTGAACGTCAGAAGGAGGATGACCAATTGGCTCGGCTGGTGCTGCAATAAATTGAATTTAGAGTAGGCCAAGTCTTTTAGTATCAAATCTTCGAGTAAATAAACAATTTTTTGAATTTTAGGTAGGCTGCTAGTGCTGCTACAGTTTATCTACAAAACTTGTAGTTGTAACTATTCAAAAGCTGATGATGCTTTTAAATTCCATTAATATCGGTATTTTATTCCGTTTGTTTTTATCAACAAACGCTCAAACTTGGTCAGCATGGTCTGAGTGTGCATCGATACCAAGTTGTTGTCGACGAAGAGTTTTGACTTGTGATGATGGTGAAGGATTTCAATGCACTGAGGATGGAGTTTACGAGCAGAGAGTTGTTTCAATTTTCATGAATAGATGTGATGATGCTTGCAGTTTATCGTCTGCTAGGTCAACTTCGGTAAGAAATTGAATAAGCTTCGACAAAGTCCGTAACTTAAATCGTTAAAAATTTCATCATAGTTATGAAAAGTTAACACGTAAAATGTAAGCATGAACAGCCACAAACTACCTACAATTGACAAACAATTTTGAGACAAGTTTTTCGAAAGTCAGTCTGTGCTTGAGTAAAATCTACAATTTGGCATTATACTTCCAAACTCGAGCAAACGTTCGGATACTATCATTAAAAATAAATTAACTTAAATCCAGTTTTAACAGAGATGGCAAACGACTGAGATGAGCCTATCACTGAGCTATGGCTTAAGACTCAGCTCAACGTTGGCTCAAGACTCAGCTCAGAAAGAGCAGTGGTTCTTATCCTTTTCACGTGCTGGCACTCCTTTTGAATCACCAACCAATTCTCGCACCCCTATTTACAATTGCAAAATGTCGATGAAGACCAAAAAAAAGATCATCACGTCCGCAGATGTCCAATTCTCTTCGCAAAATCAAGTGAAGACCAAAAGAAAAGGTCACGCAGATGTCCAATTCTCTTCGCAAAATCAAGTGAAGACCAAAAAAAAAAAGGTTATCACGTCCGCAGATGTCAAATTTTCCTCGCAAAGTCAAGTAAGACCAAAAAAAAGATCATCACGTCCGCAAATGTCAAATTCTCCTTGCAAAATCAAGTGAAGACCAAAAAAAAAAAGAGCATCACGACCGCAGATGTTCAATTTTCCTCGCAAAATCACGTGAAGACCAAAAGAAAGGTCATCACGACCGCAGATGTCAAATTTTCCTTGCAAAATCAAGTGAAGACCAAAAAAAAGATCATCACGTCCGCAAATGTCAAATTCTCCTCGCAAAATCTAGTGAAGACCAAAAAAAAGAGCATCACGACCGCAGATGTTCAACTTTCCTCGCAAAGTCAAGTGAAGACCAAAAAAAAAAAGGTTATGGCGTCCGCAGATGTCCAAATTTTCCGCGCAAAATCAAGATCAAAAAAATTTTTCAATTGTCCTACAAAAGAGCAATGTTCATCAATCCCGCACCCCTTAGGAACGTTTTTCGCAACCCTGGCTTAGAGTGTTGACCATGGAACCAGATGTGAACCAAACGCCCACCCAAGTGTTTTTAGCTGTTTCATAGCTGTGTAATAATAGTGTTATATACCATTAAATCATCTAATACGGTTATGTGCAATTTAATTGCAGAAACTACTCCAGCCATGTCAAGGCGACTGCTACAAAGCAACTGAAATAATCTCCCACGATTATCCAGATAATCCCGAGTGTCAATTACTAGATTATTATCGTTGTTATAAGGAGCAAACATGTGCCGGTGCGTGGATGGCAACATTTACTCCGTGTTCAGTTAGTTGTGGAGGAGGAACACAAACGAGTGTGAAAGTTTGCGTGAATGCTACGACAGGTTAGTGTGAACCGTTACGCAGAAGCACAAAAAGTTGAATGTGAAAAATAATATTGTGATCGGGAGCGTGTTTAGGGTGGGGGGAAGGGTGTTGCGTCATGCTCTCCCCCCCCTTTTCTTTCACTTTGCCTTTAAAAAAAAAAGATCAAATGTTGCTCAGTGACTGAAACATACCTGATTCTTTTGCAGGGTTTTGCAATTTACGCCCTCCCTCCTCCTTTTAAAAATTTCTCGCTCCGCCACTGTTTGTGACTGAAACAAATTGAGTAAATATTAGCTTGCATAAGGCGATATTCTTGTGGTGCTGTGATAGCTTATTTGTGAGATGCTGTGCCGTGAAAAGTTCTTGTACTATTGCATTGAAATTGTGTTAAATTCATATATTTTTTTGTACTTACTTAGTTGCATATTTATCCTCCTATCTCTATTACGAAAAAGTGATCAATGCGCAAAACGAGCTCGCTTAGGAGTTGCCGGTCATCTGTCTACCACACCAAGATGGGGGAATCCCGCTAAGTGCCTTTCCCAACGACAAAACGAATGAAATTGCCGGCTTGTTCTCCACACTCATCCTTTAATGCTGAGCGTCAAGCAGGAAGCTATGAATCACTGAATACCAATTTTAAAGTCATGGGTTTGACCCGACTAAAAATCAAACCCAAGTCTACAGCTCCCGAGGCGGATCTCTTACCACTCGGTCTTCTGAGCTGAATCAGCAACAAAACTTAATGGAGGCTCTTAACTTAAATTTCTTAAACCCAGAAAATGGATTGATTTTCTTGAGCTATTCTTTCGTCACAAGAAAGCGACGGAGGCATAGGACGAACCCAAACTCGCTTGGCAGCTGCCTTTATTTCCGACTTTTCCGGTGGAACTTTGCTTCCGACTTCTTTAATTTGCTGCTAGTCAGATTCCACCAAGCAGAAATGATTATTGTGAAGCATCTTATTTAAGAACGTAACAGCGAGGCTAGGGTGGGAGTAGAATCATTAACCTCGCGATTATGGTCGTCGTGAAAACATAACGCTCCGAACCACTACGTCACAGTGTTTTACCGCGGTTAACAGTTGCTTTTTTTTTTTTACAACAAATATACAGGGTGTTCATAAAGTCCTGATACAATTTGTCGTATAAATAAATGACAAATTGTATCAGGACTTTATGAACACCCTATATATTCAACTCATAATTAATTTAGTACTGATCACTGCAACAATAAAAAATGTTACTGCTTCCGGTTTATTTTTCATAAATTGTTTAATGATTTAATCACTTCGTTGCACTTTTCACAAGCACGATTTATAGTAACAAACAGTATTGTTGAGTTAATCTTTATTTGGCACAGATAGAAAAAGCATTGTTTAAAATTATGTCATTGTTGCGTAATGAATCAACAATGCCACACTTTTGAACTGGATATGAAAGCTAAACCGTAACTCTTCCGCTAAGTCAAATTGCGTTAATGATGACGTCATGAGCATAAGCAATTGGATGCTCATAAAGCCAAATAAATTCTAAACTCAAAACATATAGGGAATTTTCTATATAATATATAAGACAAATTATTGCTCAAATTAGCCAAAAAACGCAGGGCAAAACATATAGGAAATTTCCTACAAAATATATAAGACAAATTATTGCTCAAATTAGCCAAAAAACGCAGCGCAGAACATATAGGAAATTTCCTACATAGCATATAAGACAAATTATCGCAAAAATTTGTCAAAAAAAGCAGCGCAAAACGTATAGGGTGCTCTGCGCTGCTTTTTTTTGGCAAATTTATGCAGTAATTTGTCTTAATTAATTATTTTTTTCCAAACGGCTAAATTGTTTTTTTCCAAACGGCACCTCATATTTTAGGCACTTTACATGGTAATTAATTTGGACATAGAGATTAATTTTTGTAGAGTTTTTTTAGCTCATAGTGTAAAGTCACCAACCATATTGCATTGTCTTTTGTCAAGTTTTTATTTGTGATCCGTAATTATTGGATTGGATTCTATAATCCGTCTTTCACTAATTTTTGATTGGACGTGAAATACCGATACAACTTCCTTGTTTTTGTTTCAGAGTTTTCAGGTGTGCTTTTGTACAAGACTTTATGAGATGAAAGCAAGATAAAAATTGTGTGTTTGATTCAAAAATAGTAACTAGTACTGGTACAAGCTGCCAAGAACTCGCGACCCGCGACTAAACCTACAATAGCATTTCTTGCTATTTCAAAGCATAAATATGGCGTAGATCTGCAAAAAGTTATCATTTGATTCAAATAGGTTCAATCACAATAGGCCTACTTCATACTTCAAATTGAAATTAGCCTAGCTAGTGGTTTCTGCTATTAAATAGCAAGAAATACTATTAGCTTAAAGGAGGGGTGTAACGGAAATTGACATTGCCTTTTTTCGACAGCTTATGCAAGTAAACTGTGCTGACATGCACTTTACGCAAAAATTTCAACAAACTAACCACTCGTTTTCATTTTATGGGCCATTTTATACCCGATTTTTAGTCCATAACTGTTTACTTCACGAAAAATCGTCTAACGTCAGATAAGGCTACTGTGACGTAACAACTGGAATTTACCACATCAAAATTGTATGTGCGCGCTCATGCGCATGTTTTGCATTGTTCTTGTGTGTCGCGTGAGCATTTCTGCTTGTACTAGGGGCATTCAAAAAGTACGCGGATTTCTTCCGTGACGAAAATGCCAGCTAGAAAAAACGAAATTTTGGATGCTAGCCAAAAAGAGCATATTCTTTGTAATCGAATAAATGCTTTCACTCATTTTGCGCTTGTAAACGAAGTTGTCAAGAGCTAGTTTATCAGGTAGCATAAAAAATGGTAAAATTCCGCGTATTTTTTGAATTGACCGAGCCAGCAGACGGACAGCGCCTTCCTACCTGGTATGAGCTAAATTGCAATGCAGTCATTGGAGTGGTTATTGCTTACACGAAGATCTCCTTATAGAGGTGGTCGCCAACCGGGGTTCCACTGTGAACTTCAAAGTTTACATAATTAGTTTTTTTGATTGGTAAACCGTGAGAAATGCTGGGGTGTAGTAAGACCAGTTAATTTTACCCATTCTTATCTCCTGTTCTATTTTGATGTCTTCTATTTGTCCAATCACTTATTACAAACAGACTACACTTGGGTAAGCAGCAGTTCGGTAAAACAAAAGTAGACGATTTTCGCGTCAATGCAGTGGCGGCTTAAGGGTGGGGGCGGAGCGGGCTGAAGCCCGGGGCCCCACAAATTTACATTTTTCTAAAAGTTTTTTTTTGACAAAAAATATTTTCAATTTTTCAAAAAGGTCTTCACTTACAGAAATTACCAAAGTTTTTATAATTTTGGCGCTGAGGGGTTGGGGCTTTGGGGGTGAATGTGATATGTTGTTACTTAACTCATTATTAATATTTATAAGCAAAAATCTTCTCAAAGTAAGAATCGCAGTTGTTATCAGCTAGCATTTTTGCTTTGTAGGTCGCGGACAGCAATTTTTTTCAAAGAAAAGTTATCAGCTTTTTGCCGATTCAAACGTCACAATAAAGAATAAGATAAATGTTAATTTAGGTAGTAATCAACAAACGATGGCACTTAATTGCCACTTGCCGGCAAGAGTGCCAGACTACAGTTGACGTTATACTTGCCGAAAATGTTTAATGTCACTGAAAAATCTAGCTTCAAGACTTATTGCACCATCGTACAACGGTAGGCTAGCTATAACATCTAGGCTTCATAACTTTACACTCTAGAATAAGTGGTAGTTCCAGCTTTAATCTGAAAGAATAAAATTTATTGCAGAGAGCAGTAGCATAGTATAGTTTGGTTTTTATAAATAAGGCATAGCTATATTTCAAAAATTATATGCCTATAGCCTAGGGCTAGGCTATGGTCTCCAGTGAGGCCTCGTCGTGACTAAGAATTTGATTACGAATTTACGAACAGAGGCTTTTGGCCCTTTGCCCTGTCTCAAGGACACGAATGTATGTTGATTTTATTTGTTTATTACCGGTACCGTATTTAAGTTAGTAGTGGCTTGTGATTTGGCTTCGCAATCTGACGGTTACGGGTTCGATCCTAGCCGAAAACATTATTGGTTATTGACAGGAAGAGCATCCAGAAGTTGATGTACTCAAGATATGCCTCAGAAAGATCTAGTAGCTGAAGCGAATAGCACATCCAAGCCCTATTTGGCATTGGACAATCGCAGGTAACTGTTGAGGTTCGAAACATACAAGAGAAAAACGAATGTAAAAACAAATTATTTAAGTTAGCATAAAAAGGAATTACTGCTTAAACGCTAAGACGAATTCTATGAGCAACCGTACCATTTCCATTGAAGAAGTTAGGCAGGGTTAAGAGAGTTGAAGTGGATGCTATGCTAGACCTCCCCGCGCCAGGAGCACATTCTGCTTTCACAGAAATTGTTACAGCAGTGGTGGGCCGTTGGCAACACTTTGTCAGCGCTAACCCTGCGCAAAAAGCGAACCCAATTCTTTCTCGCAGAGTTACAGTTGCCAGTAATGGTAGCAACTACGCAACACTGTGTATCCTTTTTTTCACAGATATTATAGTATACAGTAATGAAGCGTATTTGTCTCAGTGGAGCGCAAAAACGAGCAGTAGCTTCAGAAAAAAAGTAAAAGGAAAATAATATTGATAAAACGACGCCCAACTGTCGATATTTTTACTAGAGTAGCAAGTAGCAACTTTTTGTGAATTGATTTTCCATGTTTATTTGGTATTGTTTTTTGAGGCTGTTCTTTCGGTTTATTGTTCTTTTCATTTTATATCGTATAAGCTTTCGCTGAACTTAGGAAAGAGGGCCTCATTATTAAATTAGCCCAGGGCCCCACGTACTGTTAATCCGCCCCTGCGTCAATGCCAGCTGCCGCATATCCATTACATAAACATGAAAGCTTCCCGCTGCTCTGAACTCGAGCTGGAAAGCTGTGAATACGGTACCGGTAACTATTTTACGACTGGACCAAAACCTTCGCGCCGATTAGCCGTACTTCGTACACTAAGAGCGGATATCCTTGAATATCTCCCGATTTTTGTAGTTGCTGAATAGGGACAGGCCTTACAAGAAGATTAAACTTCGTATTTCGCTTTAGTCACAACTCAAATTTAAATCAACACTGCTGCAGTCACGTAACACGGTGCTAACATAAATCACTTCGACAAAATTTGCCTTATCAGGACATCTTCAACGAAAGGTCGTATTTGAAAAGTTCCGCTTTGCAAAGACCCTATTTAAAAGCGTACGCGATATTTGACAGAAATTTATCATTGGTGGATTGGCGATTTATCAATGAATGCAACGTCCCAATTGGAATTGTTACTTCATAGTAGCCTTACCAATGACGTCAAAAAATAATTTTTACCACGAAAATCGATTGTTTTTTCAAAGCTTAATATCTCAAAAAGTAGTGGGAATTTTTTAGTCAAAATGGTTGCATTTTGTAGAGACAAAAATCCTTCATCTTACCAGTATATCAAAAACATGTAAATTTTCGATTTTTGTTACACCCCTCCTTTAAAAAGCGCTTCAAAAATTAATGTCTATGTTCAACTTACTTACTATGCAAAGTGCCTAAAACACAACCAATTTTCTTGAAATTTGTTTTAAACGATAGCCAAAATCAAGAGCTTCATGATGCAGTTAAAATTTTTAAAATCCAACAAGCATGACTAATGTTATGAGCTTTTTTGTAACACTTTCAGGCGATTTTACACTAAATGAAAGGTAGGAGGCGTTTGTCTTTTAGGAACCAGTTTGCTCTCCATTGTCGCTTAATGCAACCAATGAACCGTTTAACTCATGCGAAATTAACGGACTTTGGTAATTAACACAACCTGAATGTTGAATTTTTTCTGCCAACTACTACAAAATTATCTCACGTTGACTCATTTCTAGATCTTGAACAATGATAGCGGCTGCGAAATTTTCAAATTTCTCTTAAGCTAAGGCTCCACCGAGAATTTTCCTGTGATTTTCCGCGAAAATTGTTGGAATGTTCCACGTGGAGCCAGTCTTCAAATTTTCTTTCCGCGGCTTTTTTAAAACGTGAGAAAAGAGCAAAAAGAAAAGCAAATGATTTTCGCGAGAATTACCGAACATGCGATGGATTGTTTTGAAACGGACGATTGGAAAATTTTGGTGGAGCAGGGTCCCAAAAATTAACAATGTTCGAATTTGCGCTATTTTTCGCGACAATTAGCTTGTAATTATTATTAAAGCGTGTTTCATAATTTGTGCGCGAAAATTGTTGGAAAAATGTCAGTGGAAAAATTTCGAGATAGTTGCTACGGCTCCACCAACAATAATTTCGAGAAAACTCTCGTCTGCGCAAAGCAAATTTTCCTGCAAAACAGAAAATTATAAATTTATCCGGTAGAGCCAAGTTCCTGTTAATGTCAATTTTATTGTCTATTGCGTTTTCATTGTCCAAATTTTTTACGAATTATTAGTTGTTCAAATTTTTGAAGGTGAAAGCTTCTATAATTGCAACAGAAAAAATCATGCCCAAGTAAACACATCAGAAGTGAAGACTTGCAACACTCAAGCTTGCGAAGAATTGTCTTTATTGTGGAACAAATCAAAATTGAAACCACCAACACAAAGAAGAGAAGGCAAACTGCTGATGAAAAAACTGCAAAAAGGTAGTCCAGTTCAATTCAGTTTGTTGTTCCAATAGTTCTCACTCAAATTTTGAGAAAAACCCTTTTTAGCAGCATTAAAAAAGCCAAATAGCTTTTCAATATTTTAACCGCACTAATTTGCTTCTGTAAAGGATTGCCTTTTTTTTTCAAGCGCTTATTCCCCAATGTTATCGACTAGAAAAATATACATAGAGGTCAGTACAAATTGAAATGATGCCTGTATCTCAGAAAGAGCGTAATGTCAAAATGGTCGGAGCAGTGAATCAACATAATTTATTCTAGTTTAATTCTCATGCACTAGCTGCCAGCGGCTCGACGCCGATGCGACTTTTCGTAGCTGTGCTGCACAGGCCGGGGCCGGATTAAGCAATGGGCAAATTGGGCAGTTGCCCCGGGCCCCGCGCATTTACTAATCTCTAGCTGCTTGATTGTGAAACGATACTAATTTCAGCTCAAACTACACCCCGCGGACGTGATGACCTTTTTTTTGCTCTTCACCCGATTTTGGGCGGAAAATTGAACATCAACGCTAACTGCCCAGGGCCCCGCGGTCTCTTAATCCGTCCTTGGCCCAGGCGTTAAGCCGTGGAGAAGGACCCCGCCACTCGTAACACGCTACGCCGTAATATCACGAGTAGCCTATAATGAAGTTTAGTTTTTGATTAATTTTTCCACGGTGTTTTATGTCACACAACAATGCGTGGCAATTCTCCGTTGTGAACTTATTCAAAATAAGATTCTTACCGAACTCAGAGGCGCATAATAAAAATTAAATGACAGACACTGCAGCAAGAATAAGAAGAAAAAGAGAAGACTGCATTCCAGATCCATGTAATATGTGGGGATCATGGGCTCCATTTTTTTCTTGTTCTGCAACATGCGGTGGCGGGTATCATATCGCGGAGAGACGATGTTTATGTTCCAGAGGTAAGCAGGTTATAAGTTAACATACCTAATGCAACTCCAAACGGTTACTTTTTCCTGCCAGTTTATGTTTAAATCTGCAATATTGGCAGTAGGTACGAAAGAATTATGGCATGCTCAATCTCTTCACAGCCACTGCTTCGGCTTCGTTAGGTCTCATCAAAGAAGTTCAGAGTAGAATAAACCTAGTTCTCATTTATTGAATTTAACGGTTCAATGGTTGTCTACTACAGCGATAAAATTGTGTCTATTCTGAGTAGGAGTAAGAGCCGAAACAAACATAAGTAAGAGCTGAATTCAACATGAGTAAGAGCTGAAAAATTATCATAAAATATTACAGCCACGTAAAAGTGCATCTGAATTTTTGTTTGAACCAGCTGGGTCCCCAATCTCGGAAAGTCAAGCTATTGGATGCAACACACAACCGTGTCCTACTTGGTCATCTTGGAGCGAATCTTCAGCTTGCTCAGTTACTTGTGGTGGAGGAACACGACGATTGTCATCAACGTGTTCATACAATGGAAACCCATCAACTTTGTGTGATAGTATGCTATGACAAAGATAACGCAACTGATTTATTTTGATGAAAACCGATATTGCAGCTCGGGCTTTGGTTTCAAAAACTATTAGTCAAAAATGATGGTCTCAAAAAATATTTCCCATTCTCTAATGATAGCCTATTATTCTTTTAAATATTAGCGTGTCATACCATAACCCACAACAGATACTATGTATGCTATTTTTTCCGACAAAAAATAGAAAAGATTACGAAAGCAATCAGTGAACAATGAGCATTATACTGTTGTTGTAACGACCTTAACTACAGTGCAATATCTAGGTCTAGCACATGATGGCGGTTGAATGTATTTTGATAGCTAACTAATTTGCTAAGTTTTGTCGCAGCTTTACAAAGCTCTTCTGTTAACCCTTCGATTTACATCACCAAATTGCTGCAAAAGGCATAAATATAAATGCACCAAAAACCCACACTTTGCGCAGTTATTGGCTATGGCGATGTCAGCTGTGTGCTGTAATTCACTGAGCATACTTTTGGAATTTGGTTAAAATATTGCCAAAAATTATGCTTTGTGGTTACACGGCATGAGAGCAATACTAGAAGCATACAATAAACTAACGCGGGATAGCATTTGTCATTGTATTCAAAACTCAGTTCACTGAGTCCGTATTTATTTTTTACAATCGCAGTCTGAATAACATTGAAAATTGTCGAGTAAAATCAAACAAGAAGAACCTTTATTTTGGAATTTGGAAGACTGCAAAAGCATTGATGCTTCAAAGTCAAACAATTTAAATTCATCGCAACATAAAACTTTTAATATTTTTTGATAGGTTCGGGTTCTACTCGTACGAGCATTGAACCATGCAACACACCATCGTGTCCTACTTGGTCATCTTGGAGTGAAACTTCATCCTGTTCAGTCAGTTGTGGTGGAGGAACACGACAATTAACATCAACGTGTGAATATAATCAAAGTGCAACAACTTTATGTGATAGTAAGTGAGCCACTATTTGACACACATTCAAAGCAGTTCGTATTGATATTGCCGTGAAGTATGGTGTTACTTAAGTCTAACAAATTCAAAATCATACTTTCATTATACTATGCCGAAGTGTGCAACAATTAGTCGATCAAAACTTACTGAAAAATCAAAATACAATTTAGGCAGTTCTATTTCAATAGGATTGATAATGGTTTAAGTTTAAATCGAAACGTCCCTAACATTTAAATGTTTCAAATGATTTGGGCTCTTATTTTTGTAATTAAAATATTCAAAAAATCCATATATTGTACTCCGAAATTTAGGCAGTGGTTCAACAAGTCGTTTAAGAAATGAACAATGCAACACACAATTGTGTCCTACTTGGTCATCTTGGAGCGAATCTTCAGCTTGCTCAGTTACTTGTGGCGGAGGAACACGACAATTGCAATCATTGTGTGTATTTTACGAACTATCAACTTTGTGTGATGGTGAGTCGGTCTATTAACACCACACGCAACGTGAATTGTGTTGGAGTTGGTGGGAATTAAAGTAATGCGCCAACTTTACCCATCTGTGGTACTGAAACGGGAGCTTGCTGCTAGGCCAAGCTATCCACCTTCTAATCAGCCTACGTTTTTATTCTGATTTACGGTCAAAAATGTTCAATCATGAAGGAGTAAGTGAGATCGGGAGTCCAAGCCGCCGAAATGGGATTTTTGCGAAGAATCAGCGGCTTGGCCTAGTTAGACCAGCATAAAAACGGGAATATTCGTAACGTTGCATCTGTGATCAGAAAGATAACAACTGCGCTGGCACGGACATGTGACACGAATGTACCCGAAAGAATAGCCAAAAAACTGATGTGTCCAACACCCGTTGGTCGAAGGCCTAGAGAATGTTCCAGATCGCGATGACAAGTCTTGCATAGCATTCCAGCAGAAAATTCGCCTTCGTAGCGAGCAGGCTATCATTAACCTCCAACTCGAGCTGCTTCCGTTGCGAACCCTTAAGGATAAGCGGGTCTAGAAAAGTACCCAAGTTTGGTTGGAGGTTTATGTGTAGCCTACATTCTACAGCAACAAATATCCATCGGGCTACTAGTAAATCCAATTAAGACAAATTTTTTCTGCCTAAAATATTGGTTTTTCAGACAGTGGTTCATTAAGTCGCTCAAGAAATGAATCATGCAACACACAATTGTGTCCTACTTGGTCATCTTGGAGTGTAACTTTATCTTGTTCAGTTACTTGTGGCGAAGGAGCACGAAAATTGTCATCAACGTGTTTCTATAATGGAAGTGCAGCAGTTTTGTGCGATGGTAAACGAAACAAACTAGTTGCAAGTTGACTCAGTTCTTGTTGATATTATTGTTGAGTGGTTAGTGTTACTTATGTTCAGGAATTAGTTAATGAAAACTTGCTGAAAATACAAATTACAATATTTAGGCAGTGATTCATCAAGTCGTACAAGAAATGAATCATGCAACACACAATCGTGTCCTACTTGGTCATCCTGGATTGAGCTTTATTCGTGTTCAGTTACTTGTGGTGGAGGAAGACGAGTATTAATATCGACGTGTGAATATAATGGAAACCCAGTAGCCTTATGTGACGGTAAGTAAACCTATTAGCTCCGTAAGCAACGTAAAGTAAATTGCTAAATGATCACTGTTTGGTAGGAAGTTCATGTGTACATTCTATAGCTATAAATATCGAGCAGACTGCCAATAAGAGCAAAACAAAATTTTCTGTTCATCTTTGTTTTTCAGATAGTGGTTTATCAAGCCGTACAAGAGAGGAAGATTGTAATATACAATCTTGTCCTGCTTGGTCATCTTGGAGTGAATCTTCATCTTGTTCAGTTACTTGTGGTGGAGGAACACGACAATTAACGTCAACGTGTTTATACAATGGAAATCTATCGGCACTGTGTGATGGTATTATTCATTACAGTAGTAGAGTGGGTGCACCTGTACATGATATCGCGATTCATCTTTTTAGCAACGAGCATGTTTTATTTTCTAATAACTCGTAACGCCACAATGTACTGTAGTGTTACGCCAGCTGCATATATAGAAGCGCCTTTACCTAAGCCGGAGAACTTACAGAATCCTTTTCGACAAATTGTGATTTGGGAAAACTACTCCGGACAATTCTTGTTGGCGTCGCGTTTCCTGTTTTAATGAAAAATTCACAGGTGAATTCGTTAATTTTCAGTGAACTCGATCAGCGGCGTAGCTAGAGGTTCTGCCGCCCGGGGCGGTTCAAAAAATTGCCGCCCTCTAATGAACAATAATTTTTTAAGCATTAATCAGCTTCAAATCCGGTTCGTCTATTCTGCATGACAAAATATGCGTCAATTAAAAGCGCGCTGACTCGCAAACTACAGCAATGATTGCGAAGCTGTGGTGTGTACTAACAACTAACAAGGTCAGTTAATTAGTGTCTTTCATTTACGTGCAGTCAATACAGCAATAATACGCAAAAATGATGCGAAATGTCTGTGTCGCACCCAAAATTTGGCAAAGGGGGATTTATAACCGGGGGTCTGAGGGCGAAATCCCTAGCCGACGCAAGCCAAAGGGTCTGGGGGCGTGGCCCCCAGCCGCCAACGAATTTTTACGGTGTTCACATAAAAAAACACTCCATTTAGCCCACTTTTTAATCGAAAAAAGGCATGCTGTAATACAGTCACTATGGACCAGTGCAGGGCCGAAACTGGGCAATGCGCCCCCCCGAAATCATCTTTCGGAGTCCCCTAATTTTTTTTTCTTGGATGGTGAATACAAAAGAGCGAGCTCCGAAGCGGCGATGCCAAGCTAGGGAGATCTGAGGCATGCCTCCCCAGAAATTTTGCGGAATTTGACCTTATTTTGGAAGCTTTTTGTGCGTTTTAAGCCTTTAAAATTCCTCAGCTTTAACAAGGTTTAATAGTCAGTTTTAGCAGGTACCTTCCAAACCCACTAAAATAATGCTGCAAGCAAACCCTACTCTAACATTTCGCTACCTATGCGAAGCAAAAAGTGTTTTTAAGGCTTATTTTTGCACCTTTCACTTGAAGATGAGGGGTCCTTGGTATGCTACTAAACGTTTGTTTGCTAGTTTTGCGACTGCTATTTTTCGAAAAATTTGCAGGGGCCCCCCATGGCCAAAAGCAAAAATATGGAATGGGGGCCCAACATCGCTCGAGTAAAGACAAAAAATATATTGAATCTTAGAATAGGCCTATTTAAGGCACCTTCATCATACGTTGAGTAAATAGTACTACGTACTGACTATTTACGGGATCCCCTTTTTGTGCGCCCCCCCCTTCGGTTGGGGGGTTCGGGGGGCGCTAGTTTCGGCACTGGGTGGAGGAACAAGACGATTGTGGTCATGGTGTATATATAATGGAGGATTTGAAGCTTTGTGTGATATTAAGTAAATCAACAGGCTGCTATATACAAATTAACATAAAGCAGTTCTTGATATTATCGTCTGTGAATTTTAGTGTCATTTCTGCCTAACAATTAGCTTAATTGATAAAAACTTGTTGAACAAACAAACAAAAACAATTTAGACAGTGGTTTGTCAAGTCGTACAAAAGAGGAACCATGCAACACACAAGCGTGTCCTGCTTGGTCATCTTGGAGCGAAACTTTAGCTTGTTCAGTTGGTTGTGGTGGAGGAACACGACGACTCATATCAACGTGTTCATATAATGGAAGACTTGCAGCTTTGTGTGATAGTAAGTAAATCAACAGGCTATTATAAACAAGCTAACGCAAAACAGTTCTCGTTGGCATTATCGTCTGTGCAGTTTAATGTCATTTCTGCCAAGCAATTTAGTGTTTAAAAAACTTGCTGAAACCACAAAACAAAAAACGCTTTAGACAGTGGTTTGTCAAATCGTACAAAAGAGGAACCATGCAACACACCAGCGTGTCCTACTTGGTCATCTTGGAGCGAAACCTCATCTTGTTTAGTTAGTTGCGGTGGAGGAACACGACGACTCATATCAATGTGTTCACATAATGGAAGTCCATCAACTTTGTGTGATGGTAAGCAAAACTCTCTCTAGATAGCCTAAGAACTAAAAACAGCTCTTGCTCACGCTGAAAATCGAAAACAATTTCGACAGTGGTTTATTAAGTCGTACAAGAAATGAACCATGCTACACTCAATCATGCCCTGCTCGGTCATCTTGGAGTGAATCTTCATCTTGTTCCGTTACTTGTGGAGGAGGTACACAATATTTGTTATCAACGTGTGCATATATTGAAAGTCCATCATTTTTGCGTGATGGTAAGTTTTGTTGCGAAAAACAGGGTTAGTAGCCTTTGTATTGTGTTTCGAAGATTCTTATGTTCAACGGCAATATTCCATGACGTTAGTTTACGATGGGGTTCAAGAAATATCGAAAAACAAATACCTCAGTTTGTCTGTTTACAATAAAAAAAGCCTGCCATGTCGTATGAAGAGACCTGATAAGCTCTGCTACGTATGCCGCTGGAACGCCGAACTTGAATGTTTTTACCTGCGTTCACGCGAAGTTGAAATTTGTCTTGCAAGTTGCAACTAATTCTGATAAAAACGCTCCTGGAGCGATTTCTGAGGAGGACGAATGAAATCATACAAGCAAATTCGCGCATGTTGACACAGTTGTAAAGTCGCTGATTGCGATCAAACGTAACAATAAACAAACAATTTTACCACTAAAATGTTTATTAATAAAGAAAATCTAAACTGTGATGGTTTAACCTTAGAGCGGAACTGCGCTGTTTCGGTCTAACAACCCTCATCAGCCGCCCTCAGGTAAAACACGATTACCGTTCAGAATGAATGACTTTATCGAGATCAATCATCCCTCCCCATAAAATACGCTAAAAAGACTCCAACCTTTGTGGTACGTAGACAGCTACGTCACATTTTAGTTAAATCCTTTTGTGTGGCCAGGGTGAAGATCAAAAACTAAGAAGTAATGTTCTTCCTGGCCTACTGAAAGGGAGTGATGATTCCCTTTTTGCATAACTTCACCATCCCAAATACTAGCTATCAGGGCTACGAACTCGAAAGTAAAAATTCCTGAATTCAAACCTGACCTCGATTTCGAAAAAAAAAAAATTATTGAGCCTGATTTAGGTTTGTACTCACTGAAAACTATTCAAACTAGACATGAACTCCGTGCGGATTAATGAATTTGAACTTTGAACTTAAAACGTGAAAAATCATCAATGGGAAACTCAAACGTGAACTCGCAAATTTTTGTAAACTCGAACTTGAACAGGACTCATAGTGCCTGGAATTTGCTGCTCATGGCATACAGTCATACCTAGTTCTTCCGCGTACAACTCGTTTATAGACAACAATTCATCAAGCCGTGCTAGAAATGAATCATGTAACACACAACCGTGTCCTACGTGGTCATCTTGGAGTGAATCATTATCTTGTTCAGTTACTTGTGGCGGAGGAACACGACAACTTATATCAACGTGTATATATTTGGAAAATCCAGTTGGTGTTTGTTATGGTGAATAATTTACTTCATTAATCATTGGTGACCAGCGGCGATAAAACCTAGTTGATTCAATAGCAAGCTGCTCGTAAATTCATTAACTCAAATTGAACTGGAACCATACAACACATCATGGTGTCCAAGTGGATCATCTTGGTAAAACATAACCCCTTGTTCAGTTACGTATGGGCATCTAGCAACACTTTATGCAACTGCACAAACAACAAAGGGTAGCTCCTTTATGCATAGGTCAGCCTTTCAAACGATTACGAGTAAAACATGACTGCTATGACCTGATCAAACATTACGAAACAGCTCAAGATTTTCATTTTTTATTCTAGGACTGAGTCAGCGATTATAATCAAAAACTAACCTATGATGTGATTCTTTTACTTTTGAACGGTAATTTTTTGGGTGGTAGAGTCTTCAGCTGATTGAACCCCAAACAGATAATTTTGCTTGTTTTCTTTTACATAAGACAGCTTTATTTATTCAAGGAAGCAATGGTTCAACCACAAGAATTAGAACACAAGTGTGCAATAACAACTTCTGTCCTGCTTATGGAGAATGGAGCCAGTGGAGTACTTGTGATTCATGTAATGGAGTACAACGGAGAAGCAGGTAATTATGATGGCAGTAATAATTGAGACCCTGGGATACATACACTTTTTTTTGACCCTGGGACACAACATACACACAACTTAAAATCCACAGGTCTTAGCATTGCAGCGAACATTGAATTGCGATAAGTATAAGATTTTGCTATGGGCCATCTGGCAATTCATTATTTATTACCGATCAGATCGGATGGAACGTCCGTCCCCAAAGCGATAGACTCAGGGTTCGATCGCTGGGCAGTTGAAACCAACAAATTTATAACTAGCATTCACAGCTTCCCTCTTCGACATGCACCATTAAAGGGACAGCGTAGAGAGCAAAACAGCAAGTTTACTCGTGAATTGTGATGCAGGGAAAAGCACAAAATGAGATTCCGAGCCTTTACAACGGTAGACAGGTGGCCAACCAGTCCTATAGCGCCTCTGTCGTTTTCTTGTAATAAATGGATAAAAATGCTACTTCTACCAAATACTATATTTATTTCATTATGTTTTTTAGAAACTGTTCTAATTGTGAATCACTTGACCCAGAAGTTGTATCCAAATCTTGTTCATATTCGCCAGCTTGCTTGAACTTCACAAACTCACTTCAAAACCGTGAGTGTAGCAACTAATTAGCCGAAGAACTCAAAACAATGAAATGAAATGCTGTGTGGCTTTATGGCGCTTTACAACTACTAAGATCCTTTAGCGCCTGGACTAAATTTTGTCAAGAATTCACTGACGTATTTTTATTCTCTGTTCATTTCATTTTCCGCGCTACATTTAATTGCTGAGCGTTTAGCAAGTGAAACAGCAGATACCAGTTTTAAAGTCTTTGGTTTGACCCGACTGAGAATAGAACCCAGCTCAGTCTACCAGCTTCCAACGCGAACGCTCTTAACCACAACGTCATAATTCTTGAACTTATGCAGCTGCACTACGATGTCACCTCATTTGTTGATAACGATAGTACAGTGACTTTTTAAGGTTTAGCTTGAGGAACCGTTACGCAATTTTGAAAAACCGCCAATTTTTAAATTTCAACAACTGTATCAACGAAAATTTGCAGATTTTGAGAGACCGCTGGACAATTTTGAGAGACCATTTCGATTCTTCAAAACGCTTTAAAAACGCTGTGTTTGTATATTATGAAATAGATCAATTTTAAGGGAGGATCAAGGTACCTTACCCTCTACGCCGGCGACACCCATGCCCATCGTAAATCTACAAATCGCTTTGACAATCTTAATCTTCTATGGCAATAGTCTTAACGGCTAATAATTTTCAGTAGAGTTACTACAGCGTTACTTGATTTTGTCAAGGTTTGTCTAAAATTAATCATGTTTGCAGTTGCTCCGTTTTGTTCTGCTCAACAATTAATTGGAAACAACAGTTCATATTGGTTTGAAGACGCACCTGTTTTTTCATTAGCTTCTTCTACGCAAATATGCAACTCTACAAGTAAATAGCTTACATGTGTGCTGAAATTAATGCTCGAATGCTTGAAAATTGGCAATAAAAAAAATTAAAAATTTTTTCTTGAAGTCGTAAAAAGATTTAACGCAATGCATCGTACAATTTCTACGAATAAAAAACCTATATCATGTTCTACAAAAGTAACCTCCATTCATTAGCAGTCGCAAATTTAGATCTATGAATTCGTTTAGTGTTCTTGCACAGCAGCTAACATATTGATATTTTCGCAGATAAACCTTTGGCTGCAGTCAGATGTCTGCCTGGTTCTTCCAACCAAAATTATTTTGGTGGAGACTTTGATGCATCTAGCTTGCTAGAAATATCATGTGGGGTTTCGCTACGTGATTTAGGTAACGGTTCTCATCAAGATTTATCAACTCTTGAAGTTCTTACTTCTCAACCGAATCTACTGAATGAAACAGAAATACAAACAGCTACAGAAGTCTTGGTGTCCTTTCAAAAAAGTAACAACATTGAGGTATGAGACCTACTGGAAAGTTGGTGGCTTCGCTATTTTATAGCCATGTGACAGGCTCATTGCTATTAAGCTAAGCTCTGTATGCCTCATCAACGGGCTACTACCATTACCTCTCTCACACTTTTGCAATTTCACAGATTCACTCAAGTTTTTGCGAATCTGCGTTTTTTTCCAACTTTAAACGTTATGCTGGTCTTCAACTTCAGCAGTTTAGAGTTAGCACAGAAAATAAGTTAGTTTTCTACATTAAATAAAATCAGCTTACTCTTGCTGAAAATGACTGCGCGTTGAACATTAAGGAGCCAATCAGATAGACGACGCAACGTTCAAACTGTCTTACATTTTTTCAAATGTTTCCTTCAAAAAGCAAAGAAACAAACTTTATAACTATAGAACTCATTGATTTTTCTACCGTACTCTAACCTTCATTTTTTTATCCAAGAAACAATGAACACTAAAGTACTAGTTTACTCAAATTTCAGAAAGCAGCAATTTTGAGGAAATGAAAGTAGTTTACCACAGTACATGCGAAATGTTACGCCATTTCTTGTTTATATCAATTTAATACGCTGCATGGCGTAGTGGGTAAGACATCGCTGTAGGCAGTGGCGCCCGCAGAAAAAATATTGGGGGGCAAAGCGTCACGTCGTTATCTATGACGTCACCAACCAAATTTTTGAATGTAATACAGATAAGCTTACTGATATAGCAACGAGTGAGTGGTTGGTGGTTACGCTTATTTGACGTGCAATGGACTATATAATGCGCAGTTGTACACGTCCCGTTTGGCCAGGGATGAGCAAACTTTTTAGCGCAAGAACTTCATTCAAAATTTATGCGGGCGGCATGTAGTACGCCTATGATGCTCCCAAACTAATTTGAGTAAATCGCAAAATTCTTGTTATTGGCAAAAAATAGTGAAAACTTCAAATTTGTGGCGTAGTGAGAAATTTGACAAGAGTGGAGGGGGGCGTAGTTTCCACTTTTTTTCTAGCGTATTTTTTTTTCAGCAGCACTAATTTGGAAGTGGATTGAGAAACAAGAAAAGCTCTAGTGGGGTCCGGGGACATGCTCCCCCCGGAAAATTTTTGAGAATTTACATGCTGTAATGGCTATTTTAGTGCTTTTTGAATAACTTTCAGGCAAATTTTGTTTAAATTTTTTGACCCTAATTTTGAGTGCTTCACAAAATATGATGCATTTTGTTCGCACGTTTTCGATTATGCGTGTAAGGCGTAAAACCTAAAGCTATCGAAGAGGTTCGAAATTATGGAAAAATTGTATACAGCAAAAATATTTTTGAAAATGGTGGTGGAAGGATACCTCTCATCCTAACCCTTGGATTCGCCCCTGGCCATAAGTTACAGGAATCATCAAAAGAGCATGGTGTATTTCAGTCACTTGGCACCATTAGTTTTGTTCTATTTTACTAAAAGGCCGAGTCAAACGGGGGGGGGGGGGGGGCATGGCACACTGGCACCCCTTAAATACGCTCCTGCTTCCAATCTATTCGTGTAAAGTTACGCTATTAAATATTAGAGGAAAATATTAACGAAATCAACGAAAGAAAAAAAAATGCACAGAATGACTATTTTTAATATGATTCCATTTGACGATGGGCCGTGGAAGCAAATGCATCAACAAGTTGAGCCACATCTATTTTTTCGCGTATATTTGTTATACCTGTTTCAACAGACATAAACAAGAGATTGCAATTTCTCCTATCGGTTTGGACAAAAACATCTACGACTTTGCAGTAAAAGTCACTTTTTTGTCACAACTCTTGAAGTCTATCCATCTCAATGGCGGTTGTTGTCACCGATGAAAGACCCTCTTCTTCACTACGATAGCTCCTACGAGTTATGATTTTTTTCAGTGTAAATAAGGAATTTTGTACTGACCCTGTCGATTGTCGAAACGGATTATCTAGATCTGAAATATGTCTTCCTTTATTTAGCGGACTCTATCTCAACTTCAGATTGATCGCATAGTTTTGAAAAACTTTTTTGACATTGATGCTAGATCTTCCTCCATTTTAACATAACTTCTGGCAAGTGGCTAAAAGGAAAATTTACTGCCGTACCTTTCACGCAATACCCTTATTTTATTGCGGTTTCTAATAACAAAATGCTTTTGTCTTTTATTATGACGTCATATATTTGAGGCACTGCTTCAAATCGTATATCGCTCTGGCAAGTGGCAACTCTGCATGATATATTTTTGGCAATTTTGTCAAAACACGCTTTGTACAGTATAGTTTTTGAAATCTTCGCCATGGTAGACGAGGCTGAGTTCACGCTGCCTCATCGCCTTCATATCGGCAACTTTGACCAAAGAAGTGATTGGTCTGGATATGATAAACACTTTAGCAAAAAATTTTGAACACGAACATGAACAAAATATTTTGAACTGGGGGGTAGGGGGGTACAGCCCTAAAAAAAAGAACTCAACGGATTTGTGCGATTTGGCAAAATTTCAAAAAAATTATTGGGGGGCAACTTGCCTATTTTGCCCCCCCCCCTGCGGGCGCCTGTGGCTGTAGGCGAGGAAAGTCTGAGGTACGATTCCAGGGCCGGTCAAATGGGACTCAGTGGCGCCAACGACTCGCCACCGCTGCGACGTTTTTTCGGAGAAGTGCTTGCGCCAACGCTACGTCACAGAGATGGGCCCGGTACTAGTCACACGCTTTGGCGTAATACCGCGGGTATAATAAAGATTTAATTTGAATATTTGCAGGTGACTGAGACTGCCTTAGTTAGTGTTGTAAACACTATATCCAGTTTGGTTGCAGGAATTGACAATGTGACTACTGATTCTAATAGGTAAGGGGTATTTTATACTACAGTACATTTGCTCGTACTCTAGTTAAACTTGCAACAGTGAGGTTGGGGTCACCAAAATGTAACAAATGGTTGGGGTCACCAAATGTAACTGTAGGTTGGGGTCACCTAGTTAACAGCAGGTATCACCAAATCTAATACCTACGATTATCGTCGGTTCATTGCGATGCAGTAAACAGCATTAATTTAAACGTACATTGTGCCTTCACTCTCCGAACTATCTTTTGCATTCGTTTGCAGAATCAGAAATCTAGAATTAGCTTATTTCCTAGCTAATGTGCAAGAGCGGTAGCGGTAAGAAACACTCATTAAAACAAACTGTTAATTAACCTAAACGAATAAACAAAGTCATCTAATACAATTAACATCCAATGTCGTAGTATAACGAATCATTTATATAGCGAATAAATTAAATAATTAAACTAAAGAATATGTTCTGAAGTCGAAAGTTCTGAAGTAAAGAATAAGTTCTGAAGTCGAAAGCAGTAGTCATTCAATAGCATTCTCGTAGTGAATAATTATGCGGCGACTAATCACATAACTTGTGCAGAGATATGTAACTATTATGCAAAACATATTTTACAAAAGCACATCGATACGACGATATCACCGCAAACTCATTGGATTCATGGCCTGGAACAGGGGCGGCCAACCAGTCAGATGCTAAGAGCCACATTTCTTTCTGTTTTTTAGCAAAGAGCTAATAACATACATAAGCGCTAATGATCGCATCAACATCACCATACCTCTTATTGATACACATACTTTTGCTTCACTAGATTAGTAGCATACCGGCAAACCGGCCAGTTAGCTCAGTTAATAACGACATGGCTATCGGTGCGAGCGGTCTGGGATTTGTTTCCTAGGCCGGTCAAAGCGGACACAGTGTCGCCATCGCTACGATGTTTCTTTGGATTCGAAGCTGTGTTGTTCAAAGTCCATAAGTTATACGGACTTTGGTGTTGCCCAGGCGCAAAGCCGCGGAGATGACAGCTCAGATGGCCAAGTGTTAAGAGCATCCGCCTCTGGAGCTGCAGACGCGGGTTTGATTCCGAGTCTGGTTAAACCAATGACTTTAAAATGGGCATTTACAGCTTCCCTGTTTGATACTCAGCATTAAAGGGACAGTGTGGAGAACAAGCCGGCAAGTTCAGTTGTTGTGCCGGTGGGAAAAGCACTTAGTGGAATTCTCCCATTTTGGTGTGATAGACAGGTGGCCGGCAACTCCTAGGTGAGTTCGTTATAGCTATTTGATCGCTTTCTCGCAATAGGAGGATAAATATTAAAATATACAACTAAATACAATACAAATAGATGGCCCCCACAACTCGTTAAGGCTTTGTCGTAATTCTCTCAAAAAGTGGTTATAATACAACTTATGCGTTGCTAAACGCAACGTGATTACCGAACTAGGCTGCTGATAGAAACAACACAGCATGTTAAAAGAGCCACATGAAACTGGGCAAAGAGCCGCGGGTTGGCCACCCCTGGCCTAGAAGCTTATGTTACACCTAACATAAGACCATGACATCTTATATCCACGTAACATTTCACATAGACTTAACAATTTTTCAGCTGCATCACATTTAAGTATGAATGTAATCCTGTTCATAAAACGCTCAATTTGCGATTTGAAATTAAGTTAAAACAACTTCAATGAATAAACTGTAAACACCAAAGCTTGGCAAAAGCCAAAACAAAGGTATGGGCAAGTATAAACCTCTCCCAAGCGTATCTCCTGAACAAACTCGAATACCTAGATGGATCTGAAATTATTACAGATTCAGGGGCGAGCCCAGAAATTTGAAAAGAGGGGGGGGGGGCAAATTAAAGCCAAGCCAGCAGGGCTAGATATAGTAAAGTGCAAAAAAAGTTCATCACGCCCGCACATGTCCAATTTTCCGCCCAAAGTCAAGCAAAGAGCAAAAAAAAGGTCAGCACACCCTCTGGTTGTCCTTCTTATGAAATTCACCTTTACTCTGTGCATTTGTCTGCAAGGGGGGCGCGGCCCCAGCAACTCCCAAGGCATTCAAGAAAAAATTTTAGCGTATGTTTTGAGCTAGTAATGATAAACTTGAAGCTGCTTTTTGCCAACTTCTATAGAACAGTTGGCTGGCCCAGTTCATTGTCTAGGCTAGAGTCAGACTTATAGCTCTGTAGTTGCAATGAAAAACAAGGTATAAAATCAGGATACTTGCTTTTTTTCATAGACCTATAGTTCTTACATACCTTACACTGTAATATCCTATATAATGAATCAAATTTTTCCTGCTTGTTGTCATAGAGCAACCAAGGTTAAATCAACGTTAATTTCCACCCTCACAAATTTTGCTTCTGCGATAATTATCCCTGAAAATTCATCCACTTTGATCAACGTCAAGAATACAATGATTAACGTTCAGGTGAAAGAACTAATCTCTGGCAAGATATACAAACTTTGCGGTTGTAGTATATAATTATGTATATTTTGTTTAATTTTTGCTGGTTTGTTTTGGCTATAAATTACTGCTTAGTTTCATTATGAGTAGCAGTGCAAAGGTTGCTAACCCATACCACTTTTCTAGAGTGTATCTCTCTACTTCACAACATATTGGAGTTAGGACACAAATTCGCGACCAGTCTCCAATTGCCGGCATCCAGACGCGCAAAAGCATAATCGCTACAAAATGGGTCTACATTCTCAAATTTGGCAGTTTTTGTAATTTCGTTTCATAGCCTGAAGTATTTTAATAAAATTAGGAGCGGCAGTACAAGCACGCTCCACAATTTACATAGCGTCTTCCAATTTGAATTACTTGTTATTCTAATTTTCCACATTGCACTGGTGTTGTTTCTGTAATCTGTCGTTTTTTAAGGCTATTCGAATCGTCCCTTTGATAGAAGACGGTGGAAATAACAGTGAAATCAAATACCCTAACCTTACATTCAGCCTGAGTACTGGGTCAAGTCGCATGAACACTGTGGTTACTATTTCTTCACAATCAATCGCAGAAGTAGCTCGAAACACCTCCACATACGCGCCGATATTTTATGCAAGTGTACTTGGAGAGAGCTTATCACCAAATTCAAATCAAAACACGTCGCAAGTAGGAATTGTATTTATGTAGCTAACATAACAACCCCACTGCCGTGACTCCAATAAGCTGTCCGAAATTCTGAGACAAAAATGATAGGAAGTAGGCCACCACCTGAGAAACCACAAACTTTTCTTTTCGGAAAAAAGGTTGCATTAATTTTGCCTGCCAGGAGCATAGCTATCATTAGGAGTTGAGTCTTGATTTTTTCTCGAACGACTCTACAACCATATACAAAGTTTCATGGATTAGGTTAAAAAATGTGGAATTTACAGCAGTGTATTTTATTAGTAATATCCGTGTCTACTTACAAGTCTTATCAGTGAAGTTTCGTGACTGACTTATCCGGAGGTTTTTAAGTTAGGAAAAAATTTTCTACTTGTGGTTCCAAAGCTTAGAATGAAGTTATGGTTATAAATGCTCTCCGCGGAAACAATTCACTGGTGATCAAAGGGCAAATCGCAGGCTACTGGACAAAGCTAACAGCTACAATAGGAGGTTGTTTGAACCGTAGTTAGTCACATCAATAAATCATAATGCTTTTAAAGGCTTATCAGTGGAGTGTGCAGACATCTGACATTTCTGACAACCATCACGAGTGTGGAGAACTGTTTGATCAAGATTAACTCTCAGCCTGCAACAGTAGGCTAGCCTTGTAGCAGCGGAAAGATGAAAATCTTAAAACATTTTTGTAGATTGTCTCGATGTCTTCAGTTGGATCAGACGTTTCAAGATTAGCGGTCTACATTAATTTCGCAGACACTAAACTTCCAAGCCCTACTACTGAAGCAGAAAACCCTCTAAAGGTATGATCATGTGCTTCTTAAACTTAAAATTCACCCATTATCAGTAGATTCTAAACTTGCGAATACCTTGAACAGCGTCACAAAAAATCACAAACGGTTCCATTTTTAAACGGCCATAAGTGTATTGACTGTTACAGCAACCATTATAACTGTCCTACTGGAGTGAGGCTTCTTTTATGTTTCATTTGCAACAGTTTGAATGGGTGTAAAAATCCATATTTTTCCACAACGAGAATGATGTTACATCATGCTTTTTTCGCCCTGAAGATATTGAGTTGAAACGAAACCTAACAGTCCACTATAGCAACTAAATTACTTTCGTCTTGATTTTGTTTAGCGTGATTTGAACAAAGCTGAAATATCTAGTTGGGATTTTGAAAAATTGCGTTGGAACACGGCTGTTCAGTGCCATCAAGACAACCCTACAAGATCTGCATATCAGTGTGAAGGCTTCGCGAGTTATGCTGTGCTATTTGTAAGTTTATTTATGTGGTTATCAACGCTGCAATTTGTGAGAGACGAAGTAAACAACACATTTCTGATTAGACAGCTATAACTTACTTGTTTAATACGATTCACAGACTTCGAAAGAAGTTCCGTCAATATTAGCTCTAACTACGGTGAGCTATGTCGGCAGCATCTTGTCCATCATATTTCTTTCACTTACAATCTTCATTTACCTAAAATACAGGTTTGTTGATATTTTGTTTTGCATATCTATTTTAATTAAATGGTAAACTGTTTTTATCAAAATTACTGTACAAATCCAATGTAAACATGTTACGTCGTTTAGGATTTCTTCATAACTGACCAGAAACATTTCATTGGAATGCACCCAGCAAGGTGCATCACCACAAGCTGAAATATCTATGTGCATCCAAAGACCTATTTATGCCCAATCTTGTTTTCTTCGAGTAGCCTCTAAGGGCATCACGCCCACCATCAGACACCTCTACAAGAAACCACAATCTTGATTCAAATATTTACTCAGTAACATTGCTAAGGTTATCACAATCCACGAACCGGTTTTCGTTGTTATTGCAACTCATCAGGTGAATGTAGTGAGAACCTTGTTACAAATTAGCCCAAAACAGGTAAAAGTGAAATTACAGTTTTTTACCAAACACGCTACTCGAAGAAAACAAGATTGGGCATATTTAGGTCTTTGGATGCACATAGATATTTCAGCTTGTGATGATGCACCTTGCTGGGTGTATTCCAATGAAAATGTTTCTGGTCAAATCCAGTGCAATTTTGAGCAAATCGATTCCACCTTTCGCAACTACATACACTAAAATAAGCGTGATTAACTGGTAGTTGATACTAACGAATATGTTTGAGTCAGTACCAGAGCTGCGAACTCGAACTTGAACTCGAAAAAATATTTTTACTGAACTCGAACTTGAACTCGCATAAAATTGTTCGAGTTCATTAGAAGGATATTTAAATTGTTGAAAATAAAAGATCACTACGAAATGTAGTTTGTTGTTCAAGTAGTCACAATCCGTGTAAATTGAAGTTATGATTTTATCAAAAGAAAAGCTGCATGTCGTTTATTTGTTCATGCCATTGCGACCTATAAAGTCCAGGGCTTCGAACTCGCTGAACTCGAAAAATAAAATTCTTAGAACTCGAACTCGGTTAAAAATCGATCGAGTTCGCAGCCCTGGTCAGTAACTGAAAAACATCGCTATGCTTGCGCTGATACTGCTTGCAGCCGATTTGCAATGAATCTTGAATCCGTACAAAGCAATCAAGACTAAGGTTCGAGAATAGATTGGCCATTTTAAGCTCGGAGCTCTTTTTAAGTTAAGATAATCTAATTCTAGTCCATTTTTATCCCAATACAGGCCTGAGTGGTTGCCACATACATTTCTCGTTGGATTAGTGCGGCCGAAATGCCACTCACAATCATCTGTGTGACCTGATGTTTCAAACCATAGTCCGTATGTTCCAAACAAGCTAAATCTTTATTGCCATTTAGAGATATTCGAAAGAGGCCAACAACTATGGCTTTAGTGAACATATGCATATGTTTGGCGGCTGTTTACTTTTTTTACATCGTGGGAGTCGGACGAGCTGGTTACAGTCCAGTTTGTGACGCGATGACATTTCTACTTCATTACTTCACCTTGACTAGCATGGCCTGGATGACTGTTAATGCTGTGCAGATGTATAAAGCTTTCACACAGGTACGATTGTGTTTGTACTCTGCTACTGTATGGTGTATATGATATTTTCAATGAGAACTAGTGTCAAAACCTTACGGCGTTTTACGTGCTTGTACATCATAAATATCAAAACGAAAGTGACTCGCAACTACAACACTTAAAAAGAAGGCTATTAATAAGAACAATGCAGCAGAACAGTTGTGCTTGCCTTTCAGCCATAAAAAAATGTAGACGTAGTGCTTGGTGCATTTTATGCAGCATATATCTTTCCATACTGTGAGAAAATCCCAGAGGGTATCTACATGCGTAGGAATATGAAAGAGAAACAACAGTTTTTTATCTATTTTTTTAAACGTTTTTGGACGGGTGATGTCACTTCCTGCACAAATTTGCTCAATGAAGCCGTTTGTTTAACCAGATGACAAGAAGTTCCACTTATGCTCGGTTGGCGCAGTTATGACAGCGTTATCGATGCGGGAGGTCTTTGATTCAATCACCGGGCCGTTGAAATCGCCGGACATAGTGTCGCCAACGGCTCGCTGCGACGTTTCCTCTGAGCTGTGTTGCCCAGTCGCTAAGTCGTGGAGATGGGCCCCGCCACTCGTTACACGCACATTTGGCGTAATACCGCAAGTATAATGAAGGTTTGATTTGTTTTATTTACTTCTGGCAGTTCGGTCACCATCTGTTTACGCACGTGCCTAGCATGTGTCGCATTGCCTGATTTCTGAACTTCATTTTCACATTTATTCCAGTTATCCTACGCTGGCAGCTCATCCACACCCACAATTTACCTCTGCAATTACGGTGTACCATTCGTGCTGGTTATGATCAACTTTTCAATCACAACTTTGTACCTTGACGACTTGAATAACCCTGAAGGTAAAAATTATATGCATGGGGCAGGAGGGGCGTAGCGAGAAATTTCTGGGGAGGGGGCACAATCTGCAAAAGCTACTAAAAAGAGTCTGGTATTTGTTCTTTTAACATTCGTTAGTTTTTTAGCAACATTTCTTCTTTTTTACCAAAGGGCAAAGTCAAAAGGGGAGCATGGTGCATTGCTCTACAACACACGCTCCTGTGGGGCAGGATTAATCTGCTAATTGATTGCAGCTTTGTGGAGTGTTTGTCGCAAGTTCGTGGCTTAAATATTGAGGAGGCGCGCAGTTGTTGTGAGTCTCATAATTTCAAGGTTTTCGGCAGCAGTCACACAGAAACAGAACATTCCATTTCTTGGTTGAAGCCAAAAGCTAGAAGCAAAAGCAATTACGCAAGCTCTGCATTTACATGTTTAATCGCATCTTGAAACCAGAATAAGCGACAGCTCTAGCTAAAAGCTAAGTGACTGACTGCGGCGAGCGCTTGCATTCACGACACACGAACAAAGCACAGAGCACGAGCAAGTCGAGCATGGCCACGTTGGATTGCTGGAAATCACGCCTTCTATTTCGGACAAACCTGCCAGTTCCAGGACCAAGGAGTGGGTGATAAAAAAACACAGAATGGGCAAAATCCCATGGGAAAAAGATTTTAAAAAGTCTAACTATCGATGAAAAAGGTCGAGAAGCTGTCAGACTTTGTCTGGAAAATAGATTGCATAACGTCCAGCAACGACCAAAGAGCACGCAATCGCTCCAGGTTTTTTGATAGGCAATCGGTAGCAAAACATTAATAGGTCCAAGTGGCCTTTCGGGTTGAGGCTATACGCACAGCCATTTTGCGGTCGATGTGCTTGTTGATGCGAATCTTTGTCATTGTTTCATTTTGTAGAAAAAAAGTTATGCAAATGACTAGCCCCAGGAGAAGCAAAATAAATGCACACGACATAATTCAACGTAATTTGATCAGACATATACACAATAACGAATACACAATAAAGAACTATATACAAATGCACAACAAAGAATGCACAGAGATCTCTCCTCGTGACAGCTGTTTCGCCCAATGGGGCTCATCAGACGAGTCACGAGATCACTGTGCGGCGAAAATACAACACATCAATTACGTTGAATTATGTTGTGTGCATTTATTTTGCTTCTCCAGGTGCTAGTCTTTTGCTTAATTGTGTCATTCGATGACGTAGGTTTGACGTGAGTGTGATACTCCATTCGCAGGGTAACGCCTGCCCTTCCTTTTCTTTGAATTGTGACCGAAATCATCATGTGGCTTGATGGATTTTCTATTACCGCATACTTCAGAAAAGGCGTGACGTCATTCACCATGCGTTGTTTTCGCGTGCTCTGCTGACGTAGTTGGCTTTCAAATTGTCTTGGTATATTGATGTGTTGTATTTTCGCCGCACAGTGATCTCGTGACTTGTCTGATGAGCCCCATTGGGCGAAACAGCTGTTACGAGGAGAGATCTCTGTGCATTCTTTGTTGTGCATTTGTATATAGTTCTTTATTGTGTATTCGTTATTGTGTATATGTCTGATCAAATTACGTTGAATTATGTTGTGTGCATTTATTTTGCTTCTCCAGGTGCTAGTCTTTTGCTTAATTGTGTCATTCGAAGACGTAGGTTTGACGTGAGTGTGATACTCCATTCGCAGGGTGACGCCTGCCCTTCCTTTTCTTTAAAAAAAATTATGCAATTAATAGTTTTCACGCACTTAAAAATGCTATATGATATATTGACGAAGGTTTTACCAAATCGAAAGGCCAAAAAGCAAATTAGTAGACCTACCTCGTATTTTTAACATTGGCTAAACTATTGTCCCTAAAGACGTCAGGACACACCTAAAAGCCTTTCACTAACATCAGTACATTTTTTCCACACAGGTAATCAGTTTAAAGATATGCGCGACAAGCGACAATTTTTTTCGCACCTTATGGAGTGCTATCAGGAGCGTATTTAGGGGTGGCATTGTGCCATGCCCCCCTCCCCCTTTTGACTCTGCTTTTTAGTAAAAGTGAACAAAACTAATGGTGCCAAGTGACTGAAATATGCCACAATCGTTTGATGGTTATTGTAGCTTATGGCCAAGGGCGGATCCAGGGGGTAGGATGAGGGATATGCGTCAATTCACTAGCCATTTTCAAAAATGTTTTTGATGTATAGGCCTACAATTTTTTCATGATTTCGTGTCTCTTCGATAGCAATAAGCCTTAAGCACGCATAATCAAAAACGTGCAAACAAAATGCATCATACTTGGCGAAGTACTGAGAATTAGGGTCAAAAAATTTAAACAAAATTTGGCTGAAAATTATTTTAACAGCTCTAACATAGCCATTACAGCATGTAAATTTTCAAAAATTTTCCGAGGAAACATGCCCCCGGGCCCCCCTAGAGCTTTTCTTGTTTCTCAATCAGCTTCAAATTAGTTCTGCAAAAAAATCACCTTAAAAAATGTGAAAATTACCCCCCCCCCCTTTAAAAATTTTCGCTACGCAACTGAGTGCTCTGTACCAACATTTTTCTAATGAAGGGAGTAAGTTTCGTAGCAAAGTTGCAGGAAAAGACTCCCAGGATGGTGACTCAATCATTCCTTTACACTTTTGTTTGCTCGTTGCAAATTACCTGTCAAAAAACGCTTGCTAAAATTTGACCAATAGCTTTCAACGTGTTGGAAACAAAGCTACGGTTTACGCTGTCAGCTACCAACGCACTGGTCGTATTTTACTAGCAAAATTTCGGTGAATTTGTTTGGAAGCGGAAGCGATAGGTGTGGAAGCGGAAGCTGTTTGCAAATATACCGCTTCCACATTCCTGGTCGTAGCACATCACCTGTCGCGTATCGGTAAGCGCACTTTAATCCTTGTTATAAACTTGTTAAAATTTTTACGCAGATCTTTTTTTCGAGTCTCTGTACCGCTACAAACATGTTTGCTGGCTTCAAGCACCTTCTCTTATTTGGGGATTTATTCTTCCGCTGGGAATAATGCTACTGGTTAACTTCATCATTTTTATCTTGCTTTTGCGTAAAGTTTTGCTGCGAAAACAAAAAGTAAGTAGGCTAAAAATAGTTTTTTACTACTATAGCTGCGTTGTTAGCTTTGCCTTGTCTGGATAATTACAAAAAATTCTTTAGTGTACTGGTTTCGTACAACGTTGCAAAAAAACGGAACCTCTGCTTGGTGGAATCTCAGAGTGTCTGGATTCGTTGCATTTCTTTACTTTGATTGTATCAGTGTGCTGTTGTTTATTGCAACTTCAACTTTAATTGCGGTTGCGGTAGACTTGGTAATTGTGGCTCTTTCACTGTTATCCCCACTGTGCCATTTTTGTGCGCTGAAATAAGCCAAACTGATGATGATGATTCGTTCTGCGCGTAGCAACTGCGTCGCTTTCTCGTCACAAAAGAATAGTAATGAAAAGAAATTAATTAATCAAGCCACCTACAGCTATTTAAGCCAATTTAGTTTCATATGATACTCCCTTTACCTTCAGTAGCTAATTTCTGTAGTTGTATCAGTAGCATATTTATTCTCTTATCACGAGAAAGCGCTATAACGAGCTCGCTTGGGAGTTGTTGGCCACAGTCTACCACACCACGATGGGGAATCTTGTTGTGCCTTTCCCATAGACACGAGTAAACTTGTCGGCTTGTTTTCCACACGATCCCTTTGATAGCCTACTGAGTGTCAAGCAGGGAAGCTGTGAATACCAATTTTGAAGTCATAGCTTTGACCGGACTTGGAATCCAACCCGAGTCTACAGCTCTCAGAGGCAAACGCTCTAATCACTCAGCCATCGCAGCAGTTTAAAGCCAATTCTATTGTACATTTATCCCCTTTACCTTCAGTACCTGACATTCATGCACCTTCATTATATGCTGCGCCATTAATTTGTCTGCTTATGTTATACTGTAGATCCGATCGAGTGCGAAGACTACGTCTCTTTCCGACAGACTGCTTAATGCTGTTACTATGGTGACTGTAATGGGTCTATCATGGGTTTTTGGCTACCTGCTACTAATTGCTGATGGCATCACATTTCAGTCAATCATGCAGTGGCTATTCACTTTAACTAACGCGTTTCAGGTAAGTGCAAACTAACACAAATGCTTGGTGTATGGGTTAAGAGCATCTGCTTGGTAGCCACGAGACTGGGTTTCATTCCAGACAGGGCATTTTAAAACACTTAAAAAATTGCATTAGGAGCTTCTCGCCAGGCGCTTGGGAAGTTGAAAAGACAATTAAACGCATTATACATTGTATTTATTTTGCAACAGGGCATGATAATTTTCTATCTTCACTGCGTGCGCCGTGAAAATGTCAGAAAAATGTGGCTTCCACAAAATGTTGGATTTAAAAAATTAATCTCTTCCTCAGCCAATCAAGGAGAAACTTCAACAACTGATAAGGACCAGAAGTTCCAAATCCCAAAGAAAAGCACAGCAACAGCTAGCACAACAGAACTTTAGTCTATGCCCACTTTTTATAACTTTGTTGTGTAATAACTGCAAGTGATTTTTCAAGAAGTCAAATAATTTGCGGTGTAAAATACTATTTTTGTTTAAATAAAGTTACAGTGTCCACACTAATTTCATGGTCCTTTGCGGCGCCAAGTTTTTTTTTCAAGAGTTTTGAGTGAAAACTCACTGCGGTTAAATGGTTTGAAAATCTTTTTAATTGTAAGCCTACGTTACCTAGTTTCAATTTTGCCCGAAACTCCAAGCTTCAAGAGGTGAATATAAGCCTATATCATAGAGTAAAGGTGGAAACTTGGCTATTTGGCGTTAGGGTGCCAGTTTTAGTTCCGGTGTGGTGAAAAGCAGATGCCAGGTTTCAGTTTTGGTTTCACGGATGTAGAAAAGTAGGTTACAGTTTTGCTTACGACCGACTTTGGCTTTTGAGTTTCGGTTTAAGTTTCATCCAAGAAAGCTATTTTACATTGAATACAGATTAAATGCTTTGCTTCTGGGAGTTTTTGCTTTATTACAATGATGCGCAACAGCTCAGATGGCTGCAGTGCCGAAACTAGCGCCCCCCGAACCCCCCAACCGGGGGTAGCGCCGCACAAAAAGGGGGCCCCGCAAATACTCACTACGTAGTACTATTTACTCAAACCGGCGCTTGGTGTATCGGTTAAGAGCGTCCACTTGGTAGCCGGTAGCTTTATTCCCAGTCGAGTCCTAAAGACTTTAAAAATAGTATTCGTACCTTTCGTGCCAGGCGCTCGGCGGAAGTGCGAAGGGTTTTGTGTATGTGTTGTTCGTCATGTATGTCCGTTAACAGCGTTCAATCATTCGTGATTGAAAATTGTAATGGGCCGACAATTGAAAATGGGCTAAACAATGTGTGCTTGCACTCGCTGTCCCGTACCTTTACTACTTACTCAACGTATGATAAAGATGCCTTAAATAGGCCTATTCTAAGATTCAATATATTTTTTGTCTCAACTCGCGCGATGTGGGTCCCCCATACCATATTTATACTTTTGGTCATGGGGGGCCCCTGCAAATTTTTCGAAAAATAGCAGTCGCAAAACTAGCAAACAAACGTTTAGTGGCATACCAAGGACCCCTCATCCTCAAGTGAAAGGTGCAAAAATAAGCCTTAAAAACATTTTTTCTTCGCATAGGTAGCGAAATGTTAGAGTAGGGTTTGCTTGCAGCATTATTTTAGTGGGTTTAGAAGGGACCTAGTAAAATAGACTATTAAACCTTGTTAAAACTGAGGAATTTTAAAGGCTCATAACGCACAAAAAGCCTCCAAAATAAGGTCAAATTCCGCAAAAATTTCTGAGGGGCCATGCCCCCAGACCCCCCTAGCTTGGCATCGCCCCTTCGGGGCTCGCTCTTTTGTATCACCATCCAAGAAAAAATATTTAGGGGGCCCTGAAAGATGATTTTGGGGGGGGGCCGCATTGCCTAGTTTCGGCCCTGGATGGCTGAGTGGGTAGAACAATTGCTTCAGGAGTGGTCGACCCATATTTGATTCCGGCTAGGGTTAAGCCAAAGACTCAAAATTGGTATTCACAGCTACTATATTTGACGCCCTGCATTGAAGGGACAGTGCTGTTAATGATAGTGATGACAATTTTTAAAACCAAAAACCTTACAAAATTTTGAACAGGTTTTAGTTTCAGTGTCGACGCTTCAAGAAAAATCGATTTCGGTTCAAGCTTAGGTTTTCAAAAATTTGGCTTAACAGGTTTCAGTTACAGTTTCAAAAATTTCCTTAAAGACCGGGTTTTTGTTTAGATTTGGGTTTCCACTTTTGGCATACAGTCAAAATTTTTTGGATATATCGTCAAAACCACGTAGCGGCAAGGCTTCGAATTCGCGAGCATTTTAATTGAGTGCAAGTTCACTGCAATTTTGCGAGTCAAGTTCGACTTCTTCATCTTAATTCTGCGAGTTCAAGTGCCGTAATATTTACAGAGCTTATTCTAAGTTTAGGGGCGTACCCAGAGGGGTCCGCGCCACCCCCACCCCCCCCCAGCTGAAATATAAGCTGATATATATCTCCAGCTATCGGAACAGTGGAAACAGAACATCTGCGGACGCGATGACCTTTTTTTTGTTTTTGGTCTTTACCGATATTTTCAACTGAAACAGGAAATTGCGCCCCCCCCCCCCTTTTCAAATTTCTGGGCACGCCCCTGTAAATTCAAGTAGTTTCTATCGGGTTTATGCAAAGTTCAAGCAATTTTCGTCAAGTTTAGAGTAAGTTCAAAACTTAATCAACGTATTTCCAGAACAGGTATTTTCTGTTTTTCGAGTTCGGCAAAAAAAGATCGAGATCAGCGGGTTCGAAGCCCTGATTAGCGGCATAAAACTAACAAGGGCTACAGAAAGAACGAAAAATACCCGCCCAAAAGCATACTTCGACAACAACTCTCGAGATCTCTCACAAAATATTTACAAGTAGGCTGTTTACAACCACATTAAAACTATTTCATCGCTGCCAAACAGGGTCATGGGTTAACCATGCTTTGTAACATCTTTTAGAATGTAGGCCTAATGTTGCCACATTAATACTCACCAGCATTTAGAAGGCCATTTGTCTGTTCATTTATCCATTAACTTTCACTTTAGGCAACAACTGTGCAAGGAAAATAATATTTTTTCATGATATTTTTCTCGGAAGCATCCCTTGTAGAGATGGCTCGGGCTGACTTTTTTGAGGCCCGGAACCTCTGGCCCAGTAACCGTAACCGACCCAGCAACTCGCACCGAAATTAAAGCCCAGCCCGCCCAAAGCCCATTCTTTTTATGGACCTGTAATCAGAGATGGGCATTTATCGCGATAATTTATCGGCGATAATTTATTATCGATTATCGTTATCGCTCAAAATAATTTTAATTTATCGATTACCGATATCGCTTTTGTGATATATTTTGTTATCGCCGATAAATTATCGCGATAAACGGTTTTCTATGCACGCAGTGTTTAAACTTCAAAGTTAGTAAGTTGGCGCTATGGAAAAAACCACACGGTGTCCTTTAAAATTTGTTGGAATTTCAGAAAACTACCTGTTTGTTTTGTTCAATTTCACGGCAGAGTCCGTGAACTGCTCTCTTTTCTTGAAAAATTTAGAAAAAACACTTTTGAAATTCGACTTACAAAAAAAAAACTTTGTCAAACACAGTGAAAATTTACCGCGACATTTATCGGAAAAATTTATCGGCGATAATTTATCGTTACCGATATCGCTTTAACAAATTGAGATTTATCGATTATCGGTATCGCCTAGGGCTTTTTTGAAGTTATCGATTATTGTTATCGCTTTAGTACAGAAAGGTTTATCGTGCCCATCACTGCCTGTAATCACATTTATCAAACCCAAAGGGATCTCAAAAAGTGTTAGCGGCCTAGCAATAAACAAACATAAAACAGGGCCGTTAGCGGACCAATAAAAAGACCGGTTAACGGCTCGTTGGCGGGTCTCTTAGCGGTCCATGCCATCTCTAATCCCTTGGTCTGACCTTGCTTTATCTTGTCCTTGCCCAGCGACTTAGTTTGTACAAAAGCAAATTCGGTCTAGCAAAAATTGCATGAAGTTGCGTTAACAGATTGAGTACAGTGGCAGTGAGCCAATTTCGCGAGGAAAAAGTGTGCGGTGGCTGTTTTTTTTATAGGCAGTGGCTATTTGTACGGGCCTGTACAAATAAGCTCTTTGTTTTTTTTATATCCCTTCGCGTTCTTCTTGATTGCACGAGAGCGTGACGAAGTAATGAAATAAACCAAAGAGACAAATTTTACGAGCCCGTAAAAATAGCCACTTCCTTTTTTTTTATATCAGCATAACGAAAAATCCTGGAAGCGACTTTTTGCGACAGTAGTTTTATTTCGGACATATCGTCTTCGTCGTTAACGAGCAAAAACAACGTGCAAAATTCTACATCTCTTAAGGTAAAAAGTTGTCAAAAACGCGCAATAAAAAGCTGTAAATTGGCACAGTCGAAATAAAGACAAATCGAATACACAAAACGCAATACAAAGTGCAGTAGCATTAATACTGAAGATCACCACGCAGGTTTCTTTTTAATAACTTCTTTGATTGCAGATGAAGTCGACGATTCGACAGCACGGGAGCCCTCGTCACTGTGAGGCCGTTTCTTCAAATCGCTATTATTTACAGAACTAAAAACACAATTAGCATTATCGGTCTCGAGCAGCAGTTGAAAATGACTAGGATTTTGGGTCAGTTTGACTTTGAACTCTCTTACTTTGCAAAATAAAAAAATGCGCTAAGTCTCTGCTCTGATTTACACCAGAGCAATGTCAGTTTTACCAAACAAAAAAAATGCAAAGCATCAAATCTTCATCATAGTCGCGATGTCACGCCAAAGAGAGTAATGAGTAGCGGGGCCCATCTCCGTGACCTAGCGCCAGGGCAGCTCAGCTCCAAATAAACTTAGCAGCGGCAACAAGCCGTTGGCGACACTGTGACCGATTTGACCGGCCCGGGAATCGAACCCCATACCTCCGCACCGATCCCGATGCGCTTAAGAACTGAGCTAAGCGGCCGGGTAAATGCAAAATGTTTACAACAAAATTGTCACTGTAGGTACAAAATTTGTATTTAACACACTCACCGCGTATGAGCCGTTTTATTGCGTCCAGCGTAACGGGATGGATCCACATAAGATGAACTCCGCACGGGAGGACGGGTTTTGGTTCGTTCCGTCGACTTTTCCAACAAAGAATCAATGTTTCCTCCAACCAGCAAAGGAAAATGTCCACTGAAAAACGGAAGTGTTTAATTAAGCCAAGATAATCTCACGCAGGAGTCGATGCAATGCATAAACCTACCCAAAGACTAAAAAAAAATAAAAACTTTTCCTCGAAATGTCAATACAGACTACATGTTGTTATTCTGGAATATTTGTGCTTATTCAAGCAGCACGGTTGCATTTTCCATCATTAAAATTAGATACTTCCGTTACTGAAAACTACCTGCTCGTTCCATCACGTTGAGAAGATGAACTGTTGCTTTTGCTTGAAGAACCTTAAAAGCAAAAATAAGCAAACTCATCTTTTTGAAGTTATTAACACATCTGATCGCTACAACAGAAACGAGTTCATAGTTTCCCTGTTCACATGCTTAATTTTAGTAAGCTTTAGGCCCACGGTTCTTGGCTCTAGATTCTGCATCACAAAAATCATTTTTTTGATCTCATAATCACTTTTTTGTATGACATCAAAACATTGACTATGATAAAGAGACTAGAACCAAAAACCGTGAATGTAAAGTCCACTAGAATTGGACGTGCGGACAGAGTAAGTGTGACCATCTTTGACGCACCTTCTATCATTGAGCGACGTTTAAGCAGCCAAAATTCAAATAACAAAAGGTGTACCCACATAAACATAAACACCAACAGCCTACAAACACACGAACACAGTCAATGCTAACCTGGTTTACTGTCGAATACAGATGTACTTGATGCAGCAAATGCGATGTCGCTTGATTCTTTTTGCAAGATCTTCTTCTGCTCAAGTTTTTGACTAACCTGTTTGTAAAAGATAAACAGTAACGTGCAAAGTGAAGATAAAAACAATTACAACGGTCAACTTAACTTCTTCTGATGTCAACTTGTCTTGATAAAAGTGACACTACGAGGCTGAACGAAAAATCAAAAAAATTTTAACAAGAGTGTCCAACTGGTTGTTTCTTTTTTCTCTCTCTTTTTTTTAATCTACTACTACGATAGTACTTGTAGGAAACCGCCATCACCGGACCAAAACGCATTTGTTTTATTCAGTCCCGTTGCAGTAACGTTTGGTTGAGAATCGAAAGGGGCTTGGCGATAGCAACTACCTCACCTTTCTACAATCTTATCACAACCAATCAGAGAGATGCGGCCTGTGGCGCGAAATTTTAAAAGGATAGTGCAAAAGCTGCAAAGGCCATCAAAACAGTTTGGCATATTTCAGCACTAGGCGCCATTCGTTATTTTTTTACAAAAGGTAAAGTCCAAAGAGAGGCACATTGGCACAATGCCCTCTTTCCCTTCTCTTCCCCCTCTTAAATACGTTTGTGAATGTGGTATAAATACAATGTGCAGAGCAAACTGCTGCACCGGCCAACCAAATACGCACAAACTAACGAAAAACTGTCCCCAACCAAAAACGTTCTCTCGAAGTGTCAATGCTATCAACTTACCTAGACGCTGGACAAACTTCGTTCTGAATCTTCTCATCTTTGCTTTGCTGCCGGTACTAGCTTCACCATAACCAGGTGCTCACGCTATAGCCTACTATCTTTCAACCTGGCATATGAATGAAGAGAAAAACTTTCTGCACTTAGGCGTACCAACAACTTCATTACTTCAAGATTTCGTCCTAAAACATGCAGTAAAACCAGGCCTAGTTTTAGCTGATTTTTCAAGGCTAACCTAAGCTAGTGCTGCGGTTATATCAAGTCTTGATTATACTCGTGGACATACGTCGAAGCGCATTCCGAGCGGCAAGGCCCATCTGCGTGGCTAAGCGCCAGGGCAACACAGGTCCGATGAAACATCGCAGCGGTGGCGAGTCGTTAGCAACACTGCGTATGATTTAATCGACCCGGGAATTAAATCCCAGACCTACTGCACCGATAACAACCTGCTTAACTACTGAGCTAACCGGCCAGTACGCTTCTGTTACCTAACCAATTAAAATCCAATACTGCATGCCGTTTTCTGCAGCAACTCGAAACTTAGTTGACCAAAGAAAACCGCGTATATAACCTAGCTAACATTAATACCGATTCTTAAAAGATGCATCATGTTTGCCTTGGCTTTATCCAAAGATTATAGCGACTAGATAGAGCAACCTTGCGCCTCCAATAACAAAACTCTCATTACAGTAAGGTTTTAAACTAGCTCTAGAATTATAGAAAACTCCGCAAATCAGATTGGTTTCTCATGTTCCAAGCTAAAAATTCAAATCAAATCTTGATTATATTAGTGGTACTACGCCGGAGTGTGTGACGAGTGGCAGAGTCCATCGCTGCGGCTTAGCGTTTGGGCAACATGCAAACGTTGCAGCGGTGGCGAGCCGTTGGCAAGATTGTGTCTGATTTAACCGGTCTGAGAACTGAGGCCCAGACCCGCAGCACCGATTGCATTATCTTAACTACTGAGCTAAACGGCTGGTATGTTCCACGCTGGCAAAACTGTAATAGTTAGACTTACAAACGCTATTTTCGTGTGAGCTCTGCATTCGCAGATCAGCGGAGTTAACCACTGCATAATGCATAAAAATAATGTCATTAAATAATGCTTTAAGGTTAAAAGTTGTAAAAACTCTACCTCAAGCAACTTTGATTCAATGGACAGTACATCATCACCCAACTTATTGACCCTGTCCACTTTATGGAGCATCATGTCCACGGAGTAAGTGGACAGGCGGTCATACAGGTAATCCAGGTGCAGATCATCCATGGGTTTATCAAATGGTGGGTGTTCCAAGGTGAGATAGTCAAACAAAGAGATGGAATGGTCAGATGGGGATCCAAGGCCTGAGTCGGAAGCGGATATACCTAAAAACATTGTTGATCCATTCCATAGCTAATATGTCCGATCCAAAGAAGAATTTTTAGCTTGACAAGACGATCTGATTTTACCCTCAAAGATCTAACCTGCGAGTAATCTACTCTTATTTTTTTCTTGTTTTGTTTTTTTCTATGTGTTTTTGCTTTTTGCTTACCTACTTGCAAATAAATTAGTTTCATTTATTCATTCATAACCTAGGATACTATACTACCAACATCTTAACTACTAATTTAAGTCCCTAAGGATATATTTACCTTTTAAGGATTTAAATCATTACAATGAAATAAAATCACTAATAACTTCACAAGCAATCGTGAGTCACCTGACGCATCAGAACACTGAGAAATTCTCTCAGGCGTAAAACAACTTCCCAAAGAATCAAGAGAAATGAAAGAACTCTCCGATGAGTGGTTTGACATTCCTTCAAAGTGAACAGTGGCTCGAAACTGGAAAAGAAAATAATTTGAATTATCGATAGTTAATTTTTAACTTGACCAATCAGAAAAAACCACTGATCGTTATATCCAATTATCCACCCATGAAAATTTAAGCTCAAGTTAATACACAACCGGCCGGTTAGTGGTTAAAAGATATCGCTATCGGCACGGGAAGTCTGGTGTTCGATTCCAGGGCCGGTCAAATAGGACACTGACGCCAACGAATCGCCACCACCGCTACGTTTCCATGTTGTCCAGGCGCTACGCCGCGGAGGTGGACCCCACCACTCGTCACCCGCTTCGGCGTAATACCGCGAGTATAATGAAGATTTTTGAGTTAATACACAAATTCTGAAAAGTACCACGGTCTCGCTGCTACCTACTTCAGCTAGCAATACCAACGAAATCAACACACTCGCTTATTAATGCTGTTGTTACAAATATCAAAAAAAATCAAATCGTCCTTATAGTCGCGGTATTACGCAGAAGAGTATAACGAGTGGCGGGGACCTAATTCGTGGCTTAGCGCTGGGGCAACATGGCCCCGAAGAAACGTCGCAACGGTGGCGAGCCGTTGGCGACTCTGAGCCCGATATACTGGCCAGGGATTTGAACTCCAGACCTTCGTGCATCGATAGCGTAGCTTAGCAACTGGGCTAACCGACCGGTTTATTATAAACACATGATTATTAATATAAGAAATATGACGATACCTGTTTCGGCTTGGTTAGCCCCAATCGCATTTTTAATCTTTGTATCATGTACTGCATGACGTCATACTCGGTGGTGCAGGGTTTCATTCGGTTCAAGGTCATGCAAGTGAATTTGTATTCTTTGATGATAATTGCAGCAAATAATCTGAATGAAACAAACCATGAGTTGCCACAACTATAAGCTGCATACATGCAATAGACCAACAATCAAGCTAGACCAGTGCTTCTCAACCTTTGACGGTTCGTAGCCCTTTGGTTAATGTCCCGTGCCCTACTAAGAGGGCCAATGGCCCTTGGTTGAGAATCTCTGAGCTAGATAAGGGTGATGCATTTTATACAATACAAATGCTTTGGGATTAAAATCGAAAGTAATATTAACTAACAAATACTTCAAATTACACACAAATACTTTAATTGTACACGATAAGAAACTAAACAAAAATGTTTTTAGAAGAAAATTCAGCTTTTAAAAATACATTTTCAGCAATATTTTCTACTTACTTACTTGAGAAAAGTTGATAAAAAATAAAGCAACAAAAACATTTACCTGCAGAAAATGAGGAAAATTCCCAAATAATATGAAAGAAAAAATATAATGGTGAAAAACGGCATTGCATCGAAGCAAGGCTTAAAATTGAGGTTTCTGTTAAAAACGCGAACCATCGAATACAAGCTGTTGTGGAAATCCTGGAAGTTTGACACAACGTGGATGGAATTTAAACCATAAACCTAAAAAAATAGAAATCATATAACAACTAATGGACCTAATGGTATGTGCTTGGTCAAGCAAACACATTTTTGCTGATCTCAATCATTCTTCAACGAAACAGAGTATTCTTGAGGCTCCTAATCCCCAGTAACGGCAAAAATAAAGCAACCCCGTTGGGCGTAACCCCATGACCATATAAAGTAGCTTGGAAGTATACATATCAGTTCTACCAAAAGCTTGGTCGGCTTTAATATCCTTGAGAAGGTGCAGCAAGACTGGAACTAGAAACCTATGAATTAGGCTAAAGCACAGTTTACCACAAATGTTTTGCAGGCAATCAAGGCATACTTGCAAAAAAACAGTGAATTAAACTTTCGTATCCATTTAAGCTTACCAAATAGCCCAGCTGTGCATAAGCAAGCACCAATACTATCAACATTAATGTAGCAGAGGCAAGCTGTCGAAAAGCTCTAGATAACGCTTCTTCATAGATTGATAAGCAACGGAAAAAGCGGAAGATTTTGACGGCCTGGAACAGAAATATAAATGAATCATTAAACTAAAAAAAAAAAGCAAATCTTCATTATACTCGTATAGTAGTACACCAAAGCGGGTAACGAGTGGCGCGGTTCATCTCCGCGGCATAGCGTGTGGGTAACACAGAAATGTCGAGGTGGTGGCGAGCCGTTGACGACAGTGTCCGATTTGACCGGAACGGTAATCGAACGCCAGACCTCTCGCGCTAATAGCAATGTTATTAACTACTACGCCAAACGGCCGGTTTCAGCATTAAGCTATACACTATTTGAAGACATACTGTATATGAAGATTGAGTTCGTAATTTGCATAGATTTACAACCATAAGGAAATTTAAGTAAAATCACACAAAAATGGAGAAGTTAACTAAAAAAAAAACTGTATCAAACCAATACCACATAGTTAAATTAAACCAAGAGACTTATTTATGCAAAGTATCAAATAAGCGTAAAGAAACTGAGCAACAAAATACAGCAAAAATAAATGGTACAAGGTTTACCTTTACGATAAGCAGAGCCAACAATATACCAGCCAAGTATGTGAGTGTGTTAGATATAAAGGCAATAGCGTAAAAATTGTGGAATATGGCTCGGTTGTTTTTGTAATTTCTGATTACTTCTTCCAGGTAGGTTTCCCTGAAATAAGATGAATTCACAAAATTTTCAAACATATCGTATCACAAACTGAATCAGTCTGAAAGCAAGCAACGGCTGGTTTTCTAAAAGCAAATGTTAAAAACTTTTCCACGCTATTTCGAGCACCGCTTGTGTAAGCCAATACAAGTCTAAGACGAAATACAATAAATATGGGACGAAAATAGCATAAGGAAGAAAAATAAAACCACAGAAATTCTCAAAGCTCGACTTTCAGTTTTCATAGTTTTATACTGCCTTGCTTACACTGCTCATGATGACAGCTGAATCAATGTGGTCGAAACATCCAGTTTTGAGATTTACTGTGGATATATTTTTCCTCCTTAATTTCAAGACGTTAGTCATAATAACTAGCCAACTAGCACCAATAGACACAACCCGGAGCCGCAAAGCGCAATATTTTCTACTTACTTGTAGATAAACAAGACACATATTGTAGTTGTAAGTAGTACAATAAGCATATTAACACAATTGAAGGCGTGCCACATTTCTTGGTAGCTTCTTCGTGAACGATATAACTTTATGATCTCATGAGCCCACAGAAAAGCACAGATAGAAGCTATGAAAATCTAAAGAATATTTTAGCGTTTAACTTGAGAAAAATTGTGACTGATTTAAAACAAACCTTACGCAACATGAGTTTGTACTTGCTAGTATAAATCAAAGGCCATCAATAAAGAAATCAAAGACCTACTGTAATTACCCTGTCCACAAGACCAATTTTAGTGGAGTTCAGGCCCGCAAATCTTGGTTCTAGTTTCTGCATTATAATTAATTTCTTGATGTCATAACCACTTTTTAATTATGACATCAAGAAATTGATTATGATGCAGTAACTAAAACCAAGAAGCGCTGGTCTAAAAAGCCCATTAAAATTAGCCTTGTGGACAGGGCAAATTAGAACTAAATTTGTTGGTACGCTGGAATTTCTGCAAATAATTTGCTTGCGATAGAAACAGTTGTTGTTCTAAAACAAAGTTTAAACTTAGCCAACTTATTTTTAACCAAGAACTAAATTTTAATGCAACCATTCAATAGGCTATCTACAAACATTTTGCTAATGAACTTACTATAAACAGCTGATCGATGTAAAATCCTGAACTTGGTGAAAAGAGACGAACAGTTTGAGTAATGTAAGAAGGATGAACCTCTCCTGTAGGCTCGAACTCAAACATAAACACGCTGACAGTAAACCTACAAACAACATCAGTTGCATGCAGTACAATGCCAAATAAAATTGGCATTATAACCAAAGTCTCGTCAGCCTTGCTACGCACAGCCAATCCAGGCTAAACTCATTCCAGACTGTAAAGACTCTTTTCTTTTTTTGCATTGCTTTACCTGAACATCTCGACTTCATCTCTTTTCTAGGTTGTGCCCTATTTTTGGCAGGCGACTAGCCCCAAACAACGATACCCAATAAAAGAACCTATAACCACTAACCCACAACTAAGTTACCGGTAGCCTAACTAGCCCACATCACTAAAAGCCTCTATGGCAACCCACTCATTTGCAGCTGCAAATGCAGCTGCAAATGAGTGGGTTGCCGTAGAGGCTTTTAGTGATGTGGGCTAGTTAGGCTACCGGTAACTTAGTTGTGGGTTAGTGGTTATAGGTTCTTTCATTGGGTATCGTTGTTTGGGGCTAGTCGCCTGCCAAAAATAGGGCACAACCTAGAAAAGAGGTGAAGTCGAGATGTTCAGGTAAAGCAATGCAAAAAAAAAAAAAGAGTCTTTACAGTCTGGAATGAGTTTAGCCTGGATTGGCTGTGCGTAGCAAGGCTGACGAGACTTTGGCTACAGTCGAAACATTAATTTGTCCCTTGAAAATTGGCATTATTTTGCAAATGGAAATGAAAGTAAGTAAGTAGCATTTATTTTTGTTTCGAAGAATACTCTACAAATTTAAAAAAACAACCGATCACATAAAATAAATGAAAAAAAAATTACAGCAATATCTTTCAGATGAGAGGTTGCGAAAGACCAAGGGCTTTTTTCCGGAAATCGCACTGGGCCCAATGCAGAAATGGCGAGGTCGACAAGTCAGCAACCTCTCATCATCAACATAGATAATTTAATGCAGTATCACTTTATTTGTTATATTTTTTGTTAAATTTTCGGTACACTTGGGTCCGGTTATGATTTTTGAAGCCTAATAGTTGGGCGAATGATAATTGTCATTGAATACGAAATGAGTTTTTAAAAAGGCAAAGCTTTTGGTATCAGCAATTCAGCATAAACATTTTAGTACTGTAATAGCCTAATAAACAAACTAGTCTTAACACATTTAAGCTTTAGCAGATACTCACCAGTAGGTTGCTGGATTGTATTGGGCAAATTCCACAAAGCAGATTCTGGACAATCGGTCCGTCCATCCTTGCTCCTGTAGCGTGGTCAGCTGGCTGGACCCTGTCGTTTGGTCCAAGTACATGATGTATCCAGAGTCATCGTAAATGCGATACTTGCCCCAGTATCCATATCTGAAACAAAATAGTGACTTCGCAAATTCTACGATTAGTAGCATCTCCTAAATTCTCTGAATAATAATTATGCAGAAAGTTTGTAAGTTTTGTTGTTCGGTAAAAACAACATACTTTTTGAATCATTCAAAGACCTGGTAAGATATGTTCTCTACGTTATCCTGCGGTGAGCACTTTCAAACTTGGGCAGTTTAGAAATAAAACTACGGAGTTATTTCAAGGCCAAAAAAATCTAAAAGGTTTATGATGAGGGAAACTTTTATTATCTTTACAGCTACCGGCGTGAATTTCCGTGAACAATTCAAAGAGATCGGTAGGTTCACGTTACTTGGTTTTCTTCTAACCTTAACTAAGATCAAACAATTTTGTGAAATCACTGTAGGCAGATGAACAATATGTAGTTTCCTCGAGAAATGATTCAACTAACTTTAATGTGGAGGAGTGAATTACAAAACGGAAATTAGTGGAAAAAGATAAAACCATAGACAAATTAATGAGGTTAACAACCCAACGAACAAAACTAGTTAAAACTCTAGCAGGCGGCAAGGCCTACATTCAGGTTTAAAGTGGTATCTTTGACATAAACCTAATAGAATAAGCAGAAGCACGTACTGGAAGTAGACAAAAATCACGAAACAGACCTTTATCAGAAACGGAAACGATATGGCCTAGACGTACCGCCCGCAGGTCACAGATCCTACGGGACGGGTTCGATTCGCGGCTGCAGCCGATGGCATTTGACATACATACCGGGTGGATGCAGACTAGAAAAGCGCAAAGTCGCTTCATAGTCTCCCTCAATTACCGTTGCATTATCAGTTCAATATAATTTGAAAACAATCTCAGACCTTTATATCGATTAATATTAGTAGGATGCAGATCATCCTTAATGTTTAGCAATGCATGCAAATTTAGCTGTGCTTTTTCAATGTTTGTTTTTATCAACGAACGCTCAAACTTGGTCCACATGGTCTGAGTGTGAATCGATACCAAGCTGTTGTCGACGACGAGTTCTAACTTGTGATGATGCTAAAGAATTTCAATGCACTGAAGATGGAGTTTATGAGCAGAGAGTTGTTTCAATTTCAATGAATCAATGTGATGATGCTTGCAGTGAAAACATGCCATGGCTTGAATCTACTCGAGTAAGAAAGAAGGACAATGGAGTTTGATACCACCATACTTATTTCTTAGTGACGTTACTGTAGTAATGTGATTTCATCTTAGTAAGTATTAAGGAAATTGTATGAGCTGTGGACTTAATTTTTCGGCGTATCTCTTTGTCTATGCTGCAGCTTGAAAGGAAGCTATTTCTTTAACATAAGCTAGAGCGTAGCGTAGACAACGGAACATTTAAGGAGGGAGGAATTGCAATAGACTTAGGATTACGGTATATTAGAAAACGTACTTCTGCTTTGTCAAGCAAGGGAACAATGCCTTGTTGCCCCTCCTGAGCATAAGGTATGCTTATAATTGGTTTCGCTACTTTAATCCAAGGACATGCAAAATTCATTTTTCATATTTATAAACTTTGTATTTAGAAATTACTCCAGCCATGCCAAGGCAACTGCTACGATGCAACTGAAATAATCTCCCACGATTATCCAGATAATCCCGAGTGTCAATTACTAGATTATTATCGTTGTTATAAAGAGCAAACATGTGCTGGTGCGTGGATGGCAACATTTACTCCGTGTTCAGTTAGTTGTGGAGGAGGAACACAAACAAGTGTGAAAGTTTGCAAAAATCCTACGACAGGTAAGCAAGAAAACCCACACCATTTCCTCATGCAAACTAATGGTTGAATAAACATTTTGACGTCATTGATAATAGCTCAGATTGCCGAGTGGTAAGAGCGTCTGCCTTAGGAGCAATAGACTTAGGTTTGATTCCGAATCGAGTCAAACCAATAACTTTAAAAGTGAGATTCACAGTTTCCCTGCTTGACACTCAGCATTGAAGGGACAGAGTGGAGAACAAGCCGGCAAGTTTACTTAGTTGCACCGTTGGGAAAGGCACATAGCGGGATTTCCCCTATATTAGAGTGGCGGACAAATGGCTGGCAACTCCTAAGCGAGCTCGTCACAGCGCTTTGATCGCTTTCTCGTGATAGGATGATAAATATGCAACTAAATAAAAGAAAAAGTATCATCATCAGTATTTTAAGTAGTCTAACAAGATACTATGATTCCAAAGTAGACAAAATAATGTAGTGATGATTTCCATCGTCATCTAGGAGAAGATTCTCATTATTGCAATGGAACGAATTTCGACCAAATTACAACATCAAAAGTAAAGCAAATTTGCAACACCAAAGCCTGCCCACAACTTCAGTTATCACGACCCGAATCTACTTTGAAAGAAAAACAGTCTTACAGCAATCATCTATTCCTGAAAAGAACAGGTAACAATGTAGCCTTGTTGAAATTCATAATTGAGGCAATTCAAGTAGAAACATTTTTTTAAATAGGTGTTGCAACTGCAGCGAAGAAAAGATTAAAAAGAGAAGAGGATTGTATTCCTGAACCGTGCAACATGTGGGAAGCGTGGACACTTTTAACAGATTGTTCTCAATTTTGTGGATATCAAACTTATATTCGACCATGTTTATGTGGTATTGGTAAGCACTACACGAGTTCGACACTAACGCCCATAGAAACACAGAAAATTAGTTGCATAAAACTAATTACAAAACAATCTAAAACCGTCAATAAAACTTTCATGAATATGAAATTGAAAATTTTTAACCCAATTTTAAACTGAGTATGCTCAATCAATTTCACGTAAAAAATTTTTAAATCTTTTTACTTAGTTCTTTTTGCCGATGAATCAATAAATAAATAAATAAGGCAGTGCGCAGCTCTACGTTTTAAAAGAGTATCTAAAGGTAAGAAAGTTACAAATATGATTGACAAAAAGAAAATATAAGAAAGCTCACACAAACAGAAGTTTTAGGCTATTTATCCTTATTTTTGAAGAATCACAAACAAAAAATCGTCAGTGCAACACACACTCGTGTTCCTACAGCTGGACAACTTGGAGTGTTTCGTCACCGTGTTCAGTTACATATGGTCAAGGAACACAAGAGTTTTCAGCAACGTGTACAATGAACGGAGCCAGATCAACTTTGTGTAGCGGTGAGTAAATACAACATTTTAAATGACAAATACGAACTACCACAACATTGTATCTTTGTAAATCTATGTCAGCGACATGGCCTAGCGGTACTGCGCAAAGGTGACAGATCCACGTGACGAGTTCGATTCGCGGCTGGAGACGATCGCATTTGACATATATACCGGGTGATTGCTGACTCGAAGAGCGCAAGCTCACTTCGCAATCTCCCTCAACTAGTGTTGAATTTTTAGTTTTAAGTAGAACAACCACAGAATCGCATAAGCTAAAACAAATCAAATCTCCATCATGCCCGCGATATTATGCCGAAGAATGAAACGAGGGACAAGGCCCATGTCCGCGGCTTAGCGCAGGGCAATACTGCTTTGAATTCCGAAAAAACGTCGCAGCGGTGGCGAGTCGATAGCGATACTGTCTCCGATTAAACGGGCCCGGAAATCAAATCCCAGGCCTACCGCACTGATAGCGACGTCATTTCCTTCACGCCGACCGATATAATATCACATAAATTTATCTGCATAGACCGGAGTAGAAAAAATACAAAGGGCTTTCCACGCTAAATGTTCAATTGACGCAAAAATAAATAAATATTACACAACTTATGCTTTATTAGGAAGTGATTCAGAAACACGTTTAAAAGAAGAAAATTGTAGCATGCCAGCATGCCCAGGATGGACTCTATGGAGTTCATGTGGTTCATGTGATGGAGTAAGAATAAGAAGCAGGCAAGTCATGTCCCAGCTTTTTAAAGCATGATATAGCAAACTAATTTATGCATAAACGCATTCTATTCCAGTAAGAAATGTTTTACAATTTACCCCATCTCCGTGTCCAGCGTCCCCATCCAAGTGTCCAGAAATGTTTTACATTTACAATTTATCCGAAATGTTTTACAATTTCAGCGGGTCAAAAGCTTACCGGCTTTCTGCGACATAATTAAACCTTTCATGTCATCACCTTTTTTTAATTGTTGCTAACAACTCGCACTAGATTTCCCGCTAGCGTCTGTCTTTTTATATCCCAGAAGGAGCTCCTGGGTTTTCGCTCTTTTGCTGATAAACCAAACCAAGGTAAAATATATTAAAATCTATATTCGTCAAACTCAAGAGTATCAGCAGAGCCAAAATTACTCGAAATTGACCCAGGAGTAATCTTCGCTGGCGACTAAACTTTCCAAATCAAATAAAAGAAAATAATACATCAGCAACTAAAACTCTAAAATGCTTCTTTCCGTCCAACGAGGCAAGCTTGTCAAACTCCGACTTGAAGCGAGCAAACCGTAGTCAAAAAACGTAAAAAAGGGTGCAGTAAATCATGAGAGGCGAAAGATTGTGAAACCAACTTTCTGAGGGTTTCCTAAAAGGTCGCAACTTGTCATACATATTCTGAACAACAAAAATTACGAAAACACAGTGGGAGACTGTGCGAACACCAAGTCGGGAGAAAAACAAAGATCGTGCTGTAGCAATTGTGACATTGAAGAATTGATTATGATGAAGAAAACCAGTAGGCCTTAGGAAGCACTTAAACTGGAAATGTGCACTGGATGAACATGAAGTGGTGTCCAATATGTCCCTCTGACTCTGGTCATTCATAGTGGCTTTTTAACGATAAATCGTCCGGCAAAGCTGTGTTATGGAGGAAGAATAAGCCTGTGCAGTTCATAAAACTGAACGTTTTCACAACAAAGATTCAGCTATCATCATCAGCAGCTAATACAAACCAGTATCAGACCATGAGCTTTAAAACTGTTAGAAAGTTTCCTTACAGTTTTGCACAACTTTGCATATACCGATGATGAGGACAGGTGAATGTACGTCGTGGAAGTGTCCAATTTACGAATTACTGTGCTTTTATTTTCCTCCTTAAGCTATCTTTGTCTCATATTTACTGAATTACTGTATGCCAAAGCTTTGTCAATTTTAGAACCAAATCAGCTAGAAAAATAGTACTTTTGGCCACACTACTGATAACTTTCTTTGAAGAAACTGCTCTGACTGCGGAAAACTCGATACCGAAATCACATCGGAGTCCTGTTCAAAATCAACAGCTTGCTTATCTCAAACGATGTCTTTTGTCATCCGTAAGTTGTTCTGCCGCGGTGAAGTGACAAAAATTACTTTATCCTGTTTACAGTTGATGCAAACTCACGTATTGTTGTATTTTTTTATTCGTTTTTATACTCGCGATAGCCTATTACGCCGAAGCGAGTAACGTACGGCGAGAGCCGACTTTGCGCCTGGGTCAAATAGCTCTGTCGAAACGTGGCAGCATTGGCGAGCAGCTGACGACACTGTGTCCGATTTGACCCACCCGGGAATCGAACCCCAGACCTCCCACGCCAATAGTGACATCTTTTATCACAACGCCAACCAACCGGTATAAAGTCGTATTCTTTCGATTAATATAAATTGTGTTACAGAACCACTATTTGCGGTATTGGTAGTAATACCTTGTGTGCTACTGATCGTTGTTTTTGTTCTTGTTTATCTATTGTGGAAAAAGTCAGCGGCAAAGAAACAACGTCGTGTAACTAGAGTTCACATCAACAAATCAAATGGGTAAGCTTGCAAACTCAGATACTTCACGCGTTGAAATAACAACGTTTGAAAGGAACTGAAGAGTGGAATTATTTCTCACTAAAGGTGTTAAAAAAATGCAACAAATTCAAAACTGACTGTAAAAGTTTTTAAATGTATTTAGTTAGCCAAAAATCGGCGTTCAAAGTTTAAACTGATGTAGCACTGAGGTATTATTCACGCATTGAGGCGTGCAAAAGTTATAGCGGCAATGCTCGTCAACCGAATTCGCTTTCACTGATCAAAGGTCAAACGCTTTCTCCTCAGTGATCATGCAGTCAAAGAGTTTGGCTTTGATCTGTGACAGCGAATTGCCGCTGTAACTGTTGCGCGCCTCAGTGCGCAAATAAAACCTAATACGTCATCAGATTAAACTTTGAAAGCCTATTTTTGGCTAACTATATACATTTAAAACTGTTTACGGTACGTTTTGAACTTGTTGCATTTTTTTAACACCTTTAGTGAAAAATAATTTTACACTTCAGTTTCCCCTTAAAAGATTGAAACTAAGATAGTGCTCAAACTTAAAGTAATTTTCACAAAGCATGTTTCGACCATTCGTTTTTGACTGCTTTCTTGCAATGCTAGGTTAATTCAAGCACGAACCTGAAACTCTAAAACCAGCACAATATCCACCAGCTTCAAAACCACTTTGAATACACCAATTTCAAGACATCGTAGAAGACAACATATGTAACAAACAAAATTAACTTTAACTATTGCGACGCTCAACGCAAAGCAACCTACCTTCTTGCCTACCTAACAACTGGCTAAAGTGATAGGCTTAGAAATTTGACGTTCTTGCTGTTTTTGACTGTTTTTTCAAATTGTATAAGTAGGAAATCAAGCATAAATAACGCTAATTGCATGTAGATTGGATCTTAATGAAAAAAGACAAACAAACAGCAGCACAGGAAGTAACGATAAAATAAGTAAGTATATTTTTTTGTGTGAATATTAAAACCAAGAATTCAATTTTAGTCAAAATAAACACTTTTAACTACTTTTAGATCACTCAATTCGTTTTTACGATCAAGTCCCTTCTGAATCTACAAATGCGACAGGAGAAAGAACTTACGTAAATGAAATGGGAGAATATGTAAATGCTAATAATAAATCACACAAATCAACTGAGCAACGCTCATACGACATTCCAAACTAACGTCATACTTCTATATCACAAACACAAGGTAAGTTCATTAACACACTTCGCTAACTGTGAAAGTTCACCAAAAATTTAATTGTGATGCAGAAAACTCGCGGGCGTTTGGAAACGTTCAAACTGGACATGTGGGCTGGGTAACTAAAACTTTCGCAGCTATTTTGTTTGTGTAAAGTAAGGTAATGCATACTGTACAATTAGTACTGTGTAGTGCCTTCAAAACTACCGTTTTTGTAAACGACAAAAAATACCGCTACGAAAAAAGTAAAGAGAAGATGTAAGGAATACTTTCGAAACTATTATTGGCAAAAATCTAGGCTGTGTTGTACATAAAGGAATCTCAAAGGTTCAAGGTGTTAAGCTTATTTTGTTGCAGAAATTCAAACTCTGCGCACAAAACCAACAAAACGCACTGAAGCCACCAAAGACTCGTCGTTCCGGAAGCGATGCAGAAAACTGTGTAGTCGGCTACCAATCTTACACAAGACCTTATAATTCCTCATTAAAGAACTTTTTATGTAAGCCTGCCAGCAACTTATGCAACACTGCAGCGCATAGACGATTATTATCAAAAAAATATAATACAAAACTGTGAAAACATTTCAACTTGAATATATTGCATTGCAATTTAACCATTACATGCAACATTTGACTTGGACGTTTCGACAACATAGATTTAGCTGTCATCATCAGCAGTGTAAGCAAGGCAGTACAAAAGTAAAAGGATTTGATTTGTTTTCCACAAAGTTCTGAGACTTTTTAACAACTTTTATCGCCACTTACCCCGTAAGCAAACTGCGAGAATGAGCCCAAAGGGTGGTGTTGCCAGAAAATACGCTGTTCCATCCCGGGTAATAACTTCCTGTGTCCTGTTCTATGGATCCCGACACACAAGGTTGATTCGGAGTAAGATCACGCCAAGAAGAAGATGAAGATGCTGGGCATCGCTCTGAGTAATCGGAAAATTACAAGACGTAAGACAAAATTTCCCCACAAGCTTGCTTAATTTTCATATTTTTCACATCAATCAAACGTGACTGATACATAGCAAGTTGTGAAAAATCAAGGCACAGCTTAGACTAGTAACGCAAAAGCAAGCGCAGCAAAAACACTTCTGAGAGTCAGTATTGTTACATAGATATAGCCAATAAAACAAGGAAAAATTTTTAGACGAAAATCAAACCACAGTAATTCTTGAAACTGATCGTATGGACAACACGGATTCGCTCATCATCATCAAGAGTATAAGCAACGCAGTTCAAAATGTCCAGCTACGAAAATTACTGAGACTTTATTTTCATGTTTGAGCTATTTTCGTCTCTTATTTATTGTGTTCTAAAATTTCAAGATTATCAGCAAAAGTTCACATTAAAATTTTGACTGAAATGAAATTGGATAGATTTTTAACCAGTCCTAGGGTAATCTGGTTAAACTTACCCGCTGGCAAACTTCTTTGCTGTCTAAATCGAACTTGACCGAGTAGATAATTGAAATTGTTGCTGTTGTCATAGTATGACGTTTCCTTGTTGATTACGTTTGGTACAAACACGTCATTGAGCCAAGCCCACATATCTGCATCACTAAAACGTCATAAGTTAAAAAAAATTGACTGAAAATTAGAATAGTGTACAATATGTACGGTTTTATAATTTAAATTTTTGAGCACGTACTGCAAGAGACAAGTGTACTCAAAACACATTCACAAAAAAACGCAAAGTTGCGTTGAGTCAGTGAGATAGTTATAGCAGCGCATCAAAACTCGTAAAGCCAAAGCGTACAGATGAAACTTAGAATCTTAAAATCATTATGTCGCAACAGAACAACTGGTTAACAAAAAACTACTTAAATAGATTGCGCAAATACCACTTTATATATACTTAAAATAGGTCCAAAAATCTCTGATGCTCGCTTACTATGATTTTGATAAGGTGCCTGCATAGAGCTGAGTTCCTTGTATTTTCAAAATAAGCTGGTAGCTATGCAGCAATGTGTCTTACACATAACCGCCCGATGGTCTGGTGGTCAAAGACATCGCTATCGAAGCGGGAGGTCTGGGGTTCGATTCCCAGGCCGGTCAAGCTGGGTAGTGTCGCCAACGGCTAGTCACCGCTGCGACGTTTCTTCAGAGCTGTGTTGCCCAGGCGCTACGCCGCGGAGATTCAGAGCTGTGTTGCCCAGGCGCTACGCCGCGGAGATTCAGAGCTGTGTTGCCCAGGCGCTACGCCGCGGAGATTCAGAGCTGTGTTGCCCAGGCGCTACGCCGCGGAGATTCAGAGCTGTGTTGCCCAGGCGCTATGCCACGGAGAGTCGGAGAGGGGGCCCCGCCACTCGTTCCTCGCTTTGGCGTAATACTACAAGTATAATGAAGATTTGATTTTTTAATACTTACGTTTTGATTTCATTGAAAGTTATGTTGTAAGTGCTAGATCTTGGTATGGCTGGTTCCACTGTAGCTTGATGGAGAGAACGAGTGTTGTAGTAAGAGAGAAAGTCTCTGTCCCACATACAAAAAGCAAACACGCACCAGAAAAACACAGTGTGGATGCCAAAATGAAGAAGATATTTCTTTGCCCGAGCTGATTTCTTCGCTTGTTGTTTACACTGTTCCAATGCAAACCCACCAGGAGGTCGGATTTTTCCAGGCTTCTGGACGATCCCACCATCTCGAAAGCACTGACAAAATTTGTTAGTATCAGAATGTACAAAGCTGGACGTTACTATTTACCTTGATTAACAGAGGTTGAAGCGTTATGTTAGCTATAAACAGATTCACCAAAAAAAAAATCAAATCTTCATTATACACGCGGTAATACGCCGAAAGGTGGAAGGAGTGGCGGGGCCCGTCTCCGTGGTTTTGCGCCTGGACAACACAGTTCCGAAGAAACATCACCGCGGTGGCGAGCCGTTGGCGACGCTGCGTCCAATTTGACCAGCTCTGGAATTGAACCCCAGACCTCTCGCATCGATAGCGACGAGCTTACCAACTCAGCTGACCCAAATTTGAAAAAGAAGTGAAACACGAAAATAAATTGAGTTTTATCAGTAATCAGAAACTAGCAATCTAGCATTGCCACATGGCATCAAATTTTTTACACTTCAATACTTTTTGAATGTAGAGATAAATGCGTGATGGCAGTGTGGTCAATTGTCTTTAGTCTTAATTTTGGCAAAATGCTTTAAAAATGATTTGTCATACAACCAGCAGCTTGTATTGTGAAGTTAAGGTGCGTTTACCGATACGCGACACGTAACAGGCGACGTGCGACAACGCGACAAAGATTGTAATGTGCGTGAATGCACAAGGTTTTTGCGCTATCGCTAAACAGTAAAATAAAACAAGATGCGATAAAAAATTGTCGCGTGTCGCATATCGGTTAACGCACCTAAGCATTTAAACCAGTGCTGAATTGATTAATAGACACACGTTTAGCTGATAGAAGAAAACATTTACTTGACAAAAAACCTATTTGAATTCAACATTACCCACTCTTCGCGACTTGGCCCAGCGGTACATCATGTAGGTTATAGATCGCATGTAACGGGTTCAGTTCACCGCTGGAGCTGATTGCATTTGACATCTGTATTAGCAGACTGCTGACTCGAAGAGCGCAAGCTCATTTCGCAGTCTCTCTCAATTACTGTAGAATTTTTAGTTCAGTATACTTTTTAAATAATCTCAATTATTTATTTATTATATTATCATTTATCAGCAGTTCTATGTCCTTACTTCATCATCTATTTGTAGCAGGGGTTCATCAACAATACTGTCTTTCTGCTCAGGAGTAGGTTGTTCTGTGAACATGGCTATGTAGATGGCTAAGAACAAAACCTGCAGAAAAAATGAAAATTTAAACTTAAAAATGCAAAAAGAAAATGGAAAAAATGAAAAAAATGCAAACTGAAATTTGAAATTGAAACAAAAATGAAGATTGCTGAGGTTACGCAGTTTTTCACTCAATGAATAATAGCAAAAAAATATAAATTCAAACTTACCTTCATTGGCTCAATGATAAACAAGCTTTCCAGTAGAGCGATGACCATGCTAAGCGCCCAGCGCTTTGTGACGTCCACGCCAAAAGTGTGTCCGTATAATATGACAAAGAAAATGGACACTGCACTACCAGTAACGCACAGGAAATACGCAAGATACATGGGAGAACTACTGGGTAGGAGAGTACGGCGAGAAGAAACAGACACTGCAATAGGTTCATCAATAGTCGATTCTGAAAAATTTGTACTTTTTAATTGCTTGTTTCCACAAAAATTTTTGGTTCTATCCCCCAATTCCAGTGTATCGCTTTAATATTTTCTACTGCAAAGGTAGAAAACCAGGATACGTAACTTCAGCTCTTTAAAAAGAAATGAAATTCTCGGCTACGATATCTCGTTCAGAGCAGAAATAAAAAAAAACAATTCAGCGAGAGAAACTTTACTAAAATCCAGCAAATCTGTGGTTTACAAAAAGTACTGCGTCGCTTATGTACCCATTAGAAGGTGGATGCATCAGCTAATTACAAAACAACACAAAAAGAAAATGTGAAAAATAAAAGAAAACAAACCTGGTGTTTGAACATTCCGTGAATGTTGCAGACCACTAACAGTTGAAACAGCATCGTTATTCTCCTCAATGTCATCGAAAATCTCCTCATCTTCTTCCTGGATGTCCTCTTCTGAAGCAACCATAACGTTTTGTTGGAATTTCCCTTTCTGAGTTCTTCGCAAATTGGAAGGTCTAAGAAGATAAAAGAAAAAACGATAAAACAATGAAATAGAACGAAAACTAAGAAGACAAAACAAGAAAATAGAATGAAAACTAAGAAGAAAAAACAATAAAACAAATTGAAGACCAAAAAAGAACAACAAAACAGAATGAAAACTATGTAAGGGTAGATAGTCTCAACAGGTCGTTTGCGCTGGAATCCAACATAATCAAAAGTTTGGTTTTCAAATGAAAACGTTTTCTCACCGAGTAACTTTAATATCTTCTTCTCTCAAACTTGTTTCACTCGCAAACGAATCCCAGAATTCACTGTATCCATCCCCGTCTTCTTCTTCAAATTTGCGAGGATACGAGGTGTTACGCCTCCTCAGACGAATCCCACTATGACGTCAAAGTATTAAATAAAACAGCAAATAGCGAACGCAACAATTTAGCAGCTAGTTCAGAAATAAAGTTGCATTGCCAACACGAACGTTGTTCAAAGACTATAGGAGGGCACAATTCGGCTGATCGTTGATTCGTTAATAACATAGCTGATTTTTTCCATGACTACTTATTTCCTTAAAGTGCTTTTTGAAATTAATGGACTAAATTAACGGACTAAAATTAAGATTCGGACTAAAGTAATGGACTAAAATTAAGATTCGGATTAAAGTAACGGACTAAAATTAAGATTCGGATGAAAGTAACGGACTACATTTTGTTAACGAAATAATGGCAAACGAAGCCAACGCTTTGCATTAACTTGCCCATGCATGTCAGAGACTATCACTGCAAGAATTTTTAAGTACAGTTTAAGATAATCTTGCGAGTTTGAAAACTCTTAAGTGGATGAATTTCTCGAAGTATGCACTAACTTCAGTGTTTTATCCAAATAAACGGAAACAGTAAACTTTAAAACCACTCGACTTACAACAGTAAAATGTTGAAACTGCATAGAAATAAGTAAAAATAATTACTGTTTCACTCTAAAGAACTCAGCAGAGGTATCTCAGCTCTGATGATTTCTATAAAGCAAAACAGAATGCTGGCATACCAAGCTTAAATTGATTCAAAACTTAATGCTTTGTCGTGTAATAAATTGAAAAATATGTAAACAATTACAACTATAACAGTTAGACCAACTTTATAGTGAATTTTAGTTTATTCAGGCAGCTTACGAGTCATTGCTTGGTGTGCTAGACACTCCAGTCGAAATACCAGTGTCTTCAGACGCGTATTGATTCGAAAGTTGTGATGAACTCAGCTCATACATTTCATCTACGTTGTTCTTCATGCTCTAAAATTAAACATAAATCAAGATGTAATCACACTGATTGAGACGCAACAATGTTGAAATTTTTTTGTTTGTTTTATTGTTACGTCATCATGCAACATACGTAATGCAATATCAAAACAAATAAAAAGTTTTCAAAGAGATTAAGAAGTCTCGGCAGTGTGATTGCGCCTTTAAAGTTATAGATATACATTTACACCTAATTTTTCATCATTAAAAAAACTTTTAACAATATTTCATCGCTGTTCCGAGCAAAACGCAACGTATTCTTTACTGTTTCAATAGCTTTGAATTTTGTGATAATCAAAAAGTGTTGGATGAAGATACGTGGTAAATACGTCTAAAGATAATCAAGATTGTGCAATGTGCAAGGTACAGCAGCCATGTGCATAGGGTATCTGGTTCGTATCAGTACCAGGCAGAAAGACTCCATTCGTAATACTATAGCAGAAAAACTAAAGTATAGAAATCCTTACATATTGTCGAATGCTGCTGGCTGGTTCCGATAATCCAAAATTCGAAAACGAAAACATCCGGGATACTGTTGACTTTCGGCTTCTTCCATCCAGAACTTCATCCAAGATCTCGACAGTCTGAGCTGTTTGCGCTCTATTGTGCACCCATGACGTCATAGGAGTAACCTAGAAACACAAACGTCATAGGAGTAGCCTAGAAACCCAAACCCATAGGAGTAACGAAGAAACCCCAAGTATGGAGACTATTTCTTTCAGAAAATTTGTTAGCAAGAACATGAACCAAAAGTTCCAGCTTAATGCTGGTCCAGAATCAAGTGCTTTCGCCTCGAGAAAAACGCAATCGCAATTATTTAACGATATTAAATTAGGAGCAAACGTAATTTCAAGCATCGCTTAAAAATAGAAACAGTAAACCACGGTAATTCTTTTAACTGGACATTTCGACAACATAAATGAAGACAGCTGAATCTATGTTGTCGAACGTCCAGTTCAAGATTTTCTGTGGTATTATTTTTCCCCTTAAGCTATTTTCGTCTCATATTTATTGTAAAAACAGTACTTTTTTAGCAAAAAAATAGCTGAAAACCTTGACGAAACTGCCAATTGCGATTCAAGATAAATTTGTGTTTTTTCAATTTGAGCACTAACTTATCAAATATTTTGTCAAGGAAAAATCTGAACCAATGCAATGGCCTCAAATCCAATTAGTTTCGATAAAAATCTGAAGATTTTTGATAAATTCTACCTTTACTTTGGACTTCTTGAACAGAAACACAATCACAATATTAATGGGAAACACCATGAAGCTGACGATTGCCCCCACAGCAATATCCTTTGCAAGTTGAACTCCAAATTCCTCGCGTTCGTCCTCCCACTGATACCACATGGCACTGCAAAAATTCATTACTTATTATGCATTGATGATCAGTATTCAGCATCATATTTATTTTCCTATGATGAGAAAGCGATCAAAGCGCTGTAACGAGCTCGCTTAGGAGTTGCCGGCCACAAGTCTATCACACCAAGATGGGGAAATCCTGCTAGGCGCCTTTCCCAACGGCACTACAAACGAACTTGCCGTCTGGTTCTCCACACTCTGTTCCTTTGATGCTGCGCGACAAGCAATTAATCAAGATTTCCGAAATTTCCTCAGTCATGCATTCTTGCTTTTACTCCTGCTGCTTTCAAAGTTTTAAGTTCGCATTTACAATCATACAGCATTACTATAAATTTTAAAGATGAAATTTAGCTTAGTATAACTATGGTAATATGTACCAGGGTAAAGGAGGAAAAAATATTTTCATTTTTTGAATGACGACATCGCTATCGGCGCGGGAGATTTTGGATTCGACTCCCAGCTCGATCCAACGGACACTCTCGCTAACGGCTTCTCACCGCCGCGGCATTTCTATATTGCCCAGGCGCAAAACCGCATAGATAGGCCCCGCCATTCGCTACACACTTCGGTGCAATATTGCTAGTTTAATGAAGATTTGATTTTTTGATTTTTCGTTTTTACACAGTCTGCTTGAAAAGCAAATAATTAAAACAGTAGTTACACTAAACTTGGCGTTGCTTTAACAGTGTGTTCTCGGACTTAGATTCCGACTAACCTGAACAACATGAACATGTATAGTAAAGTAACACAGCACGTTGCTCTCTGCAATCTCGTGAAACTACTTCTAGGAGGACGTTCTATCAGGGACAGCCACAAGTGGGCGTCTTCCCACCCATATGATAGCTGTGTTCCGAATCTTGTGGAAAAATCAGACATCTCTTCATCACCTAGAATGCAAAATTTGACATAAGGAGAGTCCTTAGGAGACACAGACGTATCTTTAATTGTCTTTCTAGACGCTTACTTAATTAACGTCGCCAAAAGTAGTGTGATCCAGAATGAATAAAAGCGCAAGAAACTAGCCGGTTGGAGTAGTGGTGAAAGACATCGCTATCGGTGCGGAAGGCCTGGGTTTCGATTCCCGGGACGGTTGCAGTGTCGCCAACGGCTCGCCACCACTGCGACGTTTCTTTGGAGCTGTTGTCCAGGCGCTAAGCCACGGAGACGGGCCCGGCCACTCGTAACACGCTACGGTGTGACACGGCGAGTATAATAAAAGTAAGATTTTTTATTATTAATAACACACCTAAAATTAGCAAAATAAACAAAATTTTGCAATATTTTACACTAAAACTGGACTAACCAAAAATTTTTACAATCTGATTTAAATTTTCTACGAAGAAATTTCCTTAATGAAACGGTTTATGGCTATAAAATGCCTTATCTTGGTTTCGAACCAATGTCTCAAAATCTTCACTCACTTGCAGCTCTCACAGTTTTCTGGAGGCAAGTTTCATTGACATCATCAGGATAGACTTGCAGCCAGGCATCAATCAAGAAGTAATACTTAGCATCAGTTTGCAAATCCTTCACCATCACTCTGCTAACGTTCCAACCAGGGTCAAGTCCTAATGATGATCGTTAAAAAGTGTCAAAACGTTTGATTGGGTAGCAAGAAGTAACCGAAATATTTTATGAAGCTTAATTTGTCCAAAAACGATGTCAATAAGCTACAATATGGAGCGCTTTGATCTAATTTTCCTCCAGAAAAGAGTGCTACATGAATGTGCCATTATTATTACAATATAACAGAACTGCCACAGAACATAATCAAAAAAAAAACAACCTAAAACAGAGCTTAATTTGTTTAGAAAAAAATTACATGAGATGTTGAAACTTAAAAGTATATTGCAAGTACATTGGTGCGCTGTACTACCTTGTTAAAACAATGCAAAAAATCGGCGCATCAACTTGACGGACAGATGTTATCCCCATAAACAGTTTTCCAATTTTCGAAGAGCTTATATTAACATACATTCAACCCTTGATCGAACCCAATGTTTTTGCCACTCCGCCAAGAGTGCAAACTCGCTAGCTGTTTAAATTCAGTTCAAATTCGAGTTTACTAAAAATTTGCTAGCCCAGTTCAATATCTTCATTTCTAATTTTGCGAGTTCATGATCGAGTTCAGTAATTTTTACCACGTTTACACTGAGTTCAAGTGTTTTTATCGATTTAAGGTTAAGTTCAAGCAATTTTTGTCAAGCTTAGGATAAGTTCCACACTCATTTCACTTTTTCGAGATAAGTTCGAGTTCGAGTTCAAAAATTTTTGTTTTTCGACTTAAGTTCGAATTTGGCAAAATGGAGTGAGTTCAGCGAGTTTGAGTTTAACTTTGAGTTCACAGCCCTGGTTTTTGCCACGGAAAAAGCATCGCAAAACAGCCTGCTAGCCAGCAAGTGCAACAATGCCATGTTATATGGAAAACCACAGTAATGCCGACTTAACACACCTGTGTTATCATGCCATATCTTGAGTTTGTAAATAGTACCGAGACTGACATCAGAAGCAATTTGAAACACGTCCACCGCCCCTCTCTGAAATGCGTCCTCCTTATGAAGATGACGTGATCCTGTCCTTGACTCGTAACCATAGACACATATTCCAACGTTCGCCGTTGTACCTGCGTCATGATAGCGTCATAAATATAACAATATAACATGCTAACGTGATAACACAATAGTAAACTTTAGTGAAATACCAAATAAATTCGAAGTAAAAATCAAAATTTGTCCATTTTAACTAAAACTTACAGCAAAAGAGTGAAATTCACAGGAATAAAAAGTGATAAAACACACAAGACAAATCAAAAATCAAAAAAAAATCAAGTTTTCATTATACTCGCGGTATTACGCCGTAGCGTGTAACGAGTGGCGGGGCCCATCTCCGAGGCTTAGCGTTTCGTTAACATAATATAAAAAAAAACGTGCAGCGGTGGCGAGCCGTTGGCGAATGAGGCCGATTTGACCGGCTCGAGAATGAAACCCCAGACTGCCTGTGCAATCGATTCCCAGACAAAAAAGATAGAACAACATTAACAGACTTACCGCTACCAATACCAGGAGATGTCTTCACAGTTATTTCATATTTGAAAGATTGATTCGGTCCACAGAGAGGAACAACACTCACACTTTCTATATCTCGCTTATCAAGCTGGTAGGAACGAATTGCTGCCAGTAAGAAGATTACAAATACCACAACTACTATGATCAGGGCCACTGGATTTTGGGCAAAATTTATGTTCTGCAAAACGAAAATTAAAAATTCCTGACATGAAAAGCTCTCAAAAAAATTAAACAAGTTTACCTTAGTTTAAGTGAAATAATTATTCCAACTTTCCAAATGAAAAACATTTTCTATTCAGACGGTATAAAAAAATGCAATTTCCGTAAAGTGCTCAATTTTTCACAAAACTTCATTTAGAATCGCAGTTTTTTTAGATTGACAGAAAAAAACTCTTATCAAAAAGCAAGCACAGTAACATTTTTGATGATGTAATTACATTTTAAACCAAAACATATTCATCATCCAACACAGATTTTGGTATAAAAAAGTACATTAGCATTTAAGCCATGTAGGCTTAATCAAAACCAATTACAGCTACACAACACCAAATCAGCATCAAATGTAACTTACGACTATATCAGTGATGTCCACTACATTAGGAGGATTTATTACAAATGATCCGAAAGAAGTTAAATGCTCCGAGTAACAAACTGATGCTGATGGGAGAGTCTCCTCCGAAGTGCTCAGGCCTGCACTGCTCCATACGTTGTTCTGGAATCATGAATCATGAGTCAGCAAAATTGGGAGAAAAAATCAAATAAGTAAATAACTGAGGTTATTTTCAAATTACATTGAATTGAAAGTTCAACAGTAATTGAAGGAGACTGCGAAGTGAGCTTGCGCTCTTCCAGTGAGCAGTTACCATGTATATATGTCAAATGCGATCGGTTCCAGGGGCGAATCGAACCCGTCACGTAGGATCTGTCACCTGCGCGCGGTACCGCTAAGCCATGTCACCGACAAAAGCAATGAAACGGCAAGTTGATTCAGCATGGTTGCTAATGGTAATTAAAACTAATTTTGTGACTTTGCTACAAAAATTATAACCGCAATAGTGACCACGTAACAACAATATTCATTAAAAGTTTGTTTTAATTACAAACGCCGGTTATCTCAGTTTTTTAGCACAGCGCTATCGGTGCAAGAGGTCTGGGGTTCGACTCCCGGGCCAGTCATATCCAACACAGTGTCGCCAATGGCTCGCCACCGCTGCGACGTTTCTTCGGAGCTGCGTTTCCCAGGCGCTAAACCGCGGAGATGGGCCCCGCCACTTGTTACACGCTTCGGCGTAGTATCGCGAGTATAACGAAGATTTGGTTTGTTGCAAAATAACCTAATGTAAAATCACGCTTCAGTTTTTTGTGAAGGTAATAGGAAACTTAAACGCAGTCAATACCTCAGTGTCAAAGAACTGACAGGTACTGTAGTACACTCCCACTCCGACGACCACGTCGTGAAACTCGAAATAACTTGAAATGTTCAGGTAATATTCGGGCAGGACAGTGGAGCTGGTTCTGCGAAAAAGTTCATTTTAAAAAACTGAGAAACAACTGCTGTATTGCCACCTTTATTAAATGGATGCAAAAGGTCCAGGTTTAATCTGTAAATCAGCTAAATAGTGAAAACGTATAAATAATAAACGTTTCAAGAAGGCGATAAGGTGATGAAATAAAATTAGGCAAGTTTATCCGAGGATTACAAGAGAGGCTACAGACTCAACGAATGCTCCAGTTTTGCATTTCTGCATGTTTGGACAATGGTCTACAACTCACAGCCTAAAAAGAATTCGTATTTTTAATTCAGTTTCACGGTACTTGATTATTCAGGGGAATGCTCCTTCTGGTAAATAAACGAACAGCACAAGCTTACTTACTTAGGGTCAATGTACACAGTGTACTTGCGATGGTCAGCTTGAATTGCCACCAATTCCTCGGTAAGCCGCATGTATCTGGTGAAATGGACCTCATTTGGTTTATCCACGGGGTCAAAGTACACATCTGCGAGAAACAGTAGGTACAGCAAGTCTCAAAAATTGTTAGAACACTTGCTTGCTTAAATATTACTCAAGCGAATGTGATTTAACCCAAGATCTTGGTGGGTTAGATCCGAATTCAACTCATTAACTGATGTCGATGATGATGTCCAGAATTATCCGGTGTTCTCCCCGTCAACGGAGGTGGCCGGATTCACCCCATTTGACTGCATTTCCATACCGCCCGTCTCCATTTCTCTCGATCCAAGGCATCTTCCTTTTCTAACCCCAACTTCTTCACTTCTTCTTCAACTTTTCTCTTCCATGTGCTTTTTGGCCGACCTCTTCTTCTTTTACCCATAACTTCCAAGTCTAGAGCCTTTCTCAAGATGTTACCATCTTCCCTTCTCAGCACATGGCCATACCACCTCACAGCATTCGCCTTCGCTATCATTTCCAACGACTCAACCAAACCCAACATCTCCATCAATTCTTTCGTGATTTTCTTGTCCATTAACTTAACACCACACATGGCTCTCAACATAGCTCTCTCTGTTCTTCTCAAAATCGCAACTTCTCCTTCCGTTAGACACCACGTTTCACTCCCATACAGAATCGCTGAACGCACACAGCTCTGATACACTCTTCCTTTTATCTTAAGCGAAAACCTTCTACCATAGAGCACCTCACCACATTCTCTGAACTTCAACCATCCAATTCTCGTTCTTGCTGTCACCGCCGCCTCAGATCCACCACTCGCATTAAGTCTATCGCCCAAATAGCAAAAACTTTTAACAGTCTCCACTCCATCACACAGCTTCTCCTGTGGCAGCCGCATTCCCGTCATCCCACGCCTGCATACTTCACAGACAAATCCTTTTGCAAGGGCCCCTGACACCCTCTTGATTTTCGCACACCTTCCATGAATCCAACAACCACATTTAGTACATAGCACAGAGTTCACCATCACTCTTCTCCCACACACTCCGCATGGTTGAAATTCTTTATATCGATTTATAATTTTGAATCACTCTCCTAGCGGCATAGCTACACTGGATAGACTTCCGTACAAGTCTCAGAGAAAACAGAAAATTTCAGTCGCATATTCATTCTTTTATCACGAGAAAGCGATCAAGCGCTATAACGAGCTCGCTTAGGAGTTGCCGGCCATCTGTCTACCACACCAAGATGGGGGAATCACATTAAGTACTTTTCTCAACTACAAGTAAACTTGCAGGCTTGTTCTCCACACTGTCCCTTTAGTGCTGAGCATCAAGCAGGGAAGCTGTGAATATCAATTCCAAAGTCATTGGTTTGACCCGACTCTTAATCAAACCCAAATCTACAGCTCCCGAGTCAGACGCTCTTACCACTCGGCCATCCGAGCTGTTGAGTTTCATTAAGAACTTTCATTAAATGTTCGCTGATAATGGCAACTGCGTTTCAGATTTGCTCTACGGGCCTAGAATAGCAAAAACGACCGCTCAATAAGTCGAAAAGGGAAACTACTAGGCATCATTGGTGACTCATACATTACAGTGAAGTGGCAACCACAAAAGAGTTCCAAATGCATGTTGAGCTCCCTATAAGCCTTTGATTAGCACCAGGATGCAATGTTAGGTATAAGAGTAGTTTGCGTTGGTGCAGCGCTACATTTATTCCACTCCAAAAAAAAGCGGAGCTACAACTAAAACAGTTGCCCCACGACGCAAAACGTTGTCACACAAAACCAAATGATTTCACCTAAAAACGGTCGACTTTCACTTCTGTCTGATGTCACAACTTTATCGAAGACGATCATTATGTACATCGCTACATCCGGGTCTGTGTTGTTATTCCTCACTTTAACTGCGACTGAGTTGAGACTAGTCACAATAAATTCGTCGAAATGAACGGAATTCTAAAAGCAAAAATGTTTTTAAGTGACACATATAGTAAATAATGAAAAGCTTTGTAGTGTAAGTGCAAATAAAGACGATGCATGCACTTAAATTATCAACAGCTAGGTAAAAACTTACCGCTATGCAATTAATGGCATGTAGATAGATAATGTAGTAAGCATACTTATACTGTATTGTATCATCGCAGCTGAAGCTCAAAAAAGCGTGAAAAATTTTTTTTTACATTTTCAACTCTTTTCAAGGCAGTTTAAGTTACAGTAAAATAGGAAAATCGCATATCTACGTGGCGATGCTCTAGTTTGGTTATCGGACTCAAAACACGACTATTTTTCAGGTAATGCATAGCCTACATAAAAAAATCTTCATTATACTCGCGATATTACTCCTAAGCGTGTAACGAGTGGCGGGGCCTATCTCCGCGGCTTAGCGCCTGGACAACACAGCTCCAAAGAAAAGTCGCACCGGTGGCAAGCCGTTGGCGACAATGTGTTCAATTTGACTCGCCCGGGAATCGAACCCCAGACCTTCCGAACCGATAGCGTTATTTTTAACAAATACGCAAACCGGCCGAAGGTGAAATAAATAATTTTCAAATACGGTAGGTTAGCTCAGTTTTTAAGCACACACTATCGGTGCGGGAGGTGAGGGGTTCGATTCCCGGGCCAGTCAAATCGGACAAAGTGTCGGCAACG